>JASDQU010101783.1:193965-243455 GCA_032191745.1 Picea mariana | reverse complement strand
AATTTCTCCATTAAATTTATTATTGAATTAATTTATTTTGTATTCACTTTGACTTATAGTACACTCATCACTTCACTTTATTATTTACCTTTTAAAATCTATTAAACCACTTTGACTACTTTGACCTTTTGGGGCTTCTAGATGACATATGAGGGTCCTCCAACTTTGTAAGGCCATAACTCTCAAACCGTGAGGAGTTATGTGAAGTTACACATACCAACAAAAATGGAATGACATGTACTATCCATATAGAATAGTATTACCTGAAAATATATCAAAACTCATACCGTTATCCATCAAACAAACTTGTGTCCATTACCCAAACCTGTGTTCTCCAACTTCTCATGGCCATAACTCTTTAACCATGAGGAGTTATGTGACGTTCCACATACCACCGGAAATGGTATGAAAAACACTATACATATAGGATAGTTTCATTTACAAATTCAATGGCATTCATCTTATTATTCCACAAATAAGCATGGGTTCTCTAACCATACTTCTAGGATAACTCAATCCACAAAGCGTCTTCCCGCGAGGGATTTCACCATAAGGGGACCACTTTGGAGTTCATCCATTTCTACTTATTATCAACCATGACAAGACAATAATGAGTCATATTTACATCAAGCAATATTGGGTCCATGACCCAACCTTTGTGCTACGGGGCTTTTTTCAAGGGTTGACATCAATGACAACCAACCTTAATAAAAAATATCTCCCTTTGGCACTGATGGCAACACTCTGATGAAATACTGAAATCATATCGATCATGCTCCCCCTGGAACCATGCCTCCATCATCTACCTCTTTCCTCTGCATATGATAAATCTCTCCCCCTTTGTCATCAATGACAAAGGTATCTCTCTGTCCGGGTTTCTCCCCCTGACTGAACTGTCCTCTTATGGTGCTTCCTCATATAAATATAATACATATAAGATAAGCATTCAAAAAATACTCATTTTGGAGTAGAAATAACTCCAAGTCTCTGGTGAAGATATTCAAAGGATTCCCATAGAAGTGGTTTTGTGAATATGTCTGCCACTTGTTCTTTTGTGCCCACATACTTAACTCTGATGTTATTTTCTACAACCTGCTCCCATAGAAAGTGATACTTTATTGGAATGTGCTTCATCTTGGAGTGCATCACCAGGTTCTTCGAGATACTGATGGCGCTTGTATTATCACAATATATTGGAATGGGCTCATCATACTCAACCTGTATATCTGTCAGAGTTTATTTCATCCAAAGAACCTGTGTACAACATGATGTTGCTGCAATATACTATGCCTCGACTGTAGATAAAGATACCAATGATTGTTTCTTGGTTAGCCATGATACTAAACACTCACCCAAGTAGAACATTGCTCCACTGGTGCTTCATCGCTCATCAATACAACCTGCCTAATCTGCATCTGTGTAGGCAATAAGTGATAGATCCTTTCATTTTGGATACCATAATCCAAACTCTTATGTTCCTTTGAGATATCTGAAAATCCTCTTCACTGCTAACACATGTGACTCCTTTGGTTTTGCTTGAAATCATGCCACTTGTCCAACTGCCTGCATTACATCTGGTCTGGATGTTGTCACATATAGTAGGTTTCCAATCATTGACCTATATTGCCTCTGATCTATAGACTTCGAATCATCATATTTTATCAACTTGCAATTGGTTTGCATGGGAGTGATAACTGGTTTGCAATCTTCCATTTCAAACCTCTTTAGCATTTCTATGATATAATTGGTTTGAGAAATAAATATTTCTTGGTTTCTTTGATGTATCTGAAGTCCCCAAAATAAGGATAGTTCCCCAAGTAATGACATTTCAAATTCATTCTGCATATCTTTTGCAAATTTCTAGCTTAACGTGTCATCATCACTACCAAAAATAATATCATCAACATAAAATTCAATTAATAAAATATTACCTTCACTTACCTTTATGTAGAGGTTGTTGTCTACACTTCCTTTTCTGAACCTTTCCTATTGCAGATACTTATCTAGTCTAGAGTACCATGCTCTAGGAGCCTGTTTTAGACCATACAAGGGCTTCTTTAATTTACACGTATAATTTGCATTCTCTGACAATTGAAATCCTTCTGGTTGTTCAATGTAGACTTCTTCTTCAAGTTCCCCATTCTGAAAAGATGATTTTAGGTCCATTTGATATACTTTAACATTTTTGGAGCATGCATAGGCTAAAAGAAACCACATTGCTTCCATTTTGGCAACTGGGGCAAATGTCTCTTCAAATTCAATTCCTTCAATCTGTGCATATCCTTTACATACCAATCTAGCTTTGTTCCTTGAAACTTGTCCATATTCATTTAATTTATTTTTGAAAACCCATTTTGTGCCGATCACATTCTTATTCTTTGGTCTTGGAACCAGTTCCCAAGTGTCATTTTTCTCTATTTGATCCATTTTTTCATTCATGGCCTTATTCCAAAATTCATCCTTGTTGGCTTCTTTAAAATAGTTTGGTTCATTTGTAGATAAGAGTGCTAGGTGTGTTTGTTCTGGTGAACAGATTTTTCTTCTAGTCTCAACTCCTGCATCTTTGTTTCCAATAATATGATCTGAAGGATGATTCTTTTGTTCTTGTTTTCTAAGTGTCTTTGGAGATACTTGTTGAACTTGCTCTTCTGTTTATATTGGATTCTCTTCATCTTCCTCTTCTACTTCATCTTATGCTTCTTATTCTTTGAAAAGTTGTTCCATTGATTTGTTTTCTTCTTCCTTTGATTTTGGTCTGCCTGTTTTATCAATTGTTATGTTGATGCTTTCCAAAACTTCATTCAATCTTAGATTGTAACACTTGTATTCTTTCCTTTTACTTGAGTAACCAACAAGTACTCCTTTGTCCACACGAGAGTCAAACGTTCCCATTCTTCCATCTTCTCTTTTGATGTAGCATTTGCTTCCAAAAATTATGAAGTGCTTCACATTTGTTGGTCTTCCTTTCCATAGCTCGTAGGGAGTTTTGTCAGTGTTGTTTATGAGAATTACTCTGTTTTGAATGTGAACTGCTATATGCACTACCTGTGTCCAAAATATATCTGTCAATTTGGAATCCATTAGCATTGTTTGAGACATTTCCTGTATTGTCTAGTTCTTTCTTTCAACAACTCCATTCTGTTGAAGTGTCCTAGCAATAGAGAATTGCTTTTTTATACCATGACTGCTGCAATAGTCCATAAATTCCTTTGAAGTGAAATCTCCTCCATTATCAAATCTCAAGCATTTGATTCTTGAATCCATCTCATTTTCAACCATTTCCTTGTATATCTTGAGGTTTTCAAAAGCTTCTGACTTGTTCCCTAGAAAGCAAACTGCAGTCATTCTTGTATAATCATCAACTAATAACATAAAGTATCTCTCACCTTTTAAGACCTTTGTTGTAGTTGGTCCAACTAGATCAGTATGCACAATTTCCAGTGGCCTTGTTGTTGAATGTTCCTTTTATTTGAACCTAGTCTTTGTTTGCTTTCCTTGTTGACAATGCTTGCATAAAGTGTTGGTTGGTTTCGTGATCTGGGGCATTTCTCTGACTGCTTCTCTTTTGTTGACTTTGACAAGGTTATCAAAATGCATGTGACCCATTCTTCCATGCCATAGCCAACTGTCATCTTCCTTTCCTAGACAACACTTTTCATTTCCAATTTCACTTAACACATATATGTTGTTTGAAGTTCTTGCAGTTGTATCGACTAATTTCCCTGAAACTTCTCTTCTTATCTCACACTTTTGTGAATCAAAAGTAACTTTATGACCTTGGTCACACATTTGAATCACACTTAGAAGATTATGTTTCATATCTTCTACCAATAGAACATTTTGTGACTTTTTATTCTTATTTCCAATTCGGACTGTGCCTTATCCAATGATTTTGGCTGAATTATCATTTTTGAAGGAGACTGATCCATTTATTTCCTTTCGCAATGTAAGAAATTTGTCTCTATCACTTGTCATGTGTTTTGAACACCCATTGTCAACATACCAACCGCGTTTCTTCTGCTTAGCTTGTAGAGCGATTGTTCATTCTTCATTGCTATACTGATCTTGCTTTCTTATCCATGTCATTTTCTAAGGTTCTTGTCTATGAATTTTACAGCTATTATGTTGAGGTTCTTTAGGAGGGATTTTCATTCTGCAATTTTTGGCCATGTGTCCAAAATTGTTACATTTGTAACATTCCACTTTAGTGCTCAAAGATTCAAACATGTTGTGACTTCTTCTTTGTGTTTTACTAGGTATTCTTGAGTAACCCCTTTGTGTATGACTCTCAAAGTTTCTATTTTTCATGTTGTTAGCTCTGCAATTCACAACTTTATGTCCAAAATTATTCCATGCATAACATAAACCAAAAAATATAGTTTAATACCTGGGAGTTGAAGATCTTCTAAAAGAAGGTGCTCTTATGAATCCTTCTTCCTCTTGAGGCCTATCCCTATAATATTGCTTGTACATCTTCCTATCCCCTTTGATTGTTTCTGCATAACATTTTGGATTTGTTTCTTTCTCTATTGTTTTGGAGCTTGATCCCTTTTCTAGCTGATTGTATCCAAGTCCAAACTTGTCAAGATGAGATTTTTGACTGCTGATAATGTCATTCAAAACTTTTGAGTTATTCTACATATTTTTATTTCGAATATCCTTTCTTAGTGTAACAATCTATGCTTCCAAGTTTCCAATGATCTTGTCCTTTTCTTCTAGTTGTTCTTTGAGTGCTTCTTCAATTATTTTATCTTCTTCTATTTGAACCTTCAATCTTGTGATCATTTGTTCTAGTTATCGAGTGTCATTTTTCTTGTCTAGTTCTTCTTGTAGTTTCTTGTTTTTCTTCTTTTCTCTTCTGATAACTTCTATGGCACACATTAATTCTTCTTGATAGTCAGCTTCTACCTCTTCAATTTCATCTTAGACTTTTTCATATCCTTCTTCAGCTTCTTCATATTCTTCTTCGGAGTCTTCTTTGTCAGAATCTTTTACTGCCATGAATAGAACTCTTCCTGTCTCACTGTCACTCATTTCATATTCATCCGATGATGAGATGTCTTCTTTGATGCATAAGCTTTTCTTGAAATCTTTCTTTGTAGTTTTTTTTCCTTTATATGTGTGTTTTCCTTTTGAGTAACCTTCATCATTTCTCTTTTTCTTATGAGGACATTTGTTAGAAAAATGACCAATACCATCACAATTAAAACAGATTAAAGGAATCTTACATCTATACTTATCATTAGTTCCCTTGTTCAGTCTTTTGACGAAGTTGACCACTTCTTCATCATCTTCTGAGACGCCATTGCTGCTGCTATATTCTTCTTGTTCCTTTTTCTTCTGCTTTGATCTTTTGGATGCTTTAAAGGCTGCTTCTCTTACATCTGGATTTTCCTCTTCAGTTCTCATTTCATATGCTGTGAAGATTCCATGCAATTCATCCATGCTTATTGAGTTCAGATCTGATCATTCTTCTAGTGCTGATACCTTAGGGTTGAATCCCACAGGAAGAGATCTTAGTACCTTTTGAAAAATTACAGATTCTTTAATTTCTTCTCTCAATCCTATGATTGCATTCACTGTTTCGTTAACTCTTAAGAAGTAGGCTACAATATTCTCATCTTCCTTCATTTTTAGTTGTTCAAATTGACCTCTGTAAGTTTGAAGTTTTTCTTCTTTGACTTTTGCATCTCCTTCATAAATATTTCAAAGCTTGTCCCAAATCTCTTTGGAGGATTTACAATGTGCAAATTTGGTGAATATTGTTTCACTGAGACCATTCAAAAGTGCATTTGTAGATTTGGAATTATTCTGACCAAGTTTCACTACTTTGTCATTTATTGGTGGAACTACTGGTACTGTGTATCCATCTATAATTGATTGCCAAATTTCAAACCCCTGTGCTTGTATATATGTCTCCAGCCTTATGCTCCAAAAAGAATACTTATGTCCATCAAAGTGTGGTATTCCAATTTTATATGAGTTTGTACTCTCCATGATCTACCTTTCAGTGGTTAAACTGATTTTTGAAGGATCCTGCTCTGATACCAATTGGTGGATTACTGAGAGGGGGGGTGAATCAGTAATAGTGTAATTATAATATTTTTTATCCAAATAATCCAAGTGTTATATCAATGTAGAATTATTATCCAATAATGAGCAATAAGAAATGAACAATCACACACATATATAGTACACCAGTTTTTTACGTGGAAACCCAAATCGGAAGAAAACCATGGAATGCTTTATCTTATATGTCTTGAAGAATTGCATTCATTGGAAGAACCAACTTCCTTTGTTTTACAGCTGCAACTAGAAGGAGGCTCCAACCCTCTAGTTTCTCAGGCTACAACCTGAGGGAAAATCCAACTCCCCAATTCTCTGGCTACAACCAGAAGGAGGCTACAAACCCGTATGTTCTCCGGCTACAATCGGAAGGTGGCTACAACCACCTATCCTTGCCATATCCAACCACCCTAAAGTAGAAGTAGAATGATGGAACCACTATCACACTATCACTATGATATATATTGCTATAAACATGTACCAATAAACCTGAACCATGCATCAACCTGTACCTCAACCTGTAATCAACCTATACCATAAACAAGTGCATCAACTATGCACCAACCTGTACCAAACAATCTGTAATCAACCTATACCATAAACAAGTGCAACCAACCATGTACCAAGTATGTACCAATCATGTGTCAAGTACTCATCAACTATGACTCATAAATATGCACCAACATCATCAACTATACACCTCATTTATGTGCCAACCCATCAACTACTTGTCTCAACCATGTACCCAACTTGTACCTCAACCAAAAGCCCTCATAAATTTCATCATCCAAATATGATTTGTAACTCTATAATAGACCTGGTGTATACGATCACATACAATCAAACCTTCCTTAACTTTAACAACAAGAGACTAGAATTTTCATCAAACATTTATTTAGTCTCACAAGACTAGTTTTGGATTAGTCAACAAACCTAACATGAAATAATCATAAATTTGTACCTGTAATGAATAAATATCTGAAACTGATATACAATGTTCCTCAGTGTTTCTTATGCAATTCCTCCATGTTTCACTACTTGGAACCTCTCAGAAAACGAGTTATGGCAAAAATGGCACCCCTTACTAAATTTTGGCTTATTTTAGAGAGCGACCTTGTAGAGCATGCCCCGCATGAATATTTGTTGAATTGATCTGAAACTATTAAAAAACATACTAAAGACTGTACTCTAACCAACACATTTGGTATTAATAAATTTGGATATGTTATGAAGAAGGTATGACATTTTTACTCGAAACACTTGTTTTTGACTAGTTTCAGGACTAGCCACAAATCCTATTTTCCACGGAGTGTAACTGCAAAAATACAATGAACCATAAGATGATTTTTTTACCATGGCTACTTGGATATGTTTCCTCAATGGCATAGAAATTTTATGGTCTGAATCATTCTAGAAAAAAATTATTGCGAAAATGGTGAGATGACCTGAAAAACACATACCTTAGAAAGCATCATCAAAAGAATTTATTCTTCCTTGAATTCTGGCTTTCTTTTCTTCACTTTCCTCAGAAATTAAGCTTATATATCCTTTGGTTACCTCAAACACCTATAATTATTCAATATTCTCAATTTTTTATTAAATGAGAGAGTCTTGTCTCTTATTTATACTCTCCAAGTAGCTTCCTTAAAAACATCTTCTAGGTCACTTTGCCCACTTTTCTTATTTTAGGGTTAACCCACTTCTAATTTCTCCATTAAATTTATTATTGAATTAATTTATTTTGTATTAACTTTGAATTATAGTACACTCATCAGTTCACTTTATTATTTACCTTTTAAAATCTCTTAAACCACTTTGACTACTTTGACCTTTTGGGGCTTCTAGGGTCCTCCAACTTCGTAAGGCCATAACTCTCAAGCCGTGAGGAGTTATGTGATGTTAAACATACCACCAGAAATGGAATGACATGTACTATCCATATAGAATAGTGTTACCTAAAAATATATCAAAACTCATACAGTTATCCATCAAACAAACTTAGGTCCATTACCCAAACCTGTGTTCTCCAACTTCTCATGGCCATAACTCTCTAATCGTGAGGAGTTATGTGACGTTACACATACCACTGGAAATGGAATGACAAGAAATATTCATCTAGGATAGTTTCATTGAAAAATTCACTGGATTTCATCTCATTATTCCACAAATAATCATGGGTTCTCTAACCATACTTCTAGGATAACTCAATCTGCAAAGCGTCTTCCCGTGAGGGCTTTCACCATAAGGGGACCACTTTGGATTTCATCCATTTCTACTTATTATCAACCATGAAAAGACAATAATGATTCATCTTTACATCAAACAATCTTAGGTCCATTACCCAACCTTTGTGCTACGGGGCTTTCTTCAAGGGTTGACATCAATGACAACCAACCTTAATCAACAAACATAGGGGGTTGTAGCTTCTTTCTGGTTGTAGCCGGAGAATTGGGGAGTTGGATCTTCCCTTAGGTTCTAGCCCGAGAAACTAGGGGGTTGGAGACTAATTCTAGTTGCAGCTAGAAAACAAAGGAAGTTGGTGCTTCCAACAATGTAATTCTTAAAGACATATAAGAAAAAGCATTATGTGGTTTTCTCCCCCTTGGGTTTCCACGTAAAAGAACTGGTGTACTGTGTATGTGTATGATTGCTCATTTGTTCATTGTTTATTTACTCTGAAACTATTGGATGATAATGCTACATTGATATAAAACTTGCATTTTATGGTTAAAAAGGATTAAATTTCTCTATTACTGATTCACCCCCCCTCTTAGTAATCCAACATCCTAAACTCAACAATTAATTAAAATATTTTAATCCTCTTTGTGGGTGTGAAACCCCTACATAAGTCCACAAATTCCATAAAATTTCCCATGAGGCCCTAGTTTCATTCCAAGGCCGATTTCACTAAAACAAAAGGCTTATCTGGTGCCAGCAAAGATTCCCACATGCCTGACACCATGGCCCCTAGTGTGAATACCTCTTGAATCTACAAAATCATCAACACTTCCTCTTAGTGAGGTAGGTATTCTCTACCACTCACAACTAGTCTATGAAATAAACAAACTTCCTCTTTACTAGGGATTTGGTGAGAATATTAACAATCTTCTCATCTATGGAAATGTGTTGGAGCTTCACAACTCCCTTCTGCTCCTATCCATGATGAAGTAGTATCTGATCTCAATGTGTTTTGACATATCATGAAACACTAGATTCTCTGAGATTTTGATACAACTATGATTGTCACATTGAATCATAGTAGGCTCCAACTCCTAAACAAATAACCTTGCAAGAAGCTTGTGAAGCCAAATAGCCTCACAAATCGCCAAGATAAATTCCATATACTCTGCATCTATTGATATTAGTGCCATAGAATTATGTTTCATGTTGTACCAAGAAACCATTGTTGATCCCAAGCTGAAGAAACCACCATAAACTATCTTGTTGTCAACTGCACTACCTGCCCAATCTGAGTCTAAATATCCATGCAACCTCACTCCATCACCTTCGACATATCTTAGACCAAATCCAAATGTACCCTAAAGGTACCTGAGCACATGATTTGTTTCTACACAGTGCACCTATCTCGGCCCAACCATGAACTGACTTAAGGTGTTGACAAATATATATATATATATATATATATATATATATATGTCCTAGTGTTAACTAGGTACATTAAGGAACCAATCAACTGTAAATACATTGTGGGATCCACCAAGTATGAATATAAATCCCCTAACATTCTCAGATTGGTTTTCATAGGTGTATTCAAGGACTTACAGTGCATCATCTCAAATCTCTTCAGTATCTCAACTGCATACTTCCCATGTCCAAGGAAGATCTTGCCTGGATGTTTCCACACCTCTAATCCCAGGACTAAATGCACCAAACCAATTTCCTTCATCTCGAACTCTGAAGCCAATTTCTTATTGCACCTCGTAATGAGCTTCTTAGCTCCCGTGAGACACAAATCATCGACATATAACACTGATATGAGAGGATCCTTACCAACATGTAGGAGATATAGGTAGGGGTCTGTGTCACTCTTGGTGAAGCCAAATCTCTACAAATACCCATCAATCCTTGAGTACCATGCCCTAGGTGCTTGCTTGATTCCATACAAATCCTTCTTCAACCTACACACATGAGATTTTCTCCCATGTACCTCAAATTCCTAAGGTTTATCTATGTACACTTCCTATTCAATCACACCATTGAGGAACATTGTCTTCACATCCATCTGATGTATCTTCCACCCCATAATCAAAGTAAGAGAGATAATAACCCTAATAGAAGTGCACCTAGAAACTGGAGCAAAAGTCTCCTCGTAATCTACTCCCTCTTTGATGGAGAATGCTCAAGCTACGAATATTGCTTTATACTTCTCGATACTACCATTTGTAGTATGCTTGATATTATAGATCCACTTGGATGTTACCACAAACTTCTCTTCTAGTCTCAGTTTTCTGTCTCAAACATCATTTTTCATGATGGACTGATACTCCTCCATCACGACATCCTTCCAAACCCGTTGGCCTACTGCCTCTAGAAAAATGAAAGGATCAGAATCAATGACGTTACTCATAAGACCCATATAGCTAGAAGCCATCTAGTTCTCATGTCCTTGTCACTAGGAGGATCCACTGGATCCACAAAGTCTCTCGAAGTTATCTAGTTCTCATGTCCTCATCACTAGGAGGATATACTGGATCCAAAAACTCCTATAAATCCTCCTCGTTATCTAAGGCCTACTCCTATGTATTGGATGGAACTGTACTCTCCTCAACCTTTGGGGCCTCTTATTCCTCACCACATGTTATGATCTCATGGGACCTCAGTAAAGCCAATTCCTCCTCAAACTTGACATCCCAACTAACTATAACATATTGTTGTCCTAGAATGTAGATATGATAGTCTTTCAAAGTCTTGTTGTATCCCACAAACATTCCCTTTCTTCCAGAAGGTTCCAAATTCATTCTCTTCTCCTTAGGAACATGGATGTAGACTGGAAAACTAAATATCCTCAAACATATTATCTCCAGTTTCACTCCTATGAATGCCTCCTCAGGAGTCTTATCCTCCAAGATCCTATGAGGATTCATATTTTGAACATGAATTTCAGTGTTCCATGCTTCTGCCCAAAGAATCATGGGTAGATCCTAGTCATGTAATATTTCCTTGGCAACCTCAATTATGGTTTGGTTCATCCTCTCTGCAAACCCATTATGTTATGGGTTGAAAGGCACTATAATCTCCCTCTTAATCCCTTCTTCCTTATAGAAGTTCTTGAACTCGTTGGAGGTATACTCACTCACCCCCGTTGTCTAATCTCAAAACCTTATCCTCTTCGCTATATGATTCTCCACTAGAGCTTTGAACTCCTTGAATCAACTGAAGACTTCATCCTTTGTCTTCATGAAGAAAATCCATGTCCTCCTGGAATAATCATAAATAAAGGTTATGTAATACCATCAGCCACTCACATATGGAACTAACATCGGTCCACACACATCTGTATGTACCAGGTTTAGTACCTCCTTCAACCTATTGTCACTACTTGGAATAACAACCTTGGCATTATTGCCTAGTGCACAACCTCTGTATACTCTGAGGTGTTCAGTTCCAAACTATGGAATACCTTTACTAACCATGTTATTTAATACTGGAAATGTCTTGTGATGTAAGTGCCCCAATATCCTATGCCAAATCTCGCATAAGTTATCATTGTCATGTATCAGGGCCTATGCTGGCTGACTACTCAACTTGTAAAGGATTCCATTATGAGTACCAATGACTTATGTTGAGTCAAGGCTCAATCCTTTTGTCCAAGCGAGAACCTTCCCATCTACAAATGCCACTACATACCCTTTGTCCTCCATGGAAAAAACAAAGAGCAGGTTCTTCTTCAGTCTCGATACATACAACACTTCACTCATCTTGAGAGGCTTTCGATACTTCATTTGAAATGAATTTGTGCCAACTCCCTTGACCACATACATGGAATTATCACCGAGTTCCACTTGAAATCATGAGTTCCCCTTTGTCAAACTGGTCAGTGATTTATGTGATCCTGTCATATGATGTGAAGTTCCACTATCCACCAACCAAGTCTCCATGGTGACCTACTGAGAACAAGAACTATAGTATTCTAGTGTTGCAGCAAATTGTGTCTCAAGATGATCCCCTTCTCTTCAAAGCCTTAGCTTTGATTCCATGTCAATTTTCACATGCAACTCTATGTGACTAATTTTCCAATTTGAAAATTGCTTCCTAGTGAGCCAACAATAAACCCTAGTTATTATCACTGAACAATTTTAAACTAAAAATTATTGATTAAAATGTAGCAATGGAAACAACAATATCATAGATGAATCATCAACACATATGAGACACAAATATTTATGTTTTGTAAATTTTAAATTCAAAATTTCCCAAGGGAAAAACCAACCCTCATAGTTGTCAAAAAATCACAAAATTTGAGGATAAAACTAGTCCTCTCTGCAACTTACAAATTCAGTCAATCTGAGGAAAAAACTAGTCCTCTTGACAAAATCCAAATCAACAAAATACTTGGGACAAATCCCAACTTACAAGTCTGTTGCATACCATCTATATGGCCTACTGATGTCACTTGTCTTGTTGATGAAGTCAGCCTATGTGGGTCTAATCCTGCCCATAAATATTGTACGGACGTCCGCGATTGTCCTTATTGGAACCCACGTACATAAACGATTGTTCCCACTACAACCTGCGTATGTACGTGACTATTCCCTAGGATGTAAAATCCTAACAGAGCTACCATGTGGTACTCTGACAGACCGTCCTTACCGAATGTTCAGGATCTTCCTAGGAATCAAAATATTCCATAGGATATAAAATCCTAACAGAGCTACCACTACTGACCACAGCTTCCAGATAAATGCATAAGTACTCTGACAAACCGTACTTACTGGACCTTCAGGATCTTCCCAGGGATGATCAATTCCATAGCTATAAAATCCTAATGGAACTAGTCGTTGTTGGTAAGGATACCATAGTGTCATCAACATCACTCTCCCTTTTGAGGGAGGTCCTTTCGGACAACACCAATATTTCCTCGAAATTACTCAAACATCACATGAGACAAAAGCTTAGTGAACATCTGCAACCTACTCATCTATGCCAACATATTGGAGCTTTACAACTCCCCTCTACAATATATCACGAATGTAGTGATACCAGATCACTATGTTCTTCAACTTATCATGGAACACTGGGTTCTTTGTCATCTTTATGAAACTCTGGTTATCACATAGAATCATGGTGGATTCCATCTCCAGATAAAATAGATCTGTCAAAAATTCTGAAGCCATATGGCTTCACAATTGGAGGAACATGCTACAATGTATTCCGCTTCTGCCATGCTGAGATAAATATTGGATTGCTTTTTGCTCTGCCATGAATTCATGGCTGACCCCAAACTGAAACAACATCATGAAGTGTTATTTCTATCAAAAGCACTTCCAGCCCAATATGAATCAATATAACCATACATTTTGAAGTCATGATCTCCTGTATAATAGAGACCATAATCCAATGTACCCTTAAGGTATCTCATCACATTATTTGCAGCTACAAGGTGAACATGTCTAGGCTCTACCAAATATTGACTCAAGGTGTTCACAACAAAGCATATATATGGCCTGGTATTCGTCAGATACATCAACGAACCAATAATCTGTCTATATAGAGTAGTATCAAAAAATTCTGACGAAGTATCAACGAGGAGATTCAACTTTGTTTCCATGGGTGTGTTCATGGATTTATATTCCAACATGTCAAATCTCTTTAGTATTTCAACTGCATACTTCCCTTAGTTAAGGAAGATATTTTATGGGCTCTGCCAAACTTCAAGACCTAAGAAATAATGCATCAGGCCTAGGTCTTCCATCTCAAACTCTTTAGCGAGCTTCTTCTTACAATCTATGATGAGATTTTCTTCTCCTGTTAAGAATAAGTCATCAGCATACAATAGCAACATATATATCTCATTATTCACAATATTGAAGTAAAGATTTGGATCATCTTTACTCTTGGTAAAGCTCAAGCTCATCAAAAAACTATCAATCCTTCCATACCAATCTCTTGGATATTTCTTCAACTTCTAGACATGAGTTTTCTTTTCCTGTACTTCAAAACCAATTTTTCACATCACAGTGTACCATTCTAGTACACTTGCTCAACTCCAACTTAATATGCACAATCATGTGCTAGCTCTATGTGCTTTTTTCAAAGCATTATTTGTCTCATTGCATGAGAAAATGTCCTCTACTCTATCTGCAATTGTTCCTATGGGACTAGGACTCTGTACCTATAGCTGCTCTGAAGCTAAGAATGACTGCTCCATTCTCACTGTGGTTGCTGAAATCTAAGAGTAACTCCTCTACTCTATCACGACAACAACTTCATCGGAAACTAGGAGTGGCTCGATAAATACCACCGAGGGTAGCTTATCTTCTTTCATGGAGGTAACTCAATATAAAATACAAGGAATGCTCCCCTTGAATATCATACTATATCAGAATCATGGTTGTTTTGGTTATATTTATGAATACTGAAATTATGTATTCTATTACTACAGAAAGTGTCTCTTCATAGTCTCTTGCCTCTTGCTAGGAGAAACCTCTGGACACAAATTAGGCTTTGTACATATTTGTATTATTATCTGCAACATGCTTGATTTGTTAGATCAATCTTGGAAGTCACCACTGACTTCCTTTCTTGTCTTAAGGAAAAATCCATATCCCAGCCCTTATGACTGACTTCCTTCTCTGTTACTGAAATAAGGGAATCTTCCCAGGGGATTTCATGTCTCCTAGAGGTATTTGAAGCTATGATATATTCTTCTCAACTCATGGCATCTATCTGCCAGTACTGGAAGATGTCTCTTCATTTTATCCTTTCTAAGATCGGGCTTACTCTGAGTATTGATTTATTTTGAGTCTACAAAAACTTCATAGCCTCTGCAGGATATACTTGGTGTTGAGTACCAAGTCTTAATATGAAAAGTTGAGTTGGATTTTAGACGAATTATGCTTCCTGTTAAGGTGGCTTCATTATACTTTGACCAAATCTATTGTGATTTATGTTCTGATGTTCGGTCATCTTTGGGGCCTTCTTCTCCTTATAGTCAATCTCCATATGGGATAATTTGTATCTCAAAAGTATCTTCTTATTCATCTTCTCCTTTTTCTGGTACACATGATATATCCTTCATTCTCATTGGAGTTCCTATCATGTTCCTAAGAGCCGAGTATCTACAGGACATAATCTTCAATATCTTCTTTAGTTAACTTCTTGGGTCACTCATCATCTTCAGCTACATAGGCATGGTGTCTTTTCTTATTTCTCTCCTTGAACTCTTTCCTTATGGCAGGACACTTCTTAGAAATGTGTCCCATCTTATCACAATGATAACATTGATAACATGAGAAATATTTTTCTTTTCTTTGACCCTTATGATATTTCTAGAATCTCCTTGGAGGGTGAGATTCTTTATGGAAGTGGGTGAATCTCTTTGGGGAGTGAGATTGTTTATGAACGTGGGTCTCCTCTTGGAAATGAGACATTTTATTTCCTCCTTTAGTATGAGAATCTAGGGCTTTATCTTCATACCTTAATAGTCTGGGATTGTTTCCCCTTTCTGCATCCTTGTATTCTTGAGTTGGGTTCTCAAGTTCATCTTTCGGTTGATGTTATTTCCTTCATAAATTATGGTTAGGGCATCAAATATATATTTTGGATTATTCTTAGAAGACACTTGAGGGATCAAGTGATCTTTAATGGAGTCTGCAATGATCCTTTTGGCCCTAACCATATCCTTCTTGTACTTCGCTTTGGTTGCACTTCATTAGGTTCCGATACATATTCTTTTATGAATTTTGCAAGTTCATTCTCTTCAAGAATGATTCCAATTTTTTACTTCCAAGCACGAAAGTTTTCCACACCTTCTAACTTGTCAACAATATTGGTGCTTGGAGACATCTTGACTTGGAGCTAGGAAAATCGCTAGAAAATAAAAGTGCTCAGAAAGTGAATCTAAACTTACCAGGAGATACACTGGGTTGAGGTGATTAGGCTGGAGTTGTCTATTTTAACAAATTACATGTTTTACCACTTGAAACTTGACATGCACAAATCTGGACTGGTACTTTTGGTATTGGTTCTGGTTTCCTGGTTTTCTGGTTTTCTGGTACTAGTCAAAACTAGGGTTTGACTTTAGGGAGGCTCTGGCCACTGAAAAGTGTTGATTTTTCAATAGGTAAGGTTAATCATGAAGTTAATTCCATTTTTAGCATTTAACTAAAACCATAACCTATTATGTTGCTGCAACCAAGATCACAAGAAGAAACACCATGCACAAGAACACAAGAAGTATCCTGAGAAACCCTTCTCAACAAGGGAAGAAAACCCAGCCAAATCCTTTGCTATATTCTTCAAGAGAAATACCTTCACCACCACAAAAACCTATCACACAAGAGGGTTCTTAAACCCTAGAAGACTAGTGCCCAAGAGAGGTGCACACTTTTCCCAAGAAGATGTACTTGCTGAAATGTTCAAACTCACACAAAAGATATGATTCCTAAATGGGGAATTTACCTTTACTTATATTAGACTTGACCTGTCAACAGAAGTGTCAAATGGCACAACAAGTCCGACCTCTCTATCTCATAATATAATTAATATTAACCAGATTAATTGTATTTTACATTAATTATCAATTACATTAAGGTGGGGCTGACCTATGCCCTTTACATTACAACTAGGGTTATAGGTAGGTCTGACTCTTGAACAATATAGAAAGGGATCTCATACACCCACTAGTGCTCAACCACTAGGGGCACATTCATAGGGATGTCCATATCTCTGGCTCACTTAATTACATAGAAGAACCATTCTCACTAGTGCTCAACCATTAAGATCATGTTCACCTGTGCTTGTCCACAAGCACATCCACTCAACAGATCTTCTTTCCCACTGAATTACACATGAGATTCATATGGATTTCATCATCAAATCTCTGCTCATAGGAGGCTAATACATCTTCATCACTATCTCATGATGATGCACCTAGCTCTTTGGTAATTCACATGTTCACCTTGTGCTCAGCCACAGGCACGTCCAACTTTGCAGATCTTCTTTCTCACTGCGTTACACGAGAGAATAATCTGGAGTTCTTCTCAACTCTATGCAAGGAGGAGGCCATCTCTACATTTTAGCTCTTTCTTATATAGGAACCACACACCCCTCTCGGGGGATCTCTCACAGGTTTGTGTCCTAGAGAATGTCTCGCATAGATGTAATCATCAACACTCCCTCTTATATGGGGAGGCATTCTTCATCATGCCAAATCTCACACGAATGTACTTTGAACTTTGTCTTGGATATTGTCATCAACACTCCGTCTCAACTAGGGAGGTGTTCTTCACAAATATAATTTGGTGAATATGTCTGCAATACACTCATGTGTAAGAAGGTACTGCATGTATACTATTTCCTCTTCATCATATCTCTGATATAATGATATTTTATCTCAACGTGTTTCAAAAAGAGCTTTACACACAGCTCTGGTTATCATCATAGAATCCATCTCATGATTAAGTAAATCTATCATAAGCTTGTGAATTTACATTGCTTCGCACACTTGATGTTATGTACTCTACTTCTATGGTACTCAATGCCACATATTTTGTTTCTTGCTGCATCAGGAAACCATGGAAAAATTCATGGTAAGAAAACAACCAGATGTGTTCTTCCGATCCACTGTACTCTCTGCTCAATTTGTATAGGCATATCCCGACAAACTCAATTTCACACTTGGAGGCATATCTTGGGCCATATCTAACAATGCCTTGTGTATATCTCAATGTATCCTTGTTATCCAGTGAGTCTATTTTGAATGGCTCGTGTATTGACTAAGGATATTCACTGCATAGTATGAATCAGGTCTGGTGTTTAACCAAATGCATCAATGATCCAATCAGTTGTGGATCAATCTTTTCTAAATCATCATCATTCATTTTCTTCAAATTCGTCATGGTATTTTTGTATTCTTTCATACTGAACTTCTTTAATATTCCCATTGTATATTTTCCTTGACTCAAGAAAATATCATTGGTTCTTTGTCATAGTTCCAAAAAGTAGTGCATCATACTCAGATCCTTCATCTCGAAATGATAATTCAAGGCTTACTTGTATTCATCAACAAGGCTTTCTAAATAAGTAATCAATATCAGGCTCTTGTCACCAACACTGTAATAATATAGGTTTGGATCAACAACACTCTTGCTGAAACCCAAACTCATCAAGGATCCATCCATCTGATATAGTTTTCAACTCATGGATGGTAGTAGGGATGGAAGTGTATCGGGCTTACTGGATCAAGTGTCTCAACATAGACAACTCCCTCTGACTATGATAATCCTCTATCTATAGATCTGGCTTTGTATTTCTTGACACTTCTATCAGTTGCATGCTTGTTATTATATATCTACTTGGAAGTTACCACAAACTTCCCTTCTGGTATCTTAAATAATATCTTCATACATCATTCTTTAAGTTCTTTTGTTATGGCATCTTTCCATACATGTTTCTCTTGTTTCTTGTTCAAGACAAGGTAGTTCAAAATCAATGAAGTGGCTCAAGACTGAAGGATATATTTGAAAAACTCTTTTGATTTCTCAAGGTGTCCATTGAGGGACTTGCATGTTTCTCTTCCTTCTAGCAGCGTTTTGTTGACCCTAAGAAAGCCTTTTATGCTCTATTGTAATATATTTGGTCATATCAACTGGAATAGTTGAATTTGATGGAATATTGTCTGTCTTCCTTTGAACTATTGAAGGTATTATCTCTTTCTTATTTTTATTTTGTTTGGACTCCCTCTGAGTCAAGTAACTCTCTTTGAAGTCTGAAGGTAGGGAATCTTCTTTTATTACTTGTTAGATATTTTTATGTCTTCTTAACCATCATAGTAATCAATCAAATAAGGTTTGGACTCTCGTACCAGGGATAATGGTCCAAGTCTTGAGTACTCCCATACTGGGGATAATACCCTTCATTTATTAAGAATGCAATCAACTATAAATTTAGAAATCAAATGATTTACCTGGGTTTGTAGTCATGTTTAGTTATGAGTTTTTTTTATAGGAAGTACTTATCCTCTCTCTTATTTTCATTATTCTGAGGTGGATCTGGATCAATGTCAGCGGTAGAAGCATATTGTCTTCCCTTCTTCCTGGTTGGACAATTTCTTGCATAGTGTCGATATTTGTCACATATGAAGCATTGAATTTCTGAAACATCTCTTCGCTGATTTTGACTTGGGTTTGATGAAAACTTCTCATATTTGAATGTTTATCTGGAGTTTCTTTTGAATCTTCCTCCTTTCTTTGTATGAAGTGAAAGAGAATAATTTTCATCAGGGGAGTCTTCCACTCCTCTATTTCTAAGTCTAATTTCTTCTTGAGTACAGTCTGTCCACAGACGATCAAAGGTTGTTAGAATTTCTCTTCCACTGATACTTTGAAGAAAAGGCTCCCAATGTTTTGGAAGGTTTTTGAGAGTGGATAAGACGAGTTCTCTGTCGGACATTAATTCTCCAATGGCTTCTAGTTGTTCTTTAATCTCTGATATCTTCATAAAGAAGATAACAACTGTATCACCTTTGGTCATCTTGGTACTTTGAAGTTGGCTCTTCAAGGTAAGAGCTCTAAGGGTGTTTTCACTTTAAAACATTTATTTTAATGCTTCATAAATTTCATAATCTATCTTCAAGTTGGTAATACGAGGTAAGAGATGATCTCTTACTGAGTAGATGATTAATTTTGTTTCTTTGACATATTGTTCCTTTCTTATCTTATTCTCTTCATCAATAGTTGTATCTGGTAAGGTTTTAGTTACCATATCTAAAAGGCCATCTTCTTCAAGGGAGACCTGAAGCCTTGATTTCCAAGAGTTTAAGTTTCTTTCTCTAGCAAGCCTATCTTCTACTAAAGTTATTTTCTTCATTTGTTCGGATTCTTCAAAATCTCGCCAATTGGATTTAGAGAACCTAATGATTAGGTTGGATTAGTAACCTTGGGTTTTGTTGGGCTTATGACTTCCAATAATCAACTTTGAGAGTGTCACAGGAATTCTTGATGAGTTTAAAATGTTTCTTCAAGAAGTTGCATAAACCCTAAGATCAAGATTCTGCAGGAAATCTCGACACCCTAGAAACCCTAGGGCCAAAACTCAAAATCCTCGGAATTTTATTTTGAAGGTCTATAGAGATGCGTTGAAGAAGGTCATACAACTTGGTCCAATTTGTACCTCCAACATCCACTTGTAAAGGGGTGAAAAGGATAATCAAATGAGGGTCGTACAGATTTCTGTAGAAACCCTAGAGGCCATACAAAACTGCAGAACGAGCACGGTTCAACTTTTTGAATGCTTGTGCAGGGTTTATTCAAGACGTATTCTATGATACCATGTTGATTTTTCAATAGGTAAGTCTAAGCATGGATTTCATTCCATTTTTATCATTTAACTTAAAACATAACCTATTATGTTGCAGCAACCAATATCACAAGAAGAAACACCATGCACAATAACACAAGAAGTATCCTGGGAAACCCTTCTCAACAAGGGAAGAAAACCCAACCAATTTCTTTGCTATATTCTTAAAGAGATTTAAGACCTTCACCACCAAGAAAACCTAGCACACAAGAGGGTGCTTAAACCCTAGAATACTAGCGCCCAAGAGAGGTGCACACTTTTCCCAAGAAGATGTACTTGCTGAAATTTCCAAACTCACACAAAGGATATGATTCCTCAATAGGGAATTTACCTCTACTTATATTAGACTTGACCTATCAATAGAAGTGTCTATTGGCGCAATAGGGCCAACCTCTCTATCTCATAATATAATTAATATTAACCAGATTAATTATCTTTTACATTAATTATCAATTACATTAAGGTGGGGCCTACCTGTACCCTTTACATTACAATTAGGGTTACAGGAAGGTCTGAATCTTGAACAATATAGCAATGGATCTCATACACCCACTAGTTCTCAAACACTAGGGGCACATCCATAAGGATTTCCATATCTATGGATCACTGCATTACATAGAAGAACCATTCTCACTAGTGCTCAATGTTGGCCCTGGGTTATGGAAGCAAGCGAAGATGAAGGAAGAAAAGGAAAAATGTGAACTGCATGGAAGAAACAGTGACTGTTACTAGTTCAAAGTGAGCAAAAGAGAAGAAAAGATGGAGCAAATTCTGAGAAAGCAAGTTGTTTGACGAGGAGATCGAGGATGGCATATCAATAAAGAAGAAGGATCGTGGACAACTCAGCAAGCGGAAAAATCCACTGAGGGATGCTTTGGAGCACCGCACGAGAAGGAAGGAAAGACAGGCTGGCGAAGCCTTGCAAACGTGGGTCAAGTTGACCTAGGGTTTTAGACACCTAGGGTTTTCATATCTAGGGTTTAGACACTTAGGTTTCAGCCTAAATATGTCGGTGAGCTATTATAATGTATAAATAAAGGTCAAGAGGACCTAGGTTGGGTTGGTAAGATGATTGTTGGTATTGTGATTGTTATTGTTATTGAGTGATAATTACTATGAGAGAGAGAAGTTCTAAGAGTGAGAGCCTTCTGGTATTGTAATATCTTCAGTTGGGTGCGAAGATCAAGTCCTGCAGCTGGGTGCGCAGGAAGGGGAGAGATCGAGATAAGAAGAGAGACGATCTGCTAGCTAAGAGCGCAGATCAGAACTCTATGCTTTCATATTAATACATTATAAAGCATAGTTCTATGGATGTAGCCCTAGAGAGAGGGTGAACCATGTATATCTTCTGTCGTGTGCGTGATTGATGCTCTGTTCTTTGTCATTGATATATTTTTATTGCATTGTTGTGTTAGATCATATCTATAGTTGTGCGAAGTAGATCTAAGTTGATAAGTGATATATGCATATTGTATTGTTCTAAGGTTAGATCCACTTGATATTCCTCTTGGTTGTAGACATCTTTGTCCTGAAAACCCCCCATAGCTTCTTCGGGTGAGACTGCATCTTCTTCACAAGTGTTGCTGAAAGGGCCGGTAGTTAGGGCTTGTTGGTGCGAGCTTGGAGTTGAACCCTAGGTCTGCCCCTGTGCCAACAAATGGTTCCATTTCCAGGACCAGAATCTTCTTAAGGGAATTTCAAGGTGGTTTCCATCGAAGACAAAGATTCAGAAGTGGATAGAGGATCAAGAAAAGGACTTCGTTGAAGCCCAGAATAAGAACTCTAATCTTAGTACATAGGATTGGTTAGGAAGATATACTTTTACTGACATACATGAGATATTCTTTAGAGGAATCCATCAGGAGCTATATGAGTGGTTAGCTAGGTTGGCAGATACCCAGTTTAAGATCAAATCTAGACCTCCTGTAGTTTGGACGTCGGTGTTGGTCAAGAAGGTCAAGGGAGTTGACAACGCCGTGTCAAGAGCAATGGATCACTAGTTTGATAGAACCATTGGAGGGTACATCACTGATTTTTCTGTTGATAGAGTAGAGTCATATAGCCAAGCAGAGAGATATTTCTTCAAGGGACCTAGAGGAAATTTTTTACATTTTCTGAGGTTGAGGATCAAGATGTTATTGCATGAGAAGAACATCTTGAAGATACAATAGATTGACGGATTTGAAAAGGATAATGTTGAGGAATTCAAATAGCGACAAAAACAAAGAGGCTGGACATATGCATAGTGGAAGAGTGTTTAGAGAAGTTCATCTTACGAATCTGTTTAAGAAGAACTACGGAGACAAGGGTTTCTACAATGGAGAAGAGGTAGATCTGACGGATGAAGAAAATTCAGAACCCACGAGGGGAGAGGAAGAGAAAGTTGAAGAACCTCACCAGGTCAAGCCAGAAACTTTAGGAACTGTGTAGACTTCTGAAGTAAGTACTATTCTTTCTCCTGTCGATTCAATAGCCTTAAGAAATCAGAGTAATCCAAGTCACCAGAGCGTTCAAAGCACTGTCACTAGTATTCCACCACACAATCAGACAGGAAACCTAGGAAGATCTATGGTAGATGATATGAGACTCCCTATATTTAGGGGAGATGGATCTAAAGATCCCGATCAACAATGGTTCTTATGTGAAGTTGTATGGAATATTAAAAATG
This sequence comes from Picea mariana, assembly GCA_032191745.1. NCBI lineage: Eukaryota > Viridiplantae > Streptophyta > Pinopsida > Pinales > Pinaceae > Picea > Picea mariana. The sequence continues at coordinate 220,183 of JASDQU010101783.1, read as the reverse complement.
TCAACGATGAAGCTGTTAAAAGAACCCAGTTTAGTACTACCCTTCGAGATCGCACACTGAGCTGGTACATGAAGCTTTTACAAGGACTTGCACAACCTAATCCATTGAATGAGATCAAGAATGTGTTGACTGGAGAGTTCAAGAAACCCAAATCAGAGTCACAATGTATCACAGAGCTGAAAAAGATCAAGCAGAAGGTAGCTGAACCTGTCTGGGAATTTGACCAGAGATTCAAGACCTTAACAGGTCGATTGAATTTTCAGATCCCAGATGAGAAGAACAAAGAATGGCTCATTGTTGCCCTCTTACCACACATCAGAGTTCCTCTTATGCAATAGAAGATTGCTTTGCAGGCTAAGGCACTGGAGATCTCCATGAAGTTATAATCATCCCCTATGGGAGAATCCATCTCAAGTATGAGTCAGATCTTGAGTCAGCTAACTAGCTTGTCTCTACACGTCGAAGATATGAAGAAAGACAAGGGAAAATATAAAAGAGAAGAAATCTTGTGTGTCAGATGAAAATCAGAAGGCCATGACAAGGAGAACTTCCCCCTATTTCATGAATACTTGGCCTTTGTAGCTATGATCCCTTTGAAGCAAGTCACCTTACCTTAGTGTGAAGTATGAAAAAATAGACATCGCCTTGGTGAGTGCTATTACATGAAAAAATATGTTTAGACACCCACAAATTTGTATTGCATGTTCTGTAAGTCCATGGGTCATGATGATAGGGATTATAGGGCTTATTATCTCATGCACAAAATGTCGAGAGACATATACAAAATTCAAGGTGAAGTACAACAAGAAGGAAACACTATGGATTATAACTCCCCTGGAAGAGGAAACTTCAATCCTCGTAGTGGATTCAGAGGATGATGATGAGGAGGAGGTATGGGTCAAGGCCAAGGATAGATCATCTGTTACAACTGCACACAACCAGGACACTTAGCAAGGGACTGTCAGAACCCTTGCACTACTTGCAGCTACTGCAACTCGTTTGAACATGTTATAGAAGATTGTCTTGTGTTGTTGGCTAATCTTCAGGAGAGATGAGGACCTCAGAAGAACCCGCAAGTGCAACTGATATATGTTGAAACTCGCAGAGAAAACCCTAGATTTATTGTTATAACCAGAGGAGCCGATGTTATAGGAGAAATCAGACTGACCCAAGGAAAGACTACAGAAGACTCAGAAATCAAGAAAGCTACAGAGAAGACCCAAACTTTTGACGCAAAGAAAGAAAGACAAATATTTGAGGAAGCAGGAAAAGAGTTCAAAGAATATCAAGGTTCATCATCAAACAAATGACCAGAAGTAAGAGAATATGGAATGCCTCAGTCATTTGATCAGTCTGCTTCGCCAAGAGGAGGAAAAGAGGTAAGCAAGCTCATGGAATTTTTATATACTTGAATTATATTGATTCACGATGAAAGTGTTGTACAAGAGTTACAGAATTTAATCAAACAATATGAACTAGGAAAGATAGACCCCTTACTGAATAGGGCAATACACCAAATCTATAAAAAGATAAGGAAAAATAAGGAGTTACATTTGAAGGCTCAAATAGGAGAATATGATGTAGATTATGTGGTCCTCGACTTAGGGTCGGAGGTCAATGTCATGACGAAGCAAACTTGGGCATTAATGGGAAAACCTAAGTTGATCTATTCCCCTATCAGGCTTAGGATTTCTAATCAGCAGGCCGTAAGACCCTTTGGCAGACTGGAACATGTCCCTGTGGACATCGACGGAGTAAGAACGTTTTCATATTTTGAGGTAATTGAGATAGTTAATGATAACTTCCCTTACCCTGCATTGTTAGGAATTGACTGGGATTTTAATAATTCCACTGTGGTTGATTTAAAGAAAAGATGTATGATGTTTGAAAGAGATGTACTTAGGTTCATTTCACCTTTAGATCTAGATGAAGTTCAGTGATACACAAAACCCATCCGAGAGGAAGACCACACTTATGAACTGGAAAACATATACAAACTAACAGCCAGATAGCAAGATTACATTAATCCTGCGGCCGATGGAAACATAAGCTGGTGAAGTGACAACGGATGTTCATCAAACTTAGAAGAAGAACTGGAGAATTGAAAGAATAAAATGTATGAAGTATATACACGAATATGTGCTACATTAACCAGATAAGTTTGCTGGATCGACACAACAGTAAGTAACTTACCCACCTTTGATGGTCTAAATCCTTTAGAAACCTTCTTGTCGGACTTTGAAGAAAGTGTACCAATGAAACACATATTGTTGACAATGGATGAGGCTTTGAAATAAACTTCGGAAATATGGTGGGGGACACGCAAAATAAATATTACAGACTGGACACAATGTCACACTTTGATGACAACGTGGTTCTCAGCACAAGTAGAAGGCTGTGAAGTTCGGTACATAGGTAAAAGATGCCCAAAGGACCATGTGCGAAGTTGCGAGGAAGCCTGGAGCAACATTCCTAAAGAGCAGTGGGTGCACAAATTCATTAACACACTAGACATGACACCTATCAACTGGTACCTCCAAGCAGAGCTACGCCTCACCACTACAGATTGGGAAGGTATGACTCAGAATTTTGTAACTACATTCTTATTTGAAATCCAATTTCCTTAAGTATATCAAGCATTATAGATTGTGAGACATAAATTATTTGAGGAGGCATCTAGCCTCCCTTTGGAACAAGAAGAGGACGAATGGACTATGCCTCTCCAAAAACTGCAAGGCTGTTACAACATCAATGCTGATGAAGATGATGATCCAAGGAAGGTGAACATCGCAAAAACAGAAGGCCAGAGAGAAGTGGAAGGACCTAGAATTGAGCTACCATTCATTGGACAACTCATCAAGATTAAAAAATTCAATATTGGAACAAAAGAGACACCAAATCTCGCAAATGTCAGAGATTATTGGGATTCTGCTAGCATTGACAAGATCATAGAATTACTGCATGAATATCAGGACTTGTTTCCAACCAAGTTCACTGTTATGAAGGGCATCAAAGGGCCTATGGGAGAGATGAGGATCCCTTTGAAACCAGATGAAAGACCAGTTAAACATAGACCCTATAGATTAAACCCTAAATATAAGGAGAAAGTGAAGATTGAACTCGACAGAATGTTGGAAGCACGAATTATAGAACCTATCGAAGAGTAGGAGTGGATTAGCCCTATGTTGGTACAGGACAAGAAGACAAGAGAGATCAGGATCTGCATAGATATTAGGAAGCTAAATGATGCCTGTTTACATGACCCCTTCCCTACACCATTCACTGATGAAGTGTTAGATAATGTGGGAGGCCAGGAAGTATATTCTTTTACGGATGGATTTTCAGGATACCATCAGATCCGGATTGTCAAGGAAGATTGCCACAAGACCAAATTTGCAACAGAATGGGGGTCTCACTAGTATACAGTGATTCCATTTGGATTGAATAATGCCCCAACCATCTTTTCCAGGGTGGTGGTCGAAGCGTTCAAGGAGTTTTTCATAAATTTCTAGAGGCATATTTTGATGATTGGAATCTTTTTAGTTTATTGAAAAATCATATTGAATGTCTAAGTCTAATGTTGGATAAATGCAGGCAGTGTCAAATTGCATTGAATCTGAAGAAGTGCATATTCTTCTCACCATTTGGAGTGTTTTTAGGTCATATTGTATGCAAGTAGGGATTGCTGGTAGATCCCTCTAAAATTTCCATTATAGTTGATCTGCCACCTCCTACTTCAGTCAAAAAGTTGCGCACTGTTCTGGGACATACTATGTATTATAGGAAGTTCATCAAAGGATATGCCCAGATTACAATGCCCATGGATAATCTTTTGAAGAAAGAATGTCAATTTAATTGGACAGAAGAATGCCAACAGAGATTCGACACACTGAAACAAAAGATGGTCACTGTGCCCATTCAAGTTTTCCTAGATTGGACCAAGGAGTTTCATGTACATGTCGATGCATATTCTATTTCATTGGGAGTTGTGTTATAACAACCGGGAAAAGGAGACATCGACCACCTGTTAGATTTTTCTAGTAGGAAGATATCAACTGCAGAAATTAACTACACCTCCACTGAGAGAGAAGGGTTAGCCATGGTGTATGCACTACAGAAATTTCACCACTACTTGTTGGGAGGGCACTTTAAAATGTTTATTGATCACTCTTCCCTAAAATACCTAGTCAACAAGCCAGTGTTGGGGGGGAGAATATGCAGATGGCTTCTGTTATTTCAGGAATATGATTTTGAGATCATATTAAAGCTTGGAAGAATGAACAAGGGTCCTAACCACTTGTCGAGGTTGGAACATGGCGAAGAGTCGACCAATTTGGAGGATGCACTATCAGATGCACAACGAAATTAGAAATATTGATGACCACTTTTCAAAAATAGTCCAGTTCCTGTCAACAAGAATGGCACCTAGTGAGTATACAATTCCCCAGAAGAAATAGTTGGTAGTGCGTGCTATAGAATTTTCACTTATAGTTGGACAACTATACAAGATGGGACCTGATGAGATATTGCAAAGGTGTGTTATGGAGTCAGAGCGACCATTGATCCTCACAGAATATCATGAAGGCATCACAGGAGGACATTATGCAGGGAAAGAAGTTACGCAAAAGGTTCTGAGAGCTAGCCTTTGGTGGCTTACCCTACACAGAGATGCTAAAGACTATTACAGAGCCTGCAATGTATGACAAAAAGTTTGAAAACCATTTAGAAGAGATGAAATGTCATTAGCACCACAAATGACCCTACAAACATTTGAGAAATGGGCCATTGACTTCGTGGGACCTATAAACCCACCAAGAAAGCGTACAGGAGCAAGGTACATAATTACAGCAATAGAATACTTGACCAGATGGTTCGAAGCCAGAGTAGATAAGGACTGTAGTGCAACTACAGTTGCATGCTTCATATTTGATGACATCATAACGAGGTTTGGATTCCCAAAGATCCTTATGAGTGATCAAGGCACACATTTCATCAATAAAGAAGTTGAATCCCTGAATGAGGAATTTGCAGTCCACCATCAGAAGAGCACGCCTTATCATCTACAAGAAAATGGGACAGTTGAAGCATTCAACAAGATCTTGGACACAATGCTGATGAAAATTTGCAGTGTGAACAAGGATGACTGGGATTTAAGAGTACCAACAGTACTTTGGGCCTATAGAACCACTTGCAAGAAATTAATAATGCATACCCCCTTCAAGTTGGTGTATGGTATCGAAGCCATTGTCCCAATGGAATACCTGGTACCAAGCTTAAGAATTGTTGCCTTTATAGATATGGATGGCACTAGCACTATTCAAGAGATACTTGCACAGTTGGTCGAACTCAAAGAAGACATATTTATTGCAATATTCCATCAACAGGTTTAGAAGGAAAGAGAAAAGGCCTATCATGATAGGCACGTCAATAAGAAGGCATTCAAGCAAGGTGATCTAGTACTGGTGTATGATAGTAAGTTCATCAAGCATCCTGGGAAGTTTAGAACGCATTGGCTTGGGCCATATGAGATCATCTATGTTACAGAAGGAGGAGATGCATAATTGAAAACTTTGAATGGAGAATGGAAGGAAGGATTAGTGAATGGGATTCAGTTGAATTTGTACTATGACAACCAGCTGCCTCACATCTCTAAGCAAAAGCATAAGGAAAAGGGTCTAGGTACTAGGTGCAGTTGAAACTGGGTACCAGACATCGAAAAGATAGTCTTCACAGGGAAGGAGAGGAGGCATAGAGAAGAAAGAAAAGGCTTCACTGCACAATCTAAAGTCAAAATAAAACAAATCCTTCTAAAGTGCCTCAGGATGAGTCACAGGTGAGTGTTGGGGGCCTGTTGGCCCTGGGTTATGGAAGCAAGAAAATATCAAGGAAGAAAAGGAAAAATGTGAAATGCACAGAAGACACAATGATTGTTACTGGGTCGAAGTGAGAAAAAGAGAAGAAAAGAAAAATCAAAGTCCAAGAAATAAATTTGTTGGACGAGGAGATCAAGGATGACAGATGAACAAGGAATAAGGATCGTGGACAACTCAACAAGCAGAAAAATACACCGAGGGATGCTTTGGATCACCGCATGAGAAGGAAGGAAAGACAGGCTAGCAAAGCCCTGAAAACGTGAGTCAAGTTGACCTAGGGTTTTATACACCTAGGGTTTTGGTATCTAGGGTTTTGACACTTAGGTTTCGGTTTAAAGATGTCGGTGAGATATTGTAATGTATAAATAAAGGTCAGGAGGACCTGGGTTGGGTTGGTAAGATGATTTTTATTGTTATTGAGTGAGAATTATTGTGAGAGCGAGAATTTCTAAGAGTAAGAGCCTTCTGGTATTGTAATATCTTCAGATGGGTACGAAGATCAAGTCTTGTAGTTGGGTGCACAAGAAGGGGAGAGATCAAGAGAAGGAGAGAGAGGATCTGTTGTTAAGAACCAAATATCAATATAGCATAGAAAAACCTCAGAATAAGTACTCAATGCCTTGAAAAAGAGAGAAACTCAGATAATAAGCCTCTTTGAGGGGTAAACCTCCTTATGCCCACATAAATGTACAATTACAAGATGATTCAAAATGAAAATGTCTCCTTGGTATATATAGGAGACTAGGAGGTATAATTACAACTAATGGACTAAAGATGACATAAATAAAATAACATTACTAATATAATATGCCCTAATTAAGGGGTAATGAGCCACTATTTAGGGCTTAACATGCCCCTCTCCTTGAGACAAGTGTTGTCCGCAATGCTTGAGTAACTTTGGATGCTTCTGTATAAAAGACTCATCTTCCCAAGTGGAATCTTTAGCTGATAGTTTCCTCCATTTAATGAGATACTCTGAAATGGATCTATTCCTCAGTTGGCGAATTCTTGTATCAGTGATGGCTTCAGGATCCAATATGATTTTTCCTTCCTCGTCAAGTTCTGGAAATATAGTTTGAACTGGGATATTTTCACCTATAACCTTCTTTAAGCATGAAACATGGAAAACTGGGTGTACTCGTGAAGATGCAGGCAACTCCAATTTGTATTCCATAGTATCAATTTGTTGCAACACCTTATAAGGGCCATAGTACTTTGGTGATAATTTATTATCCTTCTTGGCTTTCTTGAGGGACATCTGTTTGTATGGTTGTAGTCTTAAAAACACCCAATCCCCTACTTCAAAACTTCTTTCACTACGATGTTGATATGCCTGTTGTTTCATACGATTTTGTGCCATGGTCAGGTTGTCCTTTAATATTTAGAGAACTTGTTGTTGATGCTCGATGTGATCTTGCACTTCTTGAACCTTAGATTTTTATTTTAGAGAAGAAGTGATGGAAGGAAGGTGGTATCCATAGAGTGCCATAAATGGTGTCATTTTTGTTGCAGTATGAAAGGAAGTGTTATACCACCATTCTGCCAAGGGTAACCATTTGAACCATTGTGTTTTTTTATCAGAGATGAAGCAACGAAGGTAGCCTTCCAGACATTTGTTCACTATCTTGGTTTGTCCATCAGATTGAGGATGATAGGATGAGCTATGAGCCAATTGAGTACCCAAACAAGAAAATAATTATGTCCAAAAATGTCCAGTGAAGATGGGATCTCTATCACTTACAATAATCTTTGGGCTGCCATGTAGCTTTTGAACTATCTCCGTGAATGTGGTGGCAACTGTACTAGCTTTGAAGGGATGAGAGAGTGCAAAAAAGTGTGTGTACTTGGTCAATATATCAATAATCACCATGATGACACTCTTTCCTTCAGAATTCAATAAACCTGTGATGAAATCCATGGAAACTCCCTCCCAACACTCAATTGGGATGGCTAATGGTTGTAAAAGACCCGGGGTCTTAATTGTTTCCACCTTATTTTGTTGGCAAACCAAACATTCCGCCACAAACCTTTGAACATCATTTTTAAGGCCATCCCCAAAAAAATCCTTCTTGACCCTATGGTAGGTTTTTAAAAATCCTGAGTGCCTTCCTACTGGAGAGGTGTGCAATTCCAATAGTACCTTTTGTTTGAGTTGGGATTTATTACATAAATATAAGCGATATTTGTACCATAGTGAATCATTTTTCCATGTAAATGTATATGATGTACTAGAATCCTGCTGCAACCTTTGAATGAGAGTCCATACTTTTTCGTCATTCTTCCATTCATCCCTTGCTTCTATTATCCAATCGGGTTGGATGATTGAGATAAAACAGAGAAAGGTCTCAACATATTCATCCTTCCTTGAGAGTGCATCTGCCACAACATTTTTCTTCCCTTTTTTATAGATGATTTCAAAATCATAACCCAATATCTTGGTTACCCAATTTTGTTGTTCTTTTGAAGATAGTCTTTGTTCCAAGAAGTATTTAAGACTATCATGATCTGTTTTGACCTTGAAGTGCCTACCTATTAGGTAAGGACGCCATTTCTTCAATGCATATAGTATTTCCATCGTTTCCTTCTTATAAATGGGTTTGTGTAAGTCCTTTCCCTTGAGTGGTCGACTTTCAAAAGCCAGGGGCCTTCCTTCTTGCATTAGGACAACACCAATTCCATTTCCCGAGGCATCACATTCCAAAATAAAGGTTTTTGTGAAGTCTGGAGTGGTCAAGATAGGAGCTTTGCACATCACCTCTTTAAGTTGTTCAAAAGATTTAGTTGCCTCTAGAGTCCATGAAAATGCATTCTTCTTAGTTAGTGTTGTTAAAGGTGTTTCTATTCTTCCATAGTGTCGAACAAACTTGTGGTAGTAACCTGTCAAACCTAGAAATCCTCTAAGATTCTTCAATGTTTTTGGAATCGTCCAGTCCATCATGGCCTTAATATTGTTAGGGTATACCTTGACACATTCATGAGATACAATATGAGCCAAATACTCTACCTCCTTCACTCCAAATAAACATTTGGAAGCATATAGTAGTTGCTCCTTTAGTAGTTGTAGCACCTTGTCAACATGTCACACATGATCCTCTCAAGACTTACTATAGATTAGTATATCATAAAAAAATACTAACACAAATTTTCGAAGGAATGGATTGAAAATGGAATTCATCAACCCTTGGAATGTGGAAGGTGCATTTGTAAGGCCAAAAGGCATGACCAAAAATTCATAATGGCCTTCATGAGTTCGGAATGTTGTTTTTGGGATATCTTCTTCCTTCATTCTAATATGATGATACCCTGAACGAGGATCCAACTTTGTGAAATAGATTGCTCCATGTAGTTCATCTAACAATTCATCAATGATAGGAATGAGAAACTTATCTTTAATAGTGATCTTGTTGAGCTCTCTATAATCTGGACACATACGCCATGAGCCATATTTCTTGAATACCATTACCACCGGTGCAGAGTAAGAACTTTGGCTAGGTCTAATAATGCCAACCTCTAACATTTCTTCAACCATGCGCTCAATTTCACTCTTCTGGGCATAAGGGTATCGATATGGCCTGGTGTTAGGAGGAACACTGCCAGGAATTAGGTGAATATCATGATCATGATTTCGAGTGGGTGGAATTCCTTTGGGAATATCTTCAAATACTTTGGAATGCTTATCAATGATCCCTTGGAGATCTAGAGGAATAAATGTCTTAGGTTTGAACATCTAGTGAGCATAGTTGTGCAATAACATCTTGATTCCCCTTTTTCAATAATTTTGTCATGCCATTAGAGTTTATCACCTTACCAGGTTTCCTTGTGATACCTCTTAGCTCAATTTATTTTCCTTCCAATGAAAATTTCATGAAAATTTATTGAAAATTAAAAGCCATTGTTCCTAATGATTGTAACCATTAGATTCCTAGTACAACATCAGCACCACCCATGGGTATAGCAATCATTGTACTATTCATTACATATTCCCCCATAGTAATATTGATCTTATTGCATTTTCTTGAGAAATTGATAGTTCCTCCATCTGCAATCATTACTTGAAACTCAGGTGCTGGATATACAAAGAAATTGAGATCTTTAGCTAATTTATAGTGAATGAAATTATGAGTACTTCCATAATCAATTAGGACTATTACCTTTTTCTTTTTGATATATCCTTAGATCTTGAGGGTTTGAGGAGTGCTAATTCCAGGCAGTGCATTACACGATATCGTGGGAGTCAACTCTTCAGACGAAATTGATTCTACGTTTTCATCTTGAGATGGTTCTTGTTCATGTTCTTGTTCTTCTTCCTCTTCACAATCTATGTAGAATAATTTCTTCTCACCACACTTATGTCCCTTACTATACTTGCTATCATAATTAAAGCATAAACCTTTTGCTTTTCTTTCCTCCAATTTTTGAGGTGTCAACCTTGTAGGTTGAGGTGTTTTAGAAGAAGGAGAATTATTCTCTCTATAGATGTTTGTATTGGTCCTTCTAGTAGCCATAGCCATATTTTTACTTTCAACATTTCTTGCCACCCTAAATGCATTCTCCAATGATTTGGGTTCCCAAAGGAGAACCTCATGTTGAATGTTATCTCTTAAAGTTCCTATGAATACATCAATCAAGTGCTCATATGAAATATATGTTACCTTTATATTCAATATTTGGAAGTTCTCAATGTGCTCTATAACTAAACCCTTTTGCTTGAGATTTATCAATTGTCTAAAGAAGGTATTGCTCCTTGTATCATCATAGTGTGCTATCATTTATTCCGTGAAAATTTTCAAAGTGACGAGTGATTTACGAGAACAAAGCCATCTATATCATACAAATTTATTGGGTTCTAAATATAAAGAATAAATTCATACCTTTTGTGTATGTGGAACATTATGTAGATCAAAGAATTGCTCCATCTGAAGTATCCATGTAATAGGGTCCTTGCCATCAAAATTATGCATATCGATCTTAGGAACCTGGTTGGTATTCAACCCAAGGTTAGAGTTTCTCAATTATTGATTCACCTTCCTTGTGTCCTCATCATGAATTTCATGGGATACATTTTCACTAGTAGGTGTCCTCTCTATTACAAAATTTTTCAATCCTTCCATGATGTCCTCTTTTAAACCATCCATCTTAGTATTTATTGCCTCTAACTTAGCTTCCATCTCTTGTAGTTCATCTTTTGTTACTGTCTTCTTTTGTAAATTATTTATGTCCCTATGCATTTCTTCACCTTCATCAAGAGTCCAATTATGATTTTCTGGAGGCTTATTTGGTGTAGATGTTCCCTTTTTGGGTGGCATGTTGGCAAAGTATCACTTTTGAACCTTGATTTTGAGGTGGTTCTGCTAAACAATCTTTCTTCTGTTGTATCTCCAAAGTTTCGGCCCTTCTGAATATGAAACTTTATTTTTTGTAGTTCTCTGATATTTCTTCTCTACAATGCCACAGGTCTGATCAAAATTGGATGTGCCAAGTGGAATTTATGGTAACTTCCCCACAACTTGCTGATTTTTGTCCTTTCCAGGAGATCTCACTTGTATAGAGTTCCCCGCAAAAAATAAATGATATAAAATTCTAAAACTTGTACTAGAAATACTACAGACTATCCACTATCCAATGAAACTGGTCTCACTCAATTTGGATACTCTAAGAAGAAGTTATCATTGTTTTACCTGGCACACCTTCTTGAGACTAGTCAATAGGACTAGTCATATACCCTATCTTCCACAGGGTGTATCTACGAATTTAAGATGACCCAAAAGATAAACCTTTTACCATAGATACCTTACTAATTTTTGTGAATAGCCTCCGAAATTTAGGGTATGAAACATTACAGAAAAAAATTTAGAGCGAAAATTACGCAATGACTCAGTTCAGTATGATTCCATAACCCTATATTGCACAGGCTGTATCTCCGAAATTATAAGGTCTCAGGAGCTGAAATTGTAATCCAACGTACCTTGATCCATCTACTATATATCCTCCAATATTTTCCTACTAAAACATTGTAGAAAAAAAGTTATAGCAAAAATTCCAAGGTGTCTCAGATTTAGCAGCAAAACCCCAAGACCTTGAGCTCTGATACCATATGTTAAGAACCAAATATCAATATAGCATAGAAAAAACTCAGAATAAGTACTCAACGCCTTGAAAAAGAGAGAAACTCATATAATAAGCCTCTTTGAGGGGGAAACCTCCTTATTCCCACATAAATGTACAATTACAAGATGATTCAAAATGAAAATGTCTCCTTGGTATATATAGGAGACTAGGAGGTATAATTACAACTAATGGAATAAAGCCAAAATAAATAAAATAGCATTACTAATATAATATGCCCTAATTAAGGGGCAATGAGCCACTATTTAGGGATTAACATCTGCTAGATAAGAGTGCATATCAGAACTGTATGCTTTCATCTTAATACATTATAAAGCACAGTTATGTGGACGTAGCCCTAGAGAGAGGGTGAACCATGTATATCTTGTGTCGTGTGCGTGATTGATGCTCTATTCTTTGTCATTGATATACTGTTATTTCATTGTTGTGTTAGATTAGATCTATAGTTGTGTGAAGTAGATCTAAGTTGATAAGTGATATATGCATAATGTATTGTTCTAGGGTTAGATCCACTTGATATTCCCCTTGGTTGTAGACATCTCTATCCTGCAACACCCCCATAGCTACTTCGGGTGAGACTGCATCTGCTTCACAAGTGTTTCCAAAAGGGCCAGTAGTTAGGGTTTGTTGGTGCGCTCTTGGATCTAAACCCTGGGTCTGCCCCTGTTCCAACACTCAACCACTAGGATCACGTTCACCCGTGTTCGTCCATAGGCACATCCACTCAAAAGATCTTCTTTCCCACTGCATTACACAGGAGAGTCATCTGGAGTTCATCGTCAACTCTCTGCTCAAAGGAGGCTAATACATCATCTTCATCACTGTCTCATGAAGATGCACCCAACTCTTTGGGAATTCACACGTTCACCTTTTTCTCAGCCATAGGCATGTCCAACTCTACAAATCTCCTTTCTCACTACATTACATAGGATAATCATCTAGATTTCTTCTCAACTCTCTATCTAGAGGAGGCCATCTCTACATTCTAGCTTTGTCTCAGATAGGAACCACACACCCCTCTTAGGGGATCTCTCTCAGGTTTGTGACTTGTAGAATGTCTCACATAGCTAAAATCATCAACAAAAAGGTGCTCTCAATCTTCCAAATGATGTGCTAGGGTAGTGAACACTTCCCGAGATGGTTTTTAGTCAGAAATTCTTCTCCAATTAAAATCCCTAATTTTCTTGTATGGCAACAGTGTTGGTTGTGGAGCATGATTATCTTCCTGATTCAGAGGTGTTTGTTTCCAGTTGTGTTTATACCCCATGAAGACTTTACACCCTGGAAGAATGTACACTCCTCCACGTGGGGGAGTATAGAGGGGGGTTACTCCCTCTGCGGGGTCTAGGGGAAAGTGGGCCCCCGACGGGGTTTCAGGGGCAAAGCCCCCGAAGGAAAATTTTCCTTGTAAATGTATATTATAATTTCATTGTAAATCTGGACTGTTCATTATAAGGTCCCATATCTGATGGTAGAAGTTATGTTAGGTTTTTTTTCCCTAGAAGGCAACCCTCTTTTATGAGGGAAATGTATTACGACTATGTATCATTGTGAATATTGTATTCTGGGTGAGGAGATTGTGAGAGAAACAAGAGGAAGTTACAGTGAGTGTGTTGTAGGTTGTATCCCTCTATTTTCTTGATAATAATAAAGGAAGGACCTAGCAATTTATCTGGTGGACATAGCCCACATTGGGTGAACTACGTATATCTCTGTCTCTATTGTATTGTGTATCTTCTGTTTTTTATTTCCTCATTTGTTTTACTTTATTTCCCTGTGATCATGTTTATCCAACAACTAGTATCAGAGCGAAAGGTAACTCGCATGAAAAGAGGGTTCTCAGTTCAAGTGGGAGCAATGGCGGAAGATGGAAAGTTTAGGGTCGAAAAATTTAATGGCCAAAACAACTAGTTATGGAAGACACAAATGGAAGATTATTTATATCAGAAGGATCTATTCCTACCATTGGGTGGAATCACAAAGAAGGAGACGAACATGAAGGACGAAGAATCGGATGTTCTTGACAGAACGTGATCCAGGTGGATATCGGTGGCCACCCACCTTTTCCAACCCGCTGAAAACAATTTTCTGGCAATTTCGGCAATTTACTATTTTTAGCAGTTTTTAACTTCCAGGGCCATTTTGAGGGACTAAATGAAGGTTTTCCGAGATATATCTTCTCAATTATGGCCAAATTTTTTTATTAATCCCCCAAAATGAATCTCATTGACGATACCTTTCCAACGAGCTATCGTGCGCCCCAAAAGGAGATTGTATGCCAAAGTTACACCCCTGAGAAGTTGATACACCAAACTACCCAAAACGGGGTCCACAAAACTGTTGGTTTTCATCTTTTGAGGTTAGGGTTTTGGATTTTCTTTATGATAAAAATTCCTTTGGAGCCTCATTGTAAAATCATCTTCTCACTGATGTGAGTAGTCGTCACATCTCTTCTCATAGATAAGTTGCCACCATTCTACCGAGTCTTTCACTATGTATTTTTACAGTCTTTGTACATTTTTGCTCATTAATAGAAAATTTTGTATTACTATATCTTTGTGTTTATGGTTTCATCTCTGATACATTTTTGTTATATTATTGAATATCCAAGATATCTCCGTACATTTCTTTATTATATCTCCGCTCTCATTTCGTGCTGAAAATAATCTGGATCAATGGTATCAAAGCAGGATGCTCTTGATCATTTTTTTTAGTGCATGTCCTCGATGAGGTCCGAGTATAGAAATTTGGGTCTCGATCTTGTCTCTATTGAAGAAAATCGCTCTTGCAGGCCCAAGAAACCCTCCATGGTGGAAGAAAATAAAAACGACGGAGCAGACGATTCTATCAATATGTTGCTTGAGAAAGCTCTCATGCAACAGAGGGATGAAATGATGGAGAATTTTTCCCACATCCTTCAATGCCTGTCGATAGAAACAAGAGCATATTCATCAAATAACCACTTTGGAAGCACCTCTCCTTTCAAGGTATAGGTTAATTTTGATATTCCTGTATTTGAAGGTCAGATAGATGTGGATGCCCTAGACAAATGGTTAAATATGCTAGAAGGTTATTTCTCTGTTCACCATTTTTCTGACAGGGAAAGATCACCTTCACACTCCTTAAAGCTCTCCTCCATGTCAAACATTGGTGGGAAACTTGTTGGGAGAAAAGTTCCGCAGAAGATTCTGGAATATATGGGGTCGATCCCACTTGGGATTTTTTTGTGGACGTCATAAAGGAAAAGTATTACCCTATTGGAAACTATGAGGACCAGTATATGAGATGGACCACACTACATCAAGAGAGGGTCCAAGAAGTTCTGAAGTTCACCAATACCTTCCCTACCTTGCGCACCAAGATGGGTATCAAAGACTCCGAACAAAATTTGGTTCTGAAATAACGTGGCACTCTAAACATATACATCCAAATTGAAATGGATTTTTTGGACATTTCATCACTCGGTGTTGCTTATCAATATGTTGTGTTGGACCTTGACGCAAATTGAAGCGGAGATCACGGGATCTTGACCCCTTTTTAGGGATTTTTGGGTTTTGGTCTTATGTAACGGGTATGGGAATGTCATCCCATGGGTTTACCCATGCTTAGGCCTATTTTTTAATGTATAAATAGAAGTTAGGCGATGTAGGAAGTAGCTCAATCTATGTGATCGAACAGTTGTAAATTGTGCTAAGCGAAAGTAATGATTGTAATTGCTCCATGCATACCGTGTGAGACTTGCAGAGCTAAGTGCAAGTAATTGTAAGAGACTGTGAAGAGGCTTTGTGCTGAAACCTAGAGAAGGAGGATCTAGCGAGGTGCAGATCTCATGTCCTATGCAGAGTAGGATTTTGTGGCTATGTGTATGTAGAATATTGAGAGAAGATAATAAAGAAGACAAATAGTTGGTGGATGTAGCCCCAGGGTGGGGGTGAACCACGTATATCCTGTGTTGTGAATGCTTTGTGCTTTATGGTTGCTCTCGTGTTTATGTGATTAAATGCTTAGTGCGTTGTTAGATGGTAGATGAATCTTATATGGTAGCTTAGTGCTGAATAATGTGAATGAATTCTAGATCTAATCAATGTTAGTATGTTTAGTGCTTGAATCTATTGAATTTATGGGAATGTTTCACTGGCTTATTATTAGGGTTTAACTACGTTGTAAACTCAGACTGGATATTGATGAACTATAACTACTAAGTGTTATGTTAAGGTGTTACAATCACAGATATATTTCCTAGCTAAGATTGCAGACACTGGAGTCCTACAACCACCCCTGCCTCTACCTCAGGTGAGACTTCATCTGGTTCATAGGTGTTGTCGAAAGGGCCGATAGTTAGGGTTTCATTGGTGTGTTGTTGTAGCATTGAACCCTGAGTCTGCCCCTGTGCCAACAAATGGTTCTGTTGTCGAGATATGAAACTGTGATTGTTGGGAACTAAGGAAAAAGGAGCTTTGTGCGAAGATCTAACCTGAAACTATGAAAGCTTAGTGCATAGATCGGTTTCCCTAGTGCGCAACATCCTACTTAACTTTTGAAGCACTATGCTAAGAAAATAAGTCTGATCTGAAGAGAAGAGGTAAGATCTGAAACATTTTTTCTTTGTTAAGGGTAAGATAAGTGAAAAATTTTGTTTCAAAAGTATGGATCTAGGTATGTTTGATAAAAAAATTCCTAGATTGAAAAGTAGGGCACAACTAGAAGAAAGAATATTTGATATAAGTAGATCTAATAAGAATAGTGAAAGATATGTTATACCTATGCATAGAAAGAATGTTTGGACTAACCAATGGATGCAAGATCCTAGAAATAATTTTTTGCAGGTTAGCTACTATGATCCTAGTGCACAGTAAAGGAAAGGTTGGGGATCATTTAAAAGAAAATGAGGATTAACCCTTTGTTACAGTTGCAGAAGACTGGGACATCTGGCTAAGGAATTCCCTGGTAAAATATCTAATTGGATTTGTTGTAAAGCGATGGACCATGAAGTTTTATATTTCCCTAGAATGAATGCTAAACTTGAAAAAATGAATATAAGACAAAAGGACCATGAGAAAGGTCAAGCAACTAAGACCATGGAAGAACCCCAGAAAGATTCAGAGATTGTATTGCTACAAATAAGAGAAACCCTAAATGACCATTGAAATATCAACTTATCAGAGATCTTTAAAGAAAAAGAGTGCATAGAAGCAAGAATAGGAGACTTCGACATTGACTGTGTTCTGGATGAAGAAATACAGGTGAATATTATGACAGAAAGAACTTGGGAAACTATAGGAAAGCATGTTATGATTCCTTTATTGCGAGGAATAGGATTATTTAGAGGAAAGATGATAAACTTACATGGAAATCTCACCCAGACATCTATGAGTTCTCATGGAACTTCGACAGAGGAAGATTTTGAGGTTGTTAAATTTATTAAGAATAGCACCCCATTTGCTATATTTCTAGGAAAACCTTGGATTGAAAGGGATCAGCCCAGAAGGAAAGAAGAAGAAGCAAGAGTTGAAAGATTTCATGACTAGGAGGATCACACACTTGATTGAAGAATAGGGGAATAGATCGTAGATATTTAAAACTAGAAACTTGGATGTCAAAGTTGGAAGAACACAAGAAGACTCACAAAAGACTGAAGCACCTGTTAACGATAAAAAATGCACTGGCATTTTTGCAAGAATGATGTCTAATATTGTAGGGAACATTTGAATAGCTTCCCTAGCTCCAAATCCAAATCTGATTGCACCATTGGAAAGCTTATGATCTGTAGATGTCGATTGACTATTCAAGCATGCAAAACAGACTCTCCATGACTGCGAAATTTGATTTTTCCCAAAGCAGTTTATTTCTGTAAAATCTCCCTTTTCGGTGGTTTAGGCGAACAGGACGACTGTTCATTAACCACTAAAAGAAATAATTTCGGTAGTTAATCCACCTAGAAGTCTGCTATGTTAACCACCGAAAGCCTGTAATGACCAGAATACTTAAAATTTTGCCCAGATCAAGAATTTTCAAATCAGAATGAGATGAAACCTCTTGGAATAGACAGGTGGTGAATTATCAAGTCAGATGCAATGGTTACTTTGATGGATAAGGCAAAGAAGAGGTGTTTTAATAAAGTTTGGTACATTTTTCAAAGGCAAAAATATAGGGATTTTGGCACACCTCAAAAAATTCGAATTTTACCTCTTGGAAGAGTCATCAGTCAGCCTTGGGAGGCTATCCTGCACTACACCAACAATCAACAAGAGAGAAATCTGGGATTGACCTCATTTTGGGGAACCATCCCACTTCTTTTGCAACTAAATTTTGAGTTACTATTTTTAGTATATTTGATCCTTGTTTTCAGGATCCTAGAACTACTTTGTAAAGCTATAAAGCTTAGGATAGAAGACAAACTAAAGGGTTGGATTTTGGGTTCTACATGCTGCTACTGTAAGAGAGACTTATTCTTAATATATGAAACATTGTAAGCTTCCTTCAGTTGTGTTATCAAACTTTTTCTTTTCTGTTCTCTGATATCTTATGAGTGAATGATTTCTTTATTGGCGCTTATTCAATCTACATGTGACTATCATCTCACTAACTAATTGATTAAGTTAAGAATCATAAGTTATTTCCTTAGTTCTTAAACCCATTGTGCTTGTTTTATATGAGTATAATCTGGTTCAATAGCTATCTTCTCTTCCATTTAATCAAACCTTGTCTGATTGCATTACTAGAAGGCCTTGTGATATTTGATATCTCTAGACAGTCTTAAACACACAGTCCAGTCCCTAGATATTCATCTTGATCCAAAAACCACATCAATTATTAAGAAAATATTTCCCAAAAAGAGTTAGTTACCAGGCATCTCCGACTTACAGCCTAGGAGAGTTTCCTGGAGTGATAAAAAATTGGCGTCATTGCCAGGGAGCGAAGACAGAAGCTTATCTTCCTGGGAGAACGACACATTAGATCTATTTCTTGATGATAGACAAGGAGTAGACACTATCAGGTTGTACATCATCTATCTGGCGACTCCATGAAGGACAGATCTGTTGGCAACTCCACTGGTATGACATGAACAGAATCTTAGCCAAGAGGTATGCGTTCTGTGATTTTTCAAGCATTGTTGGTTACCCTAATCAAGTACCTAATAGAGATGAATGGGAGAATAATATTCCCATATTCCGAGGTGAGGAGTGGGAAATACCGGCTGAACATTTGTTGGATTTCCATGAATTCATTGACCGACTTGAAATTGTACATGAGGATGTTCAAATCAAGCTGTTCAAATTTTCTTTAGAGGGAATTGCTCTTGACTGGTGCTGGTCTCTTCTGGATGCAAGTGTCAGCTCTTTAGCAAATTTTCATGCTGCTTTTCATGTGTTTTGTAAATACCTATTTTCAGTTGATCTTCTTTTTCCCGAGTGTTGTCATGAATTCCATATTTCAAAATTAGAACTTCTTGAAAAGTATGATGTCGAAGAAAATGCTCTTCATCATGATCAGGAGATTAATGATTCACACTATGATAATCTTAGTGATGCTTTTGACATCATATCAAACACATCTACTATTGTTAGTTGTCATGAAGATTAGATTTTTCTCTTTGAAAACTCTGAATATGTTGAGCAGGCTGATGTATCAGTAGAAGACAGTCTCAAACCTGCAATAGATAGTAAGGACAACTTTCAGTCTTTTGATTGCAACACACATGAAGAAGAAGATGATGAGGGCAGCTTAAGGTTTCCAGATTTTCAAAGACTGTCTCCTCTTCAGCTAGAACATCAGAAAATTTGCAGCAGGTATGAAAAGGAAGATGACGAGCAGAAAGGTTCAGGTCAGAAATTGAGTTCGTATTTTTCTTCAACAGAGATCAAGCAGTTTACATTAAGCATTGAGATAAGTAAAAGTAATCAGCAGCTTAAATACAACGAGTTGGATCAGCAACTCAAAGAGGTATTCTTTCATGATTTTTATGACCCTATTGCAAACCTTTTGGAATCTAGGAGAAACATAAGTATCAAAACATTTTTGTCAGATGAGGGACAATTTTGTTTCTGTTATCGACTATATTTCTGCATGATATGGTTTCCATCATTTTTTGGGTTAAGATCAAGAATAGTTTCAGGAAATCATTTTCTGACATGGCTTCATTGGAAGCATGATTTCACTTGATGAGAGGCAGTACAGTTGGTTAGCGTAGGAATTAGCAGTAGAATAAGCTCTTCATATGAGAAAGAAAATTCTTTCAGTTATTGGTTGATAAATAAGCAAGAGGTTGCACGCAAGTTACAAGTTTGGAGAGAAAACTCATCATATAGATAACCAACGCATAGCCCAGTGCACAAGTGTCAGGCTCAAATGTGCTCGAGATTGCCAGAGAGTTGCTTGCCGAGTTATGTTGATCAAATAATTAGAATGCAATGGCCTAGAATTTGAACAGAAGGAACCCCAATGGATCTGCAAAATTAAGGAGAATTTATTTAAGGAGCTTTATGATATGGGATGTTATGAAATCTCTCTTGGTGACACCATAGGTGTTGATACTCCTGGCACTGTTGTTCCAATGCTTGATGCTGTAATAAGTGCTGTGCCTGTTGAAGAGATTGCAGTTCATTTCCATGATATATATGGGCAATTACTTGCAA
Organism: Picea mariana; assembly: GCA_032191745.1. Taxonomy (NCBI): domain Eukaryota; kingdom Viridiplantae; phylum Streptophyta; class Pinopsida; order Pinales; family Pinaceae; genus Picea; species Picea mariana. The sequence goes on along the minus strand of JASDQU010101783.1, from coordinate 199,548 downwards.
ATATTCTTGTTTCACTGCAGATGGGAATTAGCGTTATCAACTCATCAATATCTAGACTTGGAGGGTGTCCATATGCCAAAGGTGCAACGGGAAATGTAGCAACTGAAGATGTTGTCTATTTTTGGTCTTGGTGTGAAGACAAAATGTTGATCTTGGTAAACTGTTTTCAGCAGCAGATTTCATTTGCAAACATTTGGGCTGTCAATCTGGATCAAAAGCAGGAATAGCACTGAGCAGAGTCACAAGAGATCACTCAAAGATGTGACATCTAACATAACTTACAATTTCAAGTGATGTGAAAGTTGCATCTTTCAAAACTCTCTGTCCAGCTGCCTTTGATTGATTAGTACTGTCTTAAAATAAAGATTGGTTGCAGAACATACTTTTCATGAAAAGATATATGCTTGCAATAATTTCTATTCAAGGGCACATTTTTAAGATCATATTTGGAATCAATCGCCATGATGGAAAGCAGCTTGTATGCAATACACTAATGGTCAGATTTATTTTTTGGATTTGACTGAGGGTCAGCTAATGTGGAGCTTGTTGTAAAAATTATGCCTCTGATGAGTCTAGATCTATTATGATAAGTGTGAGAAATCGTTCCATGGCTAAACAGGGTGATTGTGCACTTATGTCTACCAGTCTGAATTCTCTCATGCTTGAGATGTAGTTGTGTTTTCTAACTATAAGGATCAAATACTCTATAAGCAGTTTATCAAAGGAGAACATGCACCAGTTGCACTTACTCCGGATCATGGAGAATCTGTGGTGTGTTATGCAGATGGAGTAATGGATCTTTACTTAGGCTGTTATATAACTGTAGCAAGCATTGTACTCATTGGATGCAGAGTTTACAAAGCCTTCATGGGTATTTGGCAAATAGTTCTTACACTATCATTGAGCAAAAGGGACATAATGACAACATTGTATGCACATACAGAGCAAAAGGGATATTCAGTATTGATTTGTTTCGAGGAATGATTGAATTGGTTACCTGTTTTTGGCAAAAATGTTGTCTTTCTACCAATAGTGGAAAACTCGATTCTTAACATAGCATATGGAGATCTACTACAACTGTCGAAGATTTTGAAGACCAAGAAATTTTTTTAGATAAGAGCCCATGGTGATTGGTCATGAGTCTGTTGGAATAATTGAGGAGGTTGGCAGTGAAGTGAAACATCTGGTTCCTGGTGACCACGTAGCTTTAGAGCCTGGAATTTTTAAATAGAAGAAAAAGTCGATGTCAAACCTTTGATCACCCATCGGTTTGTTTTCTCTTATAAGGAAGTGGAAGAAGCTTTTTGAGACTGGTGCTGGTGGGGGAAATGCAATCAAAATCATGTTTAATCTTTGAGCAAATACTAGCAATACCTGGCAAGTATACTCGGCGTTGGCAAATCAACACCTGAACACTTGTATCCTGCATCTGAGGGTTTGTTTGGTGGTGAAACATGCAAATATGGGGCAGTTATATCATCCAACGCTTAGCAGCCTACGGGATTTTGAAAGCTCGTGATTAATGATATAAATGCCCGATTTTTCTCTGGGTTTTTCTATCGGTGCGTTCCATAAGCCTGCTTTTGTGGGGATCGAAACTTGGACCTTTGACTCATAAAAAAGCATGGAAGCCCATCTTACAGGGTCTGAGAATGAGCCTTTTTACAATCTTCTACATCCCAACACTGCCTCTCTCTGTCCTCATCACCACCGCAGCCACAGAATAATAATAGTATTAGCAGCAGTGAATTGGTCAAGCAGATGGATGATCTGGGGTTTTAGAAGGATATCGTACTTTCGTCTTATAATTCTCAGTCTCAAAACCCTTCCACGATTCACAGTTATAGCGAGTATCGAGAAGTTGCACAATCAAAGTGGGAACATGAAAAGGTAGGTTTGGGTCGGCAATCCAGAAACAATTTAAGAGATGTGACTCAGGTAGCACCTGATGAAGGTCAGAATTCACGTGGAAGATCTGAAAACAGTATTGGTGGAAGATGTGTTTTAAGTACCAGATATATAACCAATAACAAGGTTCCATTTTTCAACGGTTTAGATGTACAAAATCAGACTGAATCGGTGGGAAGCTTCCTTTCATGGCACACAAATCTTATCAATTTATCTGCACAAGTAGGGGATATTAACTCAAAAAGGGAAGGAAGCTTTGTGCTCTTGAATGAAGACAAAAACAACTCCCATACCAATTACTTATCTCATCATTCCAATCTGGATTGCACCAAGGAAATAAAGGGGCCAAATGAAGTCATTGCTGATGACCATCCCTTACACATCTGTTCTGCCCAATGCTATCGTCCACATCAAAGAGATGATTTCCAGACATATGGGAATAAGAAGAAAAGATGGACTATAATTATCTGAACGATTTACCCCAGGTCAGAGATACTTTTCTATCTTCCAAGGCCGGAGAAACTCCAAATGATTCTCAAACCAATTCTGCAATCAGGAACAAGTTGGATTGCATTCAAAATCAGATTCTCATTGAAAAGGATGGTTGTCAATTCTAGTCAATCTTGCATCAGAAAGGTATGTTAACAGGGAAATCTTATGGTGTACCAAAATTACTGATGGAGTTAATTCAAGGGTCTACATTTCTTGAAATTGCAAAAGAGCCCCATTCTTTATAAGGACAAAGGGATTGAATGACAGGCCTGCATATCTCAACACAAACACTTACAACTGCCTCGCAGTGCTTCAAGGTTGTCGGACACAATTGGAGGAAGTCTGCCAGGTGTCCATTATATTCGAGATGTTGTTGATGCTGATTTATTGGTATCTTCTATGCAAAGTGCCAAAAACTTGTTATAATTGGAGGTGGTTACATTGGCATGAAGGTTGTGGCTGTTGCTGCTGCTTGGAAGATTGAAACCACTATAGTATTTCCTCAAGAGCATGTCATAGCTAGACCACTTGGGTTAGAGGCCCTTGCTCAAATTGCCACTTCTATGGAAGGAGAGTTGCAAGCTGAAACCCATTAGGAGGAGATTACAAGCTTACAGAGAGAAAGGAGCTTCATCTAAGAAGCCCTAAAGTCATTTACAAACATGCAGGTAATCAGAATTTTGATATTTTGATTTTTGAAATACTTCTGTTTTTTGGTGGTTTAGGCGAGCCCTCCAGTGCTCATTAACCACTGAAAAGAAGTGCTTTCGGTGGATAAGGTGTTTAAATCCAAATACTGTTAACCACAAAAAGTTGTTTTAACCAAAATATTCAAAATGTTGCCCAGATTCGAGATATTCAAGTTGGAATGATGTGAAATCTTCTGGAATAGGATGATTATTGATTATCAAACCAAGTCTAAACTCTATTCTTGAAGAAGAAAGTCAAAAAGAAGTTTTTTGACTATATTTGGTCATTTTTAAAAGGCTACTTGCATATATCAGAGGATCTAGAAATGCTTTGTATCTGAAGTTGTTGTTGTATTGATACACGATCCGAAAAAGGTTTACAGAGACATGGTTGCAACTGGAAACACCCTCCGTTAGTGGCTTCACAGCCTGAGTTTTTATTATTATTGTAGAATTATCTGTGGCTTCTTTATGATTGTTCACACAATTCAGTGGATCTTTGGTTTACTATAGTCCTTGATCCTGCTTCTATACCTTATGAAAATTCTAGTGGTGGTGCAGCTTGGTTTCCTCATTATGTTTCTGGAAGGCTGAAATATACAATTGGTGAAAATCCTCATTTCTCTCCTAATCATGGAAGATAGTCATGGTGGATGTGCCTGTTGACCTCATACTGAGAATTGTAAGCATTGTAAACAGAGAGAGGAGCTTCATCTAGCAAACCCTGAGGTCTTTGTACTCTTGCAAGTAATCGAGATTCATTAAGTTTTGATTTTTGGGTAAGTTTCTATTTTCAGTGGTTTAGGCAAGCCTGTGTGTGCTCATTAACCATCGAAAAGGCTGAATGACTCCATGGCCCAATAATAAAGGCACAAGGTCTACTAGGTTCTTGGAAACCTCGCAGGGAGGTCTCCATCCCAGTTAGAGCCAGATGTTAACGATAAAAAATGCGCTGGCATTTTTGCAAGAATGATGTCCAATCTTGTAGGGAACATTTGACTAGCTTCCCTAGCTCCAAATCCAAATATGATTTCACCATTGGAAAGCTTATGATCTGTAGATTTCGATCGACTATTCAAGCATGCAAAACAAACTCTCCATGACTGCAAAATTTGATTTTTCCCAAAGCAGTTTATTTCTGTAAAATCTCCCTTTTCGGTGGTTTAGGCGAACAGGACGATTGTTCATTAACCACTAAAAGCAGTACTTTCGGTAGTTAATCCACCCAGAAGTCTGCTATGTTAACCACCGAAAGCCTGTAATGACCAGAATACTTAAAATTTTTCCCAGATCAGGAATTTTCGAATCAGAATGAGATGAAACCTCTTGGAATAGACAGGTGGTGAATTATCAAGTCAGATGCAATGGTTACTTTGATGGATAAGGAAAAGAAGAGGTGTTTTAATAAAGTTTGGTACATTTTTCAAAGGCAAAAATATAGGGATTTTGGCACACCTCAGCAAATTCGAATTTTACCTCTTGGAAGAGTCATCAATTAGCCTTGGGAGGCTATCCTGCACTACACCAACAATCAACAAGAGAGAAATATGGGATTGACCTCATTTTGGGGAACCATCCCATTTCTTTTGCAACTGAATTTTGAGTTACTATTTTTAGTATATTTGATCCTTGTTTTCAGGATCCTAGAACTACTTTGTAAAGCTATAAAGCTTAGGATAGAAGACAAACTAAAGGGTTGGATTTTGGGTTCTACATGCTGCTACTGTAAGAGAGACTTATTCTTGATATATGAATGTTAAGAACCAAACAACAATATAGCATAGAAAAACCTCAGGAAAAGTACTCAACGCCTTGAAAAAGAGATAATTTCAGATAATAAGCCTCTTCGAGGGGGCAACCTCCTTTTACCCCACTTAAATGTTCAAGTCCAAGATGATTCAAAATGAAAATGTCTCCTTGGTATATATAGGAGACTAGGAGGTATAATTACAAATAATGGCCTAAAGCTGACATAATTAAAATAACATTACTAATCTAAATTACAACTAATGGCCTAAAGCCGACATAAATAAAATATCATTACTAATCTAATATGCCCCAATTAAGGGGTAATGGGCCAACATTAGGGCTTAACATGCCCCTCCCCTTGAGACAAGTGTTGTCCACAACGCTTGAGTAACTCTGGATGCTTCTGTATAAAAGACTCATCTTCCCAAGTGGAATCTTCAGCCGATAGTTTCCTCCATTTAATGAGATACTCTGAAATGGATCTATTCCTTAGCCGGCGAATTCTTGTGTCCATGATGGCTTCAGGCTCCAATATGATTTTTCCTTCCTAGTCAAGTTCTGGCAATATACTTTGAACTGGGATCTTGTCACCTATAACCTTCTTTAAGCATGAAACATGGAAAACTGGGTGTACTCGTGAAGATGCAGGCAGCTCCAATTTGTATGCCATAGTACCAATCTTTTGCAACACCTTATAAGGCCCATAGTACTTTGGTGATAATTTATTATCCTTCTTGGCTTGCTT
>JASDQU010101783.1:163650-193945 GCA_032191745.1 Picea mariana | reverse complement strand
TCACCTTCATCAAGAGTCCAATTAGGATTTTCTGGAGGCTTATTTGGTGTAGGAGGTCCCTTTTTGGGTGGCATGTTGGCCAAATATCACTTTTGAGTCTTGATTTTGAGGTGGTTCTGCTAGACAATATTTATTTTGTTAGATCTCCCAAGTTTCAGCCCTTCTGGGTATGAAAATTTCCTTTAGGTAGTTCTCTGATATTTCTTCTCTGCAATTCCACAGGTCTGATCAAAATTGGATGTTCCAAGTGGAATTTACGATAACTTCCTCACCACTTGCCGATTTTTGGCCTTTCCCGGAGATCTCACTTGTATAGAATGCCCCGCACAAAATAATTGATATCAAATTCTGAAACTCGTACCAAAAATACTACAGACTGTCCACAATCCAATGCAACCAGTCCCACTCAATTTGGATACTCCAGCAAGAAGTTATTCTTGTTTTACCTGGAACACCTTCTTGAGACTAGTCAATAGGACTAGTCAGATACCCTATCTTACACAAGGTGTATCTACAAATTTAAGATGACCCAGAATCTGAACGTTTTTCCACAGATGCCTTAATAATTTATGTAAATTTTCTCGAGATTTCAGGGTCTGAAACGTTACAGAAAACTTTTTATAGCAAAAATTCTACAATGACTCATTTCAGGATGATTCCAGAACCCTATCTTGTACAGGCTCTATCTCCGAAAGTATAATGCCTCAGGAGCTGAATTTTGAACCCAACGTACCTTGATCCATCTTATAAATACCCTCCAAGCGGTTCCTTCTGAAACATTGCAAAAAAAAAGTTATAGCGAAAATTCCACGGTGTATCAGATGTAGCAGCGAAACCCCAAGACCTTGAGCTCTGATACCATATGTTAAGAACCAAACAACAATATAGCATAGAAAAACCTCAGGAAAAGTACTCAACGCCTTGAAAAAGAGATAATTTCAGATAATAAGCCTCTTTGAGGGGGAAACCTCCTTTTACCCCACTTAAATGTTCAAGTCCAAGATGATTCAAAATGAAAATGTCTCCTTGGTATATATAGGAGACTAGGAGGTATAATTACAAATAATGGCCTAAAGCTGACATAATTAAAATAAAATTACTAATCTAAATTACAACTAATGGCCTAAATCCGACATAAATAAAATAGCATTACTAATCTAATATGCCCCAATTAAGGGGTAATGGGCCAACATTAGGGCTTAACAATGAAACATTGCAAGCTTCCTTCAGTTGTGTTATCAGACTTTTTCTTTTCTGTTCTCTGATATCTTATGAGTGAATGATTTCTTTATTGGTGCTTATTCAATCTACATGGGACTGTCATCTCACTAACTGATTGATTAAGTTAAGAATCATAAGTTATTTCCTTAGTTCTTAAACCCATTGTGCTTGTTTTATATGAGTATAATCTGGTTCAATAGCTATCTTCTCTTCCATTTAATCAAACCTTGTCTGATTGCATTACTAGAAGGCCTTGTGATATTTGATATCTCTAGACAGTATTAAAAACACAGTCCAGTCCCTATATATTCATCTTTATCCAAAAACCACATCAATTATTAAGAAAATATTTCCCAAAAAGAGTTAGTTACCAGGCATCTCTGACTTACAACCTAGGAGAGTTTCCTGGAGTGATAACAGCACCTACCCCAGATAGAGAAGAAGTATTTCCATTGAACCCTAGGAAAGAATCTCAACAACACGAAGTTACTATGCCAAAAGGATATAAGAATCAGAATGGAAAGAAGAATACCGAGACGAATCTCATTGGAAAGAAGGCTAGAAAACTAAGTAAGAAGAGATCGAAGATCGAAAAGTTACAGAAGGTTCCAGAGGGAACTTCGCGGAAGGAAAATTTGTAAAACTGGAACTTTGCCAAGATATAAGAACAACGTCACATGGCACTTCACCATGGTGAAGCAATATATCCGTTGGAAATAGTATAACCGTTAGATCGACACCCCGAATGGTTAGAATGACATTTATGGTTAAAAATATCGCCATCAGACTGTTGGGACCACGCTGTAACAGATATAACTGAATTAATGAAGGTGTCTCACCCGTTGGAGAGATCTGTTTCCTAGTTATCTACTTATTTCTTCGAACCTTGCACCAAGAACACCTTTTCCAACCATGATTATCTGAGCCCGTCGATTAGTTGATTTCACATAGTGATCATCGAGCTATCACCATCCATCCCATTGCATTGAGTAGTTACTCTTCAAACCCGAGATATTCAACCACGAGCGTGTATGTATGAAGAACTTAGCGCAGTCAAAGAGTTTGTGAAGGAGGTACTCATCGACCTCATGACGGAAAGAGTAATGTATGTGGGTGTACAAGCATCATCGACGAGAGGAGTGCAAGCCTCTCCGTCGACCGCTCGCAGATCCGGGCCATCCCGAGTCGTCACAAAAAAGAGAACCAAGTACAAAGATGACCTAGCAAATGCAAAGATAATCCTGACCATCTTACTTGACTACATCACGCCTATGGCTGACGCGGTGAGTCATGATAGTGTGTCAAGATATTTTGACTACACCATGGTTACCGCGTACCTCCTGAAGGGATACACGCAGTTAGAGCACAGCAGGACAAGATTGCAACATTGAAGTTCAGCGACTTCAACCTAAGAGACCGTAAGAACCATAGTATGATCACCCTGTATAAATACTTGACCAAGACGAAGGAGAATAACTCAAAAATAATCCCCCAGCTGTGGACGATGAACCTCGCTCAATCCACCCTGTTGAATGTAATGAAAATCCCACACTTTGGAAGGCACCAGGAGGTTAACGCTTGTGTTAATCTCCTTCTCTCATGTTACCATGGCAGTTAGTTATGGCTAGACCATCGTATCACAGTCAATCCGAGGTCGATCCATAGGATCACTGGATTGAGCATGCAGGGACCCGACCTGTAGGACTTCTATCTAGGGAAGACCACAGATTGGGTGTTAGCAGAGAAGATCAAGGATACCTAGGACGATGTTGAGAAGGGGACACGAGGCTAAAATGTAGCTTCCATATAGAATGGCGTAGTGCGCCTAGCATGCCAATTAATTGTAGGAAATATAGTAAGTAAGAACAAACCCATGCAGGTCACAGGGTTTGTCGTTGACCTTGCAGGGAAATGTGTGGAAGGCCTACAAATGAATTGGGTGAAGTACCTAGTTAACCAGCTGGAATTAGACTACCATGAAGCACAGGATTAGGGCTAGGAGTTCCACTCTAGCTAGCTCCTGATCCTCATCTCATTTATTTCTTGGGATATGTCGGAAGGAGCGACCTTCCTGGACATTAAACCATTTGAGCCACTTGCTACGAACTTCACCACGCTCTGGTACTCGAGCGATATGGGAAAACAACGACAGTCGAACGCAGTCTTTCACACATATTATCTACAACTAAAGATGGATATCGAAGCTAAACCTTGCATGACACCACACACCCTACAATAGTTCCAACCCCTCATGAAGTTCCACGTAGATCGACACTTCATCTATATCATTACACACGCAGACGAGCATAAGGAGGAGCTTCAGTCATAATACAAGCTCACAGAGGAGGACCTCGAAAAGATAACTGAGGATTGGTCAATAGAACTCCTTATCTCTGCTAATCCTTTCGATATGTCTAACCACAACTTGACAGATTGGAGGCCTCTCACAAAGAACATGGAACACCCAGAACCAATAGAAGGAAGAAGAACGAAGAAGTCCAAGACTTAAGCAACACATCAGAAAAGATTGTTGCAGTATCACCTGACCAAGGGGGTGATGACGAAGTATAAGAGATAAATGGAAAATAATATGAGCAGAAGCAAGGTGAAGTAACATCGCCTAGAGACGAGGCTTATCCCTTGAAGAAAAGGAAGGTTTCTCCCCCGAAACCCTCTTCCTGGAAGAAATCTAGAGTCATCTTGACTAAGATGCAAACTGCACTCATTGTCGATGACTTTGACTTCATCATCACAATTGTAAATGATGCCTCACAGGAAATCTTGCAGAAACAAGAAGCCAAGCAGGAGGAGATGTATGACAGAATTGAGGTTGAACTCTAAGGGGTACAATAGGCCCTTCAGTCTAGTCATGCAGCGTCCACTGCGCCCCTGTCGTCGGAAGAACCAGAGTTGGGAGATAAGCCAGCCCAACTCCGTAGACTAGTTGATGTGATCGAAGCTCGCCTTCATCACTCACAGGAAGAAACATAACAATCCACCCGAGCTTTGAAGTAAGTGTAAGAAGTAGTCATAGAATGCTTCTCTCCAGACAAAGTTTGAAGAGGAGAAAGCACAAATTCAACAAGAAAAAGAACAGTTGCTCACAGAAAAACTTGAAGTGAAAGAAGTAGTCAACATAGCACTTCGTTCTATGACAGGATTAGGGCCAAAGGCCGAAGACCAAGTTATGCATCAAGTAGAATATCTCGCGGAAGCTATCCAACAACTACAACAAAAAATAGTAGAATTAGAGCTCTGCACAGTGCTCGACACTCCACAGGAGGTGAGGGATCAAAGAGAAGAAACTACTCGAACCTCAGTTCAAAGAATCAAGGCCCTCACCATGGAATGTAAGAAACTAAGTGATCAAATCACTGAGAATCAAGAACTAAAGGCACTAGAGTCATGGATCCAAGAGGTGAAGTAGCAAACATAAACAATACAAGCACAGTTGAAGACCCTGTCAGTTGTTGAAAGGATGAAGCGATCCTAAGAGTAGTGCATTGCTCAACAGTAGGTCCACACCATTCAGAGAAAAATTATGGAAGTGACTCAGAGGCTCCAACCTATACAGGATGAGGCTTGCCAATTGTTCACATAGATAGAAGGCTGAGGAGCAGAACTGGAGTAAGTTGTCAATGCAGCTGAACAATGCTTAGAGGGACCTATCAACGAAGCAGTCATCCAAGAGTTCATTGAACAAGAAGTCATGGCACAAAGAAAGGTTGAACCATCTCGAGGCTTTTGAAGCAGAACTACCTAGATCAGAGTGACTCGGGATGAGTCACAGGTGAGTGTTGGGAGCCTGTTGGACCTTGACCAAGTTTTGAGGATTCTTGGTCATGTTTGGCCTACTTTTGGGACTTCGATAGGCTGTCGAAGGTAGAGCGCAAATCGAAGCATAGATCGTGGGATCTCGGCCCATTTTTAGGGATTTTTGGGTTTTGGGCTTATGTAAGGGGTATGGGAATGTCGTCCCATGGGTTTACCCATGCTTAGGCCTATTTTGTAATGTATAAATAGAATTTAGGCAATGTAGGAAGTAGCTCGATCTATGTGATCGAAGAGTTGTAATTTTTGCTAAGTGCAAGTAATGATTGTAATTGCTTCGTGCATACTGTGTGAGACTTGCAGAGCTAAGTGTAAGTAAATGTAAGAGACTGTGAAGAGGCTTTGTGCTGAAACCTAGGGAAGGAGGATCTAGCGAGGTGCGCAAATCTCTTGTCCTACGAGGAGTAGGATTTTGTGGTTCTGTGCATGTAGAATATTGAGAGAAGCTAATAAAGAAGACGAAGAGTTGGTGGACATATCCCCAGGGTGGGGGTGAACATGTATATCTTGTGTTGTGAATGATTTGTGCTTTATGGTTGCTCTCTTGTTTATGTGATTAAATTCTTAGTGCGTTTTTATATGGTAGATGAATCTTATATGGTAGCTTAGTGTTGAATAATGTGAATGAATGCTAGATCTAATCAATGTTAGTATGCTTAGTGCTTGAATCTATTAAATCTATGGGAATGTTGCACTGGTTTATTATTAAGGTTTAACTGTGTTTTAAAATGAGACTGGATATTGATGAACTATAACTGCTAAGTGCTCTGTTAAGGTGTTACAATCATAGATCTGTGTCTCGGGTAAGGTTGCAGACACTGGAGTCCTGCAACCACCCCTACCTCTACCTTGGGTGAGACTTCATCTTCTTCATAGGTTTTTTTGAAAGGGATGGTATTTAGGGTTTTGTTGGTGTGTTGTTGTAGTGTTGAACCCCGGGTCTGCCCCTGTTCCAACATGTTGTTAAAATCAAGAAGAAATTTAAACACCATAACAAACAGGAGTTTGGGTCTACAAATCTGAAACAACCAAAGTATGATAAGGACGACCCTAACAAACAGTCTCTCGAAAACCAGTCTAAGCCACAAGAAAAGAAGGGTCACAGGAAGATGAAGAAGGACACCGAAAAATGGTGTGATTTCCACAAAAGCCCCTGGCACAAAACTAATGAATGTCACTCAAAACAGTCATTAGTGTCTGAAATAAAATATAAGGAGACGAACCCTAATTCAAAATATGATTCATAAAATAATAACAAAAGACATATCATTGACGCAGACTCGATTGTTATTTTCGTGACCGCAATAATTTAACCAGAAGAACTTACATATCATGAAGAGGGGGAGTGCCTTTTTCATTCACAGATGTGGGTGAAGGGGACCCCACCGCATTTTATTGTTGATAGCGGAAGCCAGAAGAACCTCATCTCAACAGAGGTCATAAAACAGTTGGGATTGTCAACAACACCACACCCACAACCATACAACATCAGGTGGCTTCACCAGGGATGAGATATCCATGTCATCCAACAATGTCGATTGCCATACAGCATCCATCCCTTCAAGGATGAGGTATTATGTGATGTCACTCCACTAGATGTCTGTGATGTTCTCTTGGGCGAGCCATATATGTGGAAGTGGCATGTTATCTATGAGTCTCGACCCCATAGTGTCATTATTACTTTGGGGGGTCATCTTTATAGAATACCAGAGGTGGATACGAATATTATCCCACCTAAATAGTGTCGCAAGGTAGTATATCATACTAAAAAATTTAGCTTCTTCACAATCTGTTCAAAATGTGAACAAAAGGATACTACAACCACTGTAGTCTTGGCCCAAGCACCTTCTATCCAATAGAAGCAGGTCGACAAGACTGCAACAAAGCATAAAGATTCCTTCTCCACACAAACATATCATGTAGCTAGACTGGTTAAAAAGGTCCAACCCTTCCAGCCATAGGTTCGTGAAAACCTTCAAAAATCTAAGCAACACAACTTCTCCAACAAGGCAAGCAACTCATCAAGATGAAGATTCAAAAAACTCTTTTTCCCTCTCCCCTGAGCACTCAATGCAATGTATACCATATCTTTATAAAGAGGGAGGATTGATCCAGGTGGATATCAGTGGCCACCCATCTTTTCCAACTCACTAAAAATAGTTTTATGACAATTTTGGAAATTTACTATTTTTAGCAGTTTTTAACTTCTGAGGCCATTTTGAGGGCCTAAATGAAGGGTTTTTGAGATGTATATTCTCAATAATAATTGAAGGGTCTAATTGATCCCCCAAAATGAATATCCTCGACGATACCTTTCCAACTAGCTATCGTGCGCCCCAAACGAAGATCATATGCCAAAGTTATGCCCCCGAGAAGTTGATACACCAAACTACCCAAAACGGGATCCAAAAAACTGTTGGCTTTTCATATTCTGGGGTTAGGGTTTTGGATTTAATTTATGATAAAAAGGCCTTTGGAGCCTCATTGTAAAATCATCTTCTCACAGATGCGATTATCTGTCACATCGCTTCTTAGAGATAAGCTACCACCATTCTAGTGAGTCTTTCACTCTGTATTTTTACATTCTTTGTACATTTTTGCTCATTAACAGAAAATTGTGTATTACTGTATCTCTGTGTTTATGGTTTCATATCTAATACATTTTTTTTATATTATTGGATATCCAAGATATCTCTGTACATTGATTTATTATATCTCCGCTCTCATTTCGTGATGAAAATAATCTGGATTAGAAAGGCACTAGGAACATTACGACTGAGCCTGGCAGCGTCGACAACTTTCAATATTTTGAAAGAAAATATAACGAAGGAGTTGATGGACGCGTTGGCTAATCTGTATGAAAAAACATCAGCATCCAATAAGGTATTTCTAATTAATATATTATTTAATATGTATATGTCATAAGGTGGGTTTGTTGCATATCATTTAAATGAATTTAATATGGTTACTAATCAACTAAGTTATGTAAAAGTGGACTTTGATGATGAGGTCAAGGATCTTATAATATTGTGCTCATTGCCAGAAAGATGGAACAGATTGGTCATGGCTATAATTAACTATGTCTCTGGTTCAAAAAAATTAAAATTTGATGATGTTGTTGGTGTTATCCTTAGTGAAGAAATGCGATGAAAAAGCATAGGTGAGACATCAAATAATGCGTTAAACGTGGAGAACGGGGGAAGACAAAAGGATAGATGAAAGGGCTCATGGAACTGAGAGAATTCTAGGAATGGAATATCCAAATCCATATTTGGAAATATAGAGTGTTGGAATTGTGGGAGAAAAGGACATCTGAAGAAAGACTACAGAGCTTCAAAGAAACAAAGAGATGGACAACAGGAGAAAAATCAGGAAGCAAATGTAACAGGTGATGTGTTACAAGATGCTTTGATTCTTTCTGTAGATAATATTTCTGAGTATTGGGTAGCATATTAGGGGCTTCATTTCATTCCACACCCCATAGGAAACATTTTCTAGATCATGTTCAAGGTTATTTTGGACGAGTTCATTTGAGTGATGACACACCATGCAAAATCGTTGGAAGGGGAAAGGTAAAAATAAAGAAAAGCAATGGAAACAAATGGTTGTTGAAAGAGGTAAGACATGTTCCAGATCTAAGGAAAAATATAATTTCAATAGGACAGTTGGAAAGTGAAGGTTTTATATCCATATTTACATATAAGGTGTGAAAGGTCACCGAAGGATCATTGGTGATAGAAAAATGAGAGAAGGTAGGTACATTGTATTTATGTACTGGTAATATTGACTCTTCTATATCTTTAGCTTCTACAGGAGTGGATACAACACTGTGGCATCATAGGCTTGGACACATGAGTGATAAGGGGATGAAAATACTTCACAAAATAATTTTTTTTCTAGATCTTAAACAAATTGATTTGGATTTCTGTGAGAATTGTGTTTATGGAAAACAGAAGAGAGTCAGAGTTCTCAGAGTCGGAAAATAAAATAAGAGTGAAAGGTTAGAGCTTGTGCATATATATGTATGGGGACCATCTCAGGTATCATCTCTTAGTGGCTCTCATTATTATGTTACTTTTATTGATGAGGCAACTAGAAAAACTTGGGTTTATTGTGTTCGACAAAAATCTAATGTTTTTGATACTTTTAAGAAATGGAAAGGTTTGGTTGAGAATGAGACAGGAAAAAGGTTGAAGTGTCTCAGATCATATAATGGAGGTGAATATTGTAGCAAGGAGTTTGATGATTACTGTTCATACCATGGGATTCATAGAGAGAAGACAATTCCAGGAACACCACAAGAAGATGGTGTGTCAGAAAGGACGAACAAGACAATCATGGAGCATGCAAGGAGTATGAGATTCCATGCTAGTTTTCCCTTATAGTTCTGGGAAGATGTTGTAGATACTGTTGTTTCCTTAATAAAAAAAGGACCTTCAAGATCTTTGGATGGTATAATTCCGGAGGAGGTATGGATAGGTAAAAAGGTAAACTATTATTTTTTGAAGACTTTCGATTTTGAATCATTTGTCCATATTGATAAAGAAAATAAAACAAAGCTTGAGGCAAAATCCAAGAAGTGTACCTTTATTGGATACAATGTTAATGATTTTGGTTATCGCTTATGGGATTATGAAAATAACAAAATCATTAGGAGTAGAGATGTCATATTCAATGAGAAGGTCATGTACAAATATCAGTTGCATGGAAAGAAACAAGAAAAACAAAAACCAGAATACACAATGCTTGATGAGATCATTGAAAAAGTAATTCCAAAGGTACCAGAAAATCAAAATGTACAACAACAGGAGCAACAAGTACCTCAACTCCTACAAGTGTTTTTATAAGATCTACTAGGTTAAGTATACTCCCTGAATGATACTCTCCTTCATTTTATTATTTATTGTTGATTGATTCTGGTGAACCAGATGTTATGAAGAGGTAATGCAGGTAGACACCAAAAATAATTGGGAGAAAGGAATGAAAGAGGAAATTGATTCCCTGTTAAATAACTAGACTTGGGATTTGGTTTATCTTCCTATAGGAAAAAGAGCATTTCAAAATAAATGGGTTTACAAGTTGAAGGAAGAAGATGGAGGAAAAAAATGGTACAAGGCTAGACTTGTTGTAAAGGGGTTTGCACAAAAGAAAGGTATAGATTTTAATGAAATATTTTCTCATGTTGTTAACATGACTTCAATTAGGACTATTTTAAGTCTTGTGGTAGTAGAAGATTTTCATCTTGAACAAATAGATGTAAAAACAACTTTTCTCCATGGGGATTTGGAGGAAGAGATTTATATGCAGAAGGCACAGGGTTATGAGGTAAAAGGGAAGGAGAATTTGGTATGCAGGTTGAAGAAGAGCTTGTATGGCTTAAAGTAAGCTCCAAGGAAGTGGTATTTGAAGTTTGATAGGTTTATGACAGAACAAGATTATAGTAGATGTCATTCTGATCACTGTGTTTATTTTAAAAGGCTAGAAAATGGAAGCTATATTATATTAATATTGTATGTAGATGGCATGCTTGTTGCAGGGTCTAATATGCAGGATATAAATGTGCTCAAGAAGAAATTAGCTAATTCATTTGCAATGAAGGATTTGGGTGTTGCAAAGAAAATCCTTGGTATGAGGATAAAAAGAGACAGGAAAAATTGCAAATTGACATTGTCTCAAGGTGAGTACATAGAGAAGGTGTTGGAGAGGTTTAGAGTGCAGAATGAAAAACCAGATAGTACACCTTTGGCTAGACATTTCAAATTAACTAAGGAAATGTGTCCCAAGACATAGGAGGAGATAAAATACATGTACAGGGTCCCTTATTCATCAACAGTTGGAAACTTGATGTTGTGATGGTTTGCACAAGACCAGATATTGCACATGTAGTGGGAGTTGTGAGCAGGTATATGAAAAATCCAGGTAAAGAACATTGGGAGGCAGTAAAGTGGATTCTCAAGTATTTGAGAGGTACTACTACTCATGCATTATGTTTTGGAGGTTCAAACATGGTTCTACATGGATATGTTGATTCAGATATGGAAGGTTATAAATATACCAGGAGGAGCACTGCAAGGTATGTTTTTACTATAGGTGGAAGAACAATAAGTTGGCTTTTGAAACTGCAAAAGGTTGTTTCACTTTAAACACTACAGAGGCTAGTAAAGAGATGATTTGGTTACATAGGTTTATGAAGGAATTGGGAAAGAAGTAGGAGAATAAAAGGTTGTATTGTGATAGTGAGAGTGTCATTTATCTTGCAAAGAACTCATCCTTCCATTCGAAGACTAAGAATATACAACTTAGGTACCATTTCATACAATCTATTTTAGAAGATGGACATTTGAAGTTGGAAAAGATACACACTAGCCAAAATACTGCAGACATGTTAACTAAGGGAGTAACTAGGGAGAAACTAAGTTTCTTCTCAGTTTCAGTTGGTCTTCAAGAATGAAGATGAAGATTAGAAATTTTCCAGGTCCAAGAAGGTTCATAGTCCAATAGATACAACAACGGTGGAGTTGCTGAGATCAGTCTCCAAGTGGGAGATTGTTGGTTGTGGAGCCTGATTATCTTCCTGATTCAGAGGTCTTTGTTTTCATCCATGTTTATACCCCATGAAGAATTTAAACCTTGGAAGAATGTACATACCTCCACACAGGGGAGTGAAGAGGGGGGTTACCCCCTTTGCAGGGTCCAGGGGCAAGTGGGCCCCCAAAGGAAAATTTTCCTTTTAAATGTATATTTTAATTTCATTGTAAATCTGGATTGTTCATTATAAGGTTGCATATCTAATGATATAAGTTATGTTAGAGTTTTTTACCCTAGAATGAAACCCTCTTTTATGAGGGAAATTTATTTCGGCTATGTATCATTGCAAATAATGTATTTAGAGTGAGGAGACTATGAGAGAAAGAAGAGGAAGTTACAACGGGTCTGTTGTAGGTTGTATCCCTTCATTTGTTTGATAATAATAAAGGAAGGACCTAACAATTTATCTAGTGGGCATAGCCCACACTGGGTGAACCATGTATATCTGTGTCTCTATTGTATTGTGTATCTTATGTGTTTTATTTCAGCATTTGTTTTATTTTATTTCTCCGTGATCTTGTTTCTCTAACAAACAATGACCTTTTTAGATACCCAGTGAAAGATGCTCTATTCAGTCAAGCTCTAATACTATGTTAAATTCAGAGTTGTTATTAAGTTCTTTTCAATTTACTAGAGTATAACATCATAAGTAGGAACACTAAAAGAAGGACAATCACAAGGTACACAAGATTTTATCCTGGGAAACCCTCATGGGGGAGAAAACCCAGCAAAAACTTCCTCACTAACAGATTGCCAATATAATGCCAAGACTTAAGACCAAACCAGCAAGACAAGACTAGGACTGAGCATGTGCCTCTCTTCTCCTTCTTGCAACTACAAATTCCTTCAAAATATGTGCACTAGAAGTGTGAGTGAGTGAGTGAACAAGTGAGGCGCCATCCTCACTTATAAATAATAGCTGAGGAGGTGCTAGGGTTATGTCTCTTCACTTAGCTCAGTTGACTTCTTTCAAGAGTGGTTAAAACCACTTTATAAACCCTAGGAGCCAACTTTACAAATACCACCATGTAAATATGGTTTGACCAATCCACAAAAGGGGATTTGGTGGGTGCCCTTGATGTTGATGTCCATGATTCAATCCACTAGATCCTATGTAATGCATTCAAGATGGAGTTATGTAGGGGCCAATTTCTCAGCCACCTCCAAGGTGTCTAGTAGAGGTGGGAAATATGGTTGAAGCAGCTCCACATTAAACACTAGTTGCAAGGCAAGGAAATGAGTAATACTCAATTTGAAAGCATTTTCACCAACAACCTTAGTGATCAGGTAAGGCATGTGTCAAAGTGGTCTAAGCTTCCTGTGGGGGCTTGTGAGTCTCTCTTTTTACAAATGCAAACACACCTTCTCACTAGCTTGAAACTTGTGACGAAACCCAATGTTGGTCATGTTGTTTCTTATACTTGGCATTGGATTTCTCCAAGATATCATGAAACCATTGTTGGAGATTTTGGATTTGTTTAATGAATCTGGCTACTCTGTCTACCTTAGTTTGAGCATGGAAGAAATATGTCAAGGAAGATAGAACGGGAAAAGCTACACCAATGGGGGCCAATTGTTGGAACCCCAAGCACACCTAAAAGGGGATATGGAAAATAGAGTTGTGGAGGGATCTATTATAGCTATGTTGAAAATATGGGAAGCTCCCATCCCATGTACATGGATGCTTGGATTTTTACATGCGTAGGATATACACAATCATCATGTTGACCACCTCTATTTTTCCATCTATTTAGGGATGAAAGACAGTTGGTTTGGTCAACTTGGTGTCCATCAGAGACCATAGGCTATACCAAAAAACATTGAGAACTTGTTGTCCCAATATGAAATGATAGTTTGTGGCTTCCCAAAATGAACCCAAACATGTGTAAAGAAGAGTTTAGCAGTGGCCTTGGCTATGATACTATTTTTTACAGTGTGTCAAAATGGCCATCTTAGAGAATCGATCGATGACCAAAAAAACACAATCATGACCATTTTTTGTGGAGGGAAAAATTTACATGCCCATGGAGGCAAACTCCTAAGGATTGGCTGGTATAGGGAAAGGAGTTCACAACCATTGCTTCTTGATGGACGTCTTAGTGATGGCATAGGCAATGCATGACCTGATGTATTGGTCGATGTCATGTCAAAGATTGGGAAAGTAGAAATGATTCTAAAGTACTACTACTATCTTATCCACCCTGAAGTGCCTTGCCGCCCAACTGTAATGTGCCTCCCAAAATAATTTTTCATGCTCACTTGAAGAAACAAAAACATGGTCGAGACAACACAACACATCCTGGAGGTGGAAGTCTAGAACTTGTTTCCTGACACTCAGGGTATGATAAGTAGCAATGAATTAATAGTCACTACTGTATAATTATGGCCACCTAGAGGTCTCATGCTCATAACAACTAATAATTGTGGTGAGGGCCACAATTAGGGGATGATTGAGGAAGTCAACAACATAGTTGGAATTTCCCTTCTTGTACTTAACATTCAAGTGGAATTGTTGCAGGTATGTCGACCATTTATGATGGTGGTCATTATGTAGCTTTACTTATGTCTGCATGAATTGTAGAGGATTTTGATCAATGTGGATGATCATTTCATTGCCCAAAATGTAATGCTTTCACTATCGTTGTGCCTGCACAATGGAGTACATCTCTTTGTCATAGGTAGGATACCTACAAACAACATCATACAATGTTTCACTATGATAGGAAACTGGATGTCTCTTTTGAGTGAGGACGACATGAATAACATAGTCAGAGGCATTTGTCTTGATCTCGAATGGTTGTTGTAGATATGGTAATGTGAGGATTGGTGTAGAATATAGGTGGTGTTTCAGATCCTAGAATTCTTTCTATTTTTATTTATACCAAGAAAAAATGGATTTAGCTCCCCCCTTGGTCACTTGACTTAAGGGCCAATCTATATGAGAGAAACTCAACACTAACCTGTGGTAGAATTTGGTGAGGATCAAGAAACCGCGGAGCTCTGTCAGAGTCATCAAGACTATCCAATTGTAAATGAATTGGATCTTGGTTGTGTCCACATGCACCTCGTGTTCATCCATGATGTATCCTATTTATTGGATTCTCAGCATGCCAAACAAGCATTTCTCCAAGCTAACGTATAATTTGTGTTGCCGCAGGGTGCTCAAGACCTGTTGAATGTGACACAAGTGCTCTCCCCAGGTTTGGCTAAAGATGAGAATTTCATCCAAATAGACCACCACAAAAGAGTTTGTGAATGGTCACAAGATATCATCCATCATCCTCATGAATTTCGTTGGATCATTAGTCAAGCCAAAATGCATGACCAACCACTCAAAGAGGCCTTATTTATATTTGAAGGTTGTCTTCCATACAACAATTTATTCTATTGAAACCTAGTGATAGCTAGACTTCATATCAATATCGTTGAAGAACTTAGAACCCTTGAGTTGATCAAGAAAATCGCCAATCAGAGGGATTGAGTATTGGTTCTTGATAGTGACTTTTTTAGATACCCAGTGAAAGGTCATCTATTCAATTAAGCTCTAATACCATGTTAAATTTAGAGTTGTTATTAAGTTCTTTTCAATTTGATAGAGCATAACATCATAATTAGGAACACTAAAAGAAACACAATCACAAGGTACACAACATTTTATCCTTGGAAACCCTCATGGGGGAGAAAACCCAACAAAAAATTCTTCAATAATAGATTGCCAATACAATGCCAAGACTTAAGACCAAACCACCAAGGCAAGACTAGGACTAAGCATGTGCCTCTCTTCTCCTTATTGCAACTGCAACTTCCTTCAAAATATGTGCACTAGAAGTGTGAGTGAGTGAGTGAGTGAACAAGTGAGGCACCATCCTCACTTATAAATACTAGTCGAGGAGGTTCTAGGGTTATGTCTCTTCACTTAGTTGGGTCGACTTCTTCCAAGAGTCGTTAAAACCACTTTATAAACCCTAGGGCCCGACTTTACAAATACCGCCATGTAAATATGATTTGACCAATCCAAAAAAGGGTATTTGGTATTATACAAAACCCAACATTATCAATCCACAAAAGGGGATTTGATCTATAATATAATAACTCAAATATAATTAGAATATTCTTCGAAGTTACAATATTTCAACAGGTTATCCACTTGCATTATTGAAGTAGTTGTCCTGCTTTGACAACTCAATAGAGTTGTATGTTCCACTAGTGGGTGCCCTTGATCTTGATGTCCCTGATTCGATCCACTAGAACCTATGTAATGCATTCGATATGGAGTTATGTAGGGGCCAATTTCTGAGCCACCTCCAAGGTGTCTAGTAGAGGTGGGAAATATGGTTGAAGAAGCTCCACATTAAACACTAGGTGAAAGCCAAGGAAATGAGTTCAATTTGAAAGCATTGTCACCCACATCCTTGGTGATCATGTAAGGCATGTGTCGGAGAGGTCTAAGCTTCCTGTGGCAGCTTACGAGGAGCTATTTTTACAAATGCAACCACACCTTCTCACCAACTTGAAACTTGTGAGGAACCCAATGTTGGTCATGTTGTTCCTTATACTTGCCATTGGACTTCTCCAAGATATCATGAACTTGTTGTTGGATATTTTGTATCTGTTTAATGAATCTGACTACTTTGTCTACCTCAATTTGAGCATGGAAGAACTATGTCAGGGAATATAGAACGAGAAAAGATACACCAGTGGGGGCCAATATTTGGAACCCCAAGCACACCTAAAAGGGGCTATGGAAAATAGAGTTGTGGAGGGCTCTATTATAGCTATGTTGAAAATATGGGAATCTCCCATTCCATGTACATGGATGCTTGGATTTTTACATGCGTAGGATATACACAATCATCTTCTTGACCACCTCTATTTGTCCATCTATTTGGGGATGAAAGACAGTTGGTTTGGTCAACTTGGTGTCCATTAGAGACCATAAGCTATACCAAACAACATTGGGAACTTGTTGTCCCAATCTGAAATGATAGTATGTGGCTTCCCAAAATGAACCCAAACATGTGTAAAGAAGAGTTTAGAAATGGCCTTGGCTATGATACTATTTTTACAGGGTGTCAAAATGGCCATCTTAGAGAATTGATTGATGACCAAAAAAACATAATCATGACCATTTTTTGTGGAGGGAAAAATTGACATGTCTATGGAGACGAAATCCTAGGGTTTGTCTGGTATAGGGAGAGGTGTGCACAACCCTTGCTTCTTGATGGACTTCGTAGTGATGGTATAGGCAATGCACGACCTGATGTATTGGTTGATGTCATGTCAAAGCTTGCACCAGTAGAAATTTTTCTAAAGTATTGCTACTATCTTCTCCACCTTGAAGTGGCTTGCCACCCAACTGTAATGTGCCTCCCAAAATAATTTTGCATGCTCGCTTGAAGGAAAAAAAAGATGACTGAGACAACACAACAACACATCCTGGAGGTGGAAGTCTAGAACTTCTTTCTCGACACTCAAGGTATGATAAGTAGCAGCGAAGTAATAGTCACTACTGTATAATTGTGGCCACCTAGAGGTCTCATGCCCATAGCAGTTAAGAATTGTGGTGAGGGCCACAATCAGGGGACGACTGAGGAAGTCAGCAACATAGTTGGAATTTCCTTTCTTGTACTTAACATTCAAGTGGAATTGTTGTAGGTATGTCGACCATTTATGATAGTGGTCATTATGTAGCTTTCCTTATGTCTGCATGAATTACAGAGGCTTTTGATCAATGTGGATGATCATTTCATTTCCCGAAATGTAATTCTTCCACTATCGTCGTGCTTGCACAATGGAATACATCTCTTTGTCATAGGTGGGATACCTACAAACAACATCATACAATGTTTCAATATGATAGGAAACTGGATGTCCCTGTTGAGTGAGGATGACACCAATAGCATAGTCAGAGGAATTTGTATTGATCTTGAACGGTTGTTGTAGATATGGTAATGTGAGGACTGGTGCAGAATATAGGTGGTGTTTCAGATCCTAGAATTCTTTCTATTATGATTTATACCAAGAAAAATTGGCTTTAGCTTCCCCCTTGGTCACTTGACTTAAGGGCCAATCTATATGAGAGAAACTCAACACTAACCTATGGTAGAATTTGGTGAGGATCAAGAAACTGTGGAGCTCTGTCAGAGTCATCAAGGCTATCCAATTGAAAATGAATTGGATCTTGGTTGTGTCCACATGCACCTCATGCTCCTCCATGATGTATCCTATGTATTGGATTCTTTGCATGCCAAACGAGAATTTCTACAGGATAATGTATAGTTGTGTTGTCCCAGGGTGCTCGGGACCTGTTGAATGTGACACAAGTTCTCTCCCCAGGTCTAGCTAAAGATGAGTATGTCATCCAAATAGACCACCACAAAAGAGATTTTGAATGGTCACAAGATATCATCCATCATCCTAATGAATGCCATTGGATCATTAGTTAAGCCAAAAGTCATGACCAACCACTCAAAGAGGGCTTATTTATATTTGAAGGTTGTCTTCCATACAATAGTTTATTCTATCGAAACCTAGTGATAGCTAGACTTCATATCAATATCATTGAAGAAATTGGAACCCTTGAGTTGATCAAGAAAATCGTCAATCAAAGGGATTGAGTATTGGTTCTTGACGGCAATTTTATTCAAGGCTCTATAATAAATATAGAGTCACCATGTTCCATCCCTATTTTTCACCAACACAATTGGGCTCCCACAAGGTGAGGCACTTGGTCGAATGTGGCCCTTGTGGATGAGATAAGGAATTTGACTCTTTATTTACTCATTCTCCAAAAGGGAGCATTTGTATATTGGACCATTGGGAAAGGGAGCACCGGATGTCAAATCAATGGGATGTTTGAACTAATAGTGCAAATGCACCCCTACAGGTGAAGAAAAGAGGTCTATGTATTCCTCTACAATCGTTTCCACCTATCTCTGTAGTCTAGAGAGACCCTATGTTGAATTTGTGGTGGTCGCAGTGGCCTTTCATTCCCCTTTTGATCGATCCATGAAGAGGACAAACTTTGTAGTCTGTGAGAATTTTTTTTGGCATTGTTGTGTCGATATCAATGAAATTGTAGTAATCAGAACTACCTTAGGTACCCTATAGGGCTAACCCCCTAGAGTGATAATGACACTATGGGCTTGGGACTCACAAACAACATGACATTTATAAATATATGGTTTTCCTAATATAACATCACAAAATTCAAGTGGGGAAACATCACACATTACCTCACCTTTGAAGGGCTTGATGTTGTAGTGACGGAAACATTGTTGGTTGACGCGAAGGCATCGTCCCTGGTTCAAGAAAGTGATGGTGTATGGTTGGGGGTGGCATTGTTGGCAGCCCCAATATCTTGATGACCTTGACCAATATCAGGTTCTTCTGGATCCCATTGGGAGCAATGAAATTCAATGGGGTTCCCTTCACCCATTGATCCATATTTGGATCCAGGAGCTTGATGGGGCTCAGAAAGGCCTAAAAAACAAATTTCTCAGAATGGATTCAAAAAACATGTGTGCATAGGCCTCGTTGATACAAACCCAACACAACTTTAATGGGATAAAACAAATGTCGTATGATCATGATATGGTGATCTTTTCATTTTTCCAAACATGCAAAAAAAATGATGATTGTACAGTTCGTACAGTGCCATGTGGCAGCTGACTGTGAAAGTCGTACGGTCATATAGTTGACGTGGAAGGAAAAGTTGGCAGATGAACGTACAGTGACTGGACATACAGACTGACATGTGGCAGGGTGATTAGGCATACGAACTGCTGACATGGACAGACAGGTGGGCCAATCATGAAGTGACATGTGTCACCCTTGCAGTGGTGACACATGGCACATCTGTACGGATGACATGGAACAACCGTATGATACATGGATTATGTGGCAGGGTATGGTCAACATGCTGACATGAAAGTTGATGTGGCAGCTAGGAAAATCTGGATTGGACACTTGGCATCCAGGTGGACAAGTGACGTGGTGCCACGTGGCCCAGACATGGGTTGCCACGTGACACCCCTCCATTGGCTAGATGTTATGGTAAAAGGTTTGTGGAGTTTCTAGGATTCGACCCCGTGACCTCTATCCAGGAAAATTTTTGGCAAAGCCAGGCTAGCCATCCTGCCAGAGGGTGGTGCTTAACCGTATGGTGGTACCACTTGTATATAAGGTGGTTGGTGTGGACGGTTGGGTGGAGAAAGGGCTAGGGCCTAGCCCCAGCCCACGGTTCAATGGTTAACATATTCCCTACCTTTTTTTCTTGGCACGGGGATATGTATCCATCCCTCAACATAACCATACCATGAGACCACAACATGTGACCTAGTCCTTTTTTTTGGCATGATCCTTTACTCCAGCCCCGGTTCCGTGATACTTGGCATATGACTGTTTCAATTGGTTCTTAGCGTAGAGGTAGGGTTTAGGCCCCGTTCGATCAAGCTAGCACGCTGACCAAGGGCCTAACCATATGATGGATTTGGGGGTCTAACAAAGTGTGTGGGGTGTGGCCACATGGCCCAACAACATACGATTGAGGTCCGAGATACAACGGGCCAACGCACCCAGATTAGCCTGTGGACACTTGGATGTGCCCATATTCCCAGGAGCACGGGGTTTTGGGGGCTGCACCCAAATTTTGTGCATTATTAGGTTTTCAACTATACTATAGTGATTTTTTATGGATTTTAGGCCTGTTTTTGGAGATTTTTGGCCAATATTGGGGGATATTGGGCCCTTTTTTAGGCCAGATATTGGGGGGAAGTTCAGAGATGGTTACCAAATTCAGATATATATAAACTAGGCCTTCTTGAGGCCAAGGAGGATAGTCAGAGAAGGTTTATGATGAATATTTTCCTAGCCAGAGCCATTTTTATGCAGGGAAGCTATTGAGGAGCACACTTTTGCGGGCCATTTCTAGGAGCTCCGGTTATCTGATTCCAGTGTTGTTTCTTCTGTTGGGTTCTAGAGATATGGTAGAAGAAGACCAGATCAATTTTGTAACCTTTTGGCACTTTTGTGATGCCATTTAAAATCTTTGAATAGGAATAAGAAAGTCTCACCCACTGAGACAAAGGCCCGAAGACGTAGGCGATATTGCCAAACTCCATTATCACATTGGTGTTTATGGTTTGTTGTTATTTATTCTTTATTTAAGATCTGTATATGTGCATATGGATGTGATGTTTCTTCTATAATTTTTCCTCTTTCTTTCATATTCCTAATTAGTTAATTAACACATGCTTAATAACTCAACCATTGCCATTTAAAAGATCTTTTTAGATCACCGAAATATGTGAATGACAGAGGAGCTCCTCTTCCTCAAGATCCTCTAACTTGTTTAGTTGGGTATTTTTTATTGCGACGATAGAACTAGGTTTCACATCAATGATCTACTTTCCCTTATCCTACTCTGAATCAGAGTCTGAGTCAGGGTCCAACTCTTTTTCTTTATGCTCGACCAGCAATGACTATTTTGAGTGGCATTCATCAGTGTTGTTCTAGGGGATTTTGTGGAACTCGCACCATTTTCTAGTGTCCTTCTTCATCTTCTCATTACTCTTGTTTTCTCTTGGCTTGGACTAACTATCTTGAAGTTGGACTTCCTTTCCCTATCCCTTGTTTTTTGATTTAGGTCCACCTTTTCCATGCTTCTTTCGTTGCATATTTGTAGACCCAAACTCCCTCTTATTCCACTGCTTAAATTTCTTCTCGATTTTGACAACATATTGATAAGTGACTCCTAGTGAAGATATGTCCAAGAAATCAATCTTTGTTTTAATGTGCCTATGTATTCCACTGTATTACTTCATATTCAGGTGTCTTTCAGAGTATATGATACCCAAATTTAAGCGTAAGGTATTTAAGATGTTAGTGTACTCCAACACCATCTAGTCTCTTTCCTAACGCAGAGTCATCCATATCATGTACTGTTCATCATAGTTTCTGACATGGTAGAACTCCTCCTTGAGGGAATCAACAAAGGCCAACCAAGTGGGTCTTATCTCAAATTCCATAGACTTGTCTTCATTATTTCTTTCCCAGTAACATTCCCACCAATCTTTGACATGGTGGAGAGATTTAAGGAGAGTAAAAGTGATATTTTCAGTGTCAATTTTTTTTTCAACAGAGTAATAACCTTCTAATAGATTCATCCATTTCTCCAAAGCATCTACATATATATAGCCTTAAAACAAGGGGATATCAAAGTTAACTTGTACCTTGAAGGGTGTCCCACCTATGAAATGTTTACTTATTGAAGGTCCCTCACCTGACGTCAGTAATCATCGAAGGATCTAGATGAAGTTGTCCATCATCTCGTTCTATTATTGCACGAGGGATTCCTCGAGAAATTTTTTGAAAGGATATTATACTCTATTGTATATATTGCCTTCCACCATGGGAGCTTACTTGGGATCTCGAGAGCAGTCATCCCCAAGTGAAACTAGTTCGAGACCTAACTCTCTATACTCTAACCTCGTCGGGGACATGCATCACGAAATAACAACGAGCATACTACTATGATACCACTAATCCAGATTAGATTAAGAACGAAATGAAATATGAGAAAAACCATAGCAGAGAAAAAATAAATATAGTGAAACCCAACTTCTATTAATGAATAAAATAAAAAAAATTGTAGAACACAAATTGGATAAAATGGTGGTAGCCTATCTCTGAAGAGAAAGAGATGTCAGCTATGCTCATTTGTAGAAATATAATACAATGGGCTGCAAGAATTTCCTTTTAACATAAAGAAAGAACCCTAAAGGACCAAAACCCTGACCCTAGGAGGTGAAGTGCCAAAAGCTTTGCGGGCTTTGAGGTGGCTAGTTGATCTGTCAACTTCCCAAGGGAACAAATATTGCATACATCTCCATTTGGATCATTTAGTATCTTGTTGGAAATATCTAATTGAGAAGTACAATTATTAGCAAGGCCAAGGCATTCCATGGCAACCCGAGGCCCCTCGAATGGAAAAAAACATCATTTAGGACCTCAAAACAACCTCAGAAGTTTAGGACCCATAAATCATAACAAAAACTGCAAAGATGGAGAACAGTGATAAGTCAGTGGAAGAGGTAGGTGGTCACCAATACCCACTTGGATCAATAGTGGAATGTGATGCATCTATAAAAGGAATTGAAGCAATGTTGATGTAAGGAGACCATTGGATTTTGAAAGAAAACAAATTAGGAGAAAAATTTGATGAAATCTACTTAAGAAAAATAAATGTCATATATTGTACATGTGATTAAGAAATGGTTCAACTCAAGGAAAATCAGTGAAATCTACTTATTAAAACAAATTTCAGATATTTTACATGCAATGAAGAAATGACAACAATGTCTTAATGGAATGCATTTTAGAGTTAAGATTGGGCATGACAACCTAAAGTACTTTTTGGGAAAAAGGTTGTAACGCCCCTAAACTGATAAATGATTAAAGATTATTAAGCAAGATTTAATTAAGGAAAAAATACAGTTAATAAAACAACATTGATTGCAGAATGCATTCAATGATCTGATAAACCAATTTAAAAGACAGTCAGTAAGAATGGAGATAACAACAGAGTTACGTATGCAGGGTACGGGAGCCCATAAATCCCGAGGCACTAAAATTTATTGGGGATGCAGGTCGGAGGACGCGTGGAGGGGGTTGGTGGTAGAGTTACTACGTGAGGCGGCAGGGAGGAATAAGGGACGGGAAGAGGGGGATGTGCAGTCCATTCGGCGGGGATGGATGCTGCGGGGCTGTGAGCTCAGGACCACTGTATTTGCCGGAAGCAGAGAGATTCTGCGTACTGTGATATTTGGCTGTGAACTATTGCGCTGGGTGAGCAGAGGGCCTCTGGACTCTGTGTTTTGCGATGAACTGTTGTATTCTGTGGTGAGCAGAGAGTTCTGCACCACGGTATCTACTGTGAGTAGCAATTTTCTGTACACTACTGTATTGGCGGTGAGCCTGTGGTATTTTTTGGATTGTTGGCTTGTTGTAAGCAAGGAACAGAGTGTTTTGAACTGTGGCTTGATCTATGGAGGCACCAAGTTGCTGAAGGTTTTGGGCACAGAGGGACAGGATATCCGTAGATATCCTGGAGCTAGGTAGTTTTCCTAGTTGGCAGGGAGGACAGTAGTTTTGGGCAGTTATTTGCTTGTTTGTGGCAGGGTTAATCTGTGTATCAGCAGGAGCAGAGGCAGCAAGGCAGGAAAAATTAGCATCAGTATCAGGTATTTGTCAAGTTATGCATTTGTCTCATTTTTACCCAAAAGTTATTACCCTGTGATAAATCTAAATTACCGAAATTGCTGTTGAGAAAATAAATATATGCTGTGAAATCGCTATCTCCGTTCAGAAAATGTATTGTTTATGAAATTAAATTAATTCTTAGAATGATATGGGCATTACATATGGTATCAGAGTGTCTTAGTTTGAAATCTGGATCTTAAGGGCCGAAACCCGAAGTTTTAACTCCAGCCACGTTTCAACTATAAGCAAAACATGTTCAGTTTGAGTTGTTATGACAGAAACAGTAACGAAAATGCACTTAGGATAATACTCCTACGTGAAACCCAGGAAAATAAGCTCATATATCGTAAGCAACAGTTTTAGGTAGAACCCTGTAACTAGATCATATATGGTCACTACAGTTGTAGTCTGAACATTCGAAGGAATCCCTTTAAAATAGTGGCAGCAAACCGGATAATGGGAGGGATCACCTTCCACAAAATGACTATCCTTAAAACAACAGAAATAAATCTATTTAGCACGAGAAACAGAGATGATAACTTAGTTTTATTTTGAGGATTACTTGTCAACGAAGTTTAGGATAGAATAGACACCTGAAATCGACATAAATGTCGAGGGAAAAATTCTATTGAAGGCTTGAAGAGTGGAAAAATTTAATAACTACACGAACTACACTAAATAAAATGCAAGCAGATAATTGCAAGACCAGGGAACGGGCTTTTATGCGGAAGAATGGATGTGAGCCGTCGGATCTCACCTAGAAATCCCGTTAGCCATTAGATTTAGACAATTTGCACGAGGTTTAAGCCCTAGCGTGCATAGGAGGAGTTATCGGGAAATCTGAGTCATCGAGGTTTTGCGAAATCCCGAGAACGGATCTTAGCCGTTGATCTCGGCAGGACGCGTGCCAGTAGATCCCGCAGAGTTGGAGATCGGCATATCGGGGTTTCCGGAGTCATGAAACTCTTGCGCAATGAAATCGCGATCCGCGATTTCCCGATACGATCAAATTCGTTCCATTTGAGGGACATGTGTCACAGATCCGGAGAAAGTCGGGGATCAGGAATCCTGTAGACATAGACACATTGGTATCGAAATCCTGAAACCGTGAGAAGCGATCTGGACCGTCCATTTGGAAGGACACGTGGCAGAGATCGCGTGAGAGTCGGAATATTGGCCATCGGGAAATCGGAATTCTTGAGGTCATGAGAACTGGGACCTCGAAGGTCCCGAAAGCCCGAGAGTCAATCAGGACCGTCCATCTTCAAGGACAGGTGGCAAAGGATCGGGCGCTGTCGGAGTTTTGTTCATTGTAGAATCGGGGTTTCCGGAGACAAAAGGATCATACATATTGAAATCGCGATATGCGATTTCCCAATCAGATCTGGACAGTCCATTGTGCAGGACGCGTGTCAAGAGATCCTGTAAAGACGGGGATCGAGAAATCGGGGTTTTCAAAGATAAGGAAACTACGTCGCTGGGAATCGCGATTGGCAATATCCCGAAGGTGACGTAAGCAAAGTGGGACCCCTAGAGTCAGAGTAAAGGACAGGTGTCCATCATCGAGAAGAGTCGGGAAATCCATGGGAAAATCCCAATACAATCAGAGCCGTCCATCTGTGGGACAGGTGGCAACCATCAAGAACCCATCGGAAAATCAGGAATCGGCGTATCGGGGATTTCATGGACACGAAACCTTTTCATTTCGAAACCACAAAGTCTGAAACCCTGAAACAGCAAGAGGCGATAAGGACCGTCCATCATTTCGGACGCATGTCAGAACCCGGGAGAGAGTCGGGAATCGGGGAATCGAAGTATTCGGGCACACAAAAGTCATGTCACACGGAATCGTGAAACGTGATTTCCCAACGAGGTCTAAACCGTTCATTTGGTGGACAGGTGTCAACAATCTAGGCAAGGTCGGGGATCGGCGTATCGGGGTTTTCGAGACCACAGAACGCTCGCAGGGTGGAATCGCGATCCGCGATATCCCGACGGAAGTTCTGAGCCGTTCATTCTGAGGACACGTGGCAATGATCAGAGATATCAGGAAAGGTCCCGATGGGAGGTCGTCCACCAGGCCATCGCGCATTGGGAAATCGGGATTTTTGTGGACGAGCGGTTCATGATAGTAAGAATCGTGAAACCCCGAATCTCGATAAGGATAAGACCGCGGTCACAAGGAAAAATGGCGTGGACCACGGGCTTAGCTTGGAGGG
Organism: Picea mariana; assembly: GCA_032191745.1. Lineage (NCBI taxonomy): Eukaryota > Viridiplantae > Streptophyta > Pinopsida > Pinales > Pinaceae > Picea > Picea mariana. Next base: position 167,825 of record JASDQU010101783.1, on the reverse strand, counting down.
CTAAAGCGCTAGGAACATATCGAGGATCAGAAAATCGCGAGTCCTAAGGACCTGTGAGGCTCGACAATGAAAACTTTGAAACCCCGATGAAAGATAGGGCTAGGGTCACGTAGGGCGCTGGTCATATGAGATGGGAGTCTAGCCCGAAGGGCTAGCACATAAAATGTCGTATCGGGAATTTGAGGGAACAAGAATTCTCGACTTTAGGGAATATGAAACCCCGAAGCCCGATAACAGGATTCCTAAAGGAAATTTGGGTGCGATCCCAGGGTAGAGAACGTGAAGAAATGGGGAAGACCCGAGGGTCGGGTATTGACCGGTGACTCCAAGGGAAATTCGCAGAGCCGCTCGGCTCGGTTGATGAAGATGAAAGATCTGGTATACACATACATACGCATATAACAACAAGTTTACACAGGTGAATGAATTTTTTTTATTTATTTACAAAGGAAATAAACCAAAAGAGAACAGCAAAATTCGTACAGAACGGGAATTTCAAGCAAAATCATTTTGTTCAAAAGAGGAATTTACCATTCATTACCACGGCGTGAGGAAGGTTTGTGCAAATCCTCATTTTGAATAACCCCGTGATTCTTCATGAAGGTACTGAAACCATGACTGAATCGTACCCTTACCATAGTTGAGGGTGAGCTCCGCAATGCGTACAGACAGGGGATTGATACCCAATATTTCAGAGAGACTAGACTCCAGGTTCTGGATCGTGTCAGTGGCCATATCACTGCACTTGGTTACTGTAAAATGAAATGGAGCACATACAGCATTAACCAACGCTAGTGAAGTGCTCAAAACTATAGTGAGGATGCGAGCCATGGCAAGGGAGATTCTGGAAACCTCTAAGCAGAGCAGAGGCAGAGCTATGATGGGAAAAGACTACTGCAAGGCAAGTCCTAGCGGATGAGAAAGTCGAACAGGGTAAGGATGCGTGGGGAGTTCGAAGGAGCTGATAGGTGTAGGATGGTGAGGTTAGATACGATGGAGTTTGAGGAAGCCAGACAAGCACGTGGTACCCATGCGTGCCCAAATTTTGTGTGCACGTTTAAACTAATTTGGTTATATACATTATAAATTATTGGGAATAATATAAAATAAATTAAGTAATTTGGTATAATTAATTTTCTATATATAAATAAGGTTAATTTAGTATAAATAATTTATGTAAATAAGATTAAGCAGAAAGAGTCGGATATTTGAGTTCTCGGCTGGAAGATATTTCAATGTTCTTTATTTGCCGTGAATTTTAAGACCTTAAGCTGAAAGAAGAAAAGATTTGAAGGCCAAAGCTGTAAATATTGCAGCGTTCTTAATGAAATCCTAAGGTTGAAGGAATAAAAGATTTAAAAACCGGCGTTGTAAATATTAGAGTAATCTTTTGTGTATATGTATTTATGGTAGACGACATCTTGGAAGGAGAGAGAGAAAATCCGAAGAACTACAGGAGAGTCTGTAAACTATTAGAGAGTTGGAATTCAAGTCAAACTGTATGTTTAGCTGTTAAATGGCAGAAATAAATATCAACTATAGAAATTTCACTTTAACTTGGACAATTTCAAGTTAAATTGTAACTTTTAGTGTAAAACTGCATAGTTCAGGTTAACTTCTTGGAATTCTAACCTTTAGGTAACATTGTTGCGATTTAAGATTAGATATCATTATTTGAGGCCAAATTGAGCCAATACCGACTAACTTACAGAATTTCAGGTTAAATAGTTGCAATTCAGTTTAAATCGAAGAAATTAGGTTAAATTGCAATAATGGTTACATTTCGGGGTAAAATTGTACAAATAGCCGGAGTCCAAGATGATCTTTGTTAATATTGATGATTGAAGATAAAATTGTATAGTTGTGGGTTGAATAGCATAAATCTAGGATGTCGATGAATTTAGAGAAATTGTAGGTTTTCAGGGGAAATTGTTAATCAGACTTCAATTCTATCCATTTGGGGTTGGATTCTGGTTTTTAGTGCGGAAATATATGGCTTTACTAGCTAATATATGGCTACTTAGGAAGAGGCGGGCTTTAAGAGGTCCCGTATTTGTACCTATAGTGGATATTTCTGCTGTATCCTTATTATAAGTTCTGCTTTCTTTTGCCAAACAAATAATATGTCGTGAGAAGCCTAGAGGGTGTCAAAGGAGAAATGCAATCCGCATTACGCGAAAAATTAAGGTCTTGTCTATGATTTTGTTTGCTGGAGGACTGTAGTGGCTATGGAAGTTGTGATTGGTTAGTCATGCAAACCGAAGAAATATCAAATAAATTTTATGTTCTAACGCATGACATGGCTGCTGCATTGGATGTACTTTTCTTGAGATTGTTGGATGTCTCAGACGAGGTTAAGGAGCAAATTGAGTTGGATCACAGTCAGGCCAGAAGAGCTAAGCTTTTCATTGATATTTCTGAAGAATAGCTCCGCAGAGATGTTCTTGTTGTTCTTGACGAGTCAAGAAGGAGGTGACCCCAAAGAAATCTAAACCCATAGAAATTTTGAAATGATGAGAAATCAAAATAAGCTAGGTGAAAATCAAAATGTTTTAATTATTAACAGCGTGATTTCTTCATAAATCGCCGGGAGGAAGAGGCTGATGGTCAAGATCTCGTGGAGAAGATCCTTGAAATCCCATCAACCGTCCGATTGGACAGAAGTTACACAAGGTTTAAGTTCTATTGGAGGCATCGGGGTTTTAGGAGTTATAAATTCGAGACCTCTCGAGTCTTGAAACCCTGAAGGAATTACAGCCGTAGATCTTAGGGCAGACACGCGTCAGGAGATCTGGACGAGTCGGCATTTGGAGCATCGGGTTTTCCAAGGGCAAGAAACTCTTGCATATAGGAATCACGATCCACGATTTCCTGACACGATCAGAGCCGTTAATCTGAAGGACGCGTGTCCAAGGATCCTGAAGAGTTCGGGGTTCGACATTTCATAATTTTTTCATGCAAGGGAATCATTGCAATAGGAATCGCGATTTCGTGATACCCGACAGAGCGACAGAGAAACGGTGACGTGGAGGAGAGAGTTCACACGTGCATCAGAGTTCGGGATTGGGAAGGGCCCGTGGACGAGTACATTTGAAATTGCGAAATTCTGAAACGCGGTTTCTCGATTTCTAAGGGAATCAGGTGGAATCAGAAATCAAAGAATCGGGAATTCTAAGGGCATGAGTTCCACACATTTCAATTTCGCGAAGTCCGAAACTCCGATCGCGAAAGGGACCGGGGTTTTGTAGGCCAGCAGGTCACATGCGGAAAGAGCTAGCCGGAGGGAGCTAAAGGGTGCAGAGAGTGCCATCGGAGATCGGGAGTCAGGGATTCATGAGGTAGGCGATTCACGACAGCGCCAGTGCCGATTTCCCGATGGGAATATTCCCGATAGTAGGTTGATCACGGTCATGGATGGTGGTCCTATGGCGAGAATCTAGCCAGGAAGGATAAAGACAAAGGAGAACTCATCGGGAAATTTGAACTAGAAAACCCGATAGAGGGATAAGGCTACGATCGAATGGGGAGCGGTCATATGGGTTGTTGCATAGCTGGAAGAGGCCGGTGCTCAGAGGAAAGGAGTTCATCGTAAATCGGGAATTGAAAGTCCCGATAAAGTCTAAATAATGGAATATTGGTGGAGCATCGCGGCTATCGTGACATTGTTGTGGAGAGTGTGAAGGACGGAAGACTGAAAAGGATTATGATGAGCAAAGATTGATATTTAAAATATGAATTTGTGAAGAGTTACTAGGAGACAGTGTGGAAGAATAAAGTTAAACGTGAGCGGTGAGATTGGGGTTCCTACGAACAATTAAATGTGGAATCCAACTTAGAAATAGAGAATAAGGAATTGAAGGGAATTATGAAATCCATGAGACATGATAATAAATATTGTGTTTTCTCTAGGTGGAGATACATCGAAATTGTGAAACATTATTGCCACTCTCGTTGACATTTTTGTATCATAAGAGGATAAGTTTAGGCACTATGTTAAGATTTCCAAATAGTATAGCGAGAAAATAGAAGTGTTGGCAAAACTGTAAATCAAGAATGCATTGGATATAGAATGATGTGAGGAGTGAAAATCCATGTCAAACTTGATGGGAGAGATTGAAGTGTTGATCATTAATTTAGTATGAATATGACACAACACAAAACGATCTATATATAGC
>JASDQU010101783.1:116332-150890 GCA_032191745.1 Picea mariana | reverse complement strand
TATATTGATTTGGATGCTTTGCTATGATATGTGGACTAGTGCATGATTATGCTATGATTTTGGTACTAACACTGCCCAAAACCGATTAAACAATGACAAAACCTTCAGCAACACGGTGCCCCTGTGTGTGTTCCATTGTAGGGTGTTGGCCCTAGTTCTGCTAGGAGGGGTGGAGGCTTTTCCCACCGTGTATCCTCCATTATAGGGTGTTGACCCTAGTACTGCTAGGAGGGGTGGAGGTGTTTCCCACCGTGTATCCTCCGAAACCTGAAGTCCTGGGAGGACGGTGCAGGTGCACGCTCCCCAAGACGTGTGATGAGGACTGTCAGTTGCCTACTAGGGAAGCTTGGTCAAGTGAGCGACACTTCCACTTACGAGTTCTATTTGGAGTTAGGTCAGTACAGCTGACGCTCCAAGATAGTCTAGCAGAGGACGGATAGGATGGGAGATGGAAGTAGGTTAGGAAGGAAGGATGAGTAGATAGTTGAGACCTTATGGGGGTCTGTCATGTGGTGGGATTTGATGAAGAAAATATGTATATAAATATTCATTATGATGTAACTAAACCACAGTTGTTTAAAATAAATTATTGAACCAGATAATTGAGATTAAAGAAATTCTTAAACAATTGATGATCGTTGTCTTTTATGAAAGACTAGTTTTGCTGACTGGATTGAATGCATACATAAATTATTAAAGAATGATAGTTTGATTATTAGTACATGCATGAGGTTTACATGTACTAGCTACACATGCATTCCTTGTACATATACATTAGTATGTATGGACTTCTGGATTTACTTACTAATATTATCAGTTATTTGCTGTGAATGTATGAACCATGCTTTTTCATTTGTAACATCAGACACCTTAACTTCGGGAAGAAGTTTCTTGAAGGGTGGGTGTATGTAATGCCCCTAAACTGATAAATGATTAAAGATTATTAAGCAAGATTTAATTAAGGAAAAATTACAGTTAATAAAACAACATTGATTGCAGATTGCATTCAATGATCTGATAAACCAATTTAAAAGACAGTCAGTAAGAATGGAGATAACAACAGAGTTACGTATGCACAAGGTTGCGTATGTAGGGTGCGGGAGACCATAAATCCCAAGGCACTAAAATTTATTGGGGACGCAGGTCGGAGGATGCGTGGAGGGGGTTGGTGGTAGAGTTACTACGTGAGGCGGCAGGGAGGAATAAGGGACGGGAAGAGGGGGATGTGCAGTCCATTCAGCGAGGATGGATGTTGTGGGGCTGTGAGCTCAGGACCACTGTATTTGCCGAAAGCAGAGAGATTCTGTGTACTGTGATATTTGGCTGTGAACTATTGTGCTGGGTGAGCAGAGGGCCTCTGGACTCTGTGTTTTGCGATGAACTGTTGTATTCTGTGGTGAGCAGAGAGTTCTACACCACGGTATCTACTGTGAGTAGCAATTTTCTGTACATTACTGTATTGGCGGTGAGCCTGTGGTATTTTGTGGACTGTTGGCTTGTTGTAAGCAAGGAACAGAGTGTTCTGAACTGTGGATTGATCTAGGGAGGCACCAAGTTGCTGAAGGTTTTGGGCACGGAGGGCCAGGATATCCGTAGATATCCTGGAGCTAGGTAGTTTTCCTAGTTGGCAGGGAGGACAGTAGTTTTGGGCAGTTATTTGCTTGTTTGTGGCAGGGTTAATCTGTGTATCAGCAGGAGCAGAGGCAGCAAGGTAGCATAAATTAGCATCGGTATCAGGTATTTGTCAAGTTATGCATTTATCTCATTTTTACCCAAAATTTATTACCCTGTGATAAATCTAAATTACCGAAATTGCTGTTGAGAAAATAAATATATGCTGTGAAATCGTTATCTCCGTTCAGAAAATGAATTGTTTATGAAATTAAATTAATTCTTAGAATGATATGGGCGTTACAAAGGTTGTCATTAGAAGAGAAACAAAAATGGATACCTAATATGCAAGGGTTTGATTTTGAAATAATATTCAAGAAAATGAATGATAATGTGGTAGAAAATGTCCTCTCAAAATACAACAAGAATCCACCTTATATGTCATTACATCTACCATTCCTATATGGTTGGAAGAAGTTTGCCAAGAATGGAAAGAACCCAATAGTACTAGATAGGAAATTCAATGTCTAAAAGAAGGAAATAGCTCTATAGAACATTGGGATTGGAATAGATATGCCCTTTGGTACAAGTATAGAATATTTATATGCCTTCAATTAAAGTTGAAACAAAAAATATTAAGGGAGTCTCTTTAAAGAAAATTTGGATTGGAAAAGAGACACCCTTTGGTATAGGGATATAATATTTATATGACCACAATCAATGTTGAAACAACAAATATTAAGAGAGTCTCTTTACAAAACTTTGCATGGCAGGACATTCGATTTCTTTAAAACATATCAAAGGATCAAAAAAACTTGGGGAGGAGGGAATGAATAAAAATATTCAAAATTATGTAAGAGAATGTTAGGCATGTCAAAGAAATAAATGAAAGACCAGCAAGGCTCCAGTGCACTTCAATCCTTACACATACCTAATAAAATATGGGAAGAAATTTGAAATAGATGAAATACAAAAATAAAAAAGAAGGGATGTCATATTTGGTTAATGGATAGAGTCACAAAATATGTTCATTTTTTTTTAAATTCAAGTATATATATACTACAAGCCCAGTGACAAAAATTTTCATGAAAGAAACTCATAGGCTTTATGGATTTCCTAATAGTAAGTGATAAGGATATAAAATTCACAAGCAATTTTTGAAAGGAATTGTTAGAGATAACATGAACAACATTAGCCATGAATGTAGCATATCATCCACAAACAAATGGTCAAGTGGAAACAATGAAAAAATGTTTGGAGAAATAGTTTTGTTGATATTCTTGAGACAAACAATCACAATGGGTCAAGTGGCTTCATCTAGACGAGTGGTGGTATAATCTAACTGATCATGTAACTTCTAAAATGTCTCCATTCCAAGCTCTGTATGAATATCTAGTTCCTAGTATCACATCTTATTTGCAAGACAATTCCAAAGTACATGTAATATAATCACATATTCAAAAGACTATAAACTTTGCAAATAATTAAATAAATCCTTAAAATGGCCCAAAACAAGATGAAGAAATAGTCAAATCAATATTGCGATGAAATACAATTTGAAGTGGGGATTTGGATATATATATGCAACTCCAACCGTATAAGCAATCTACTCTTAAATAAGAGAAGAATAAAAAACTAGCTCTAACATGTTATGGAACCTACAAGTTTCTTCACAAATATTAGAAAAGTGGCTTAGGAATGTATCATATCATTAGCCATGAATGTATCATATCATCCACAAACAACATTAGGCTTTATGGATTTCCTAATAGTAAGTAATAAAGATCTAAAATTCACAAGCAATTTTTGAAAGGAATTGTTAGAGATAACATGAACAACATTAGCCATGAATGTATCATATCATCCACAAACAAATAGTCAAGTGGAAACAATGAAATAATGTTTGGAGAAATATTTGTGTTGATATTCTTGAGACAAACAATCAGAATGGGTCAAGTGGCTTCGTCTAGACAAGTGGTGGTATAATATAAATGATCACATAAATTCTAAGATGTCTCCATTCCAAGATCTGTATGAATATATAACTCCTAGTATCACATCTTATTTGCAAGACAATTCCAAAGTACATGTAATATAATTGCATATTCAAAAAACTAGAAACTTTGCAAATAATTAAAGAAATCCTGAAAATGGCCCAAAATAAGATGAAGAAATAGTCAAATCAATATTGCGACGAAATACAATTTGAAGTGGGGATTTGGATATATATGCAACTCCAACTGTATAATCAATCTAGTCTCAAATAAGAGAAGAATAAAAAACTATCTCTAACATGTTATGGAACCTACAAGTTTCTTCACAAATATTAGAAAAGTGGCTTAGGAGTTAGATTTCTCTTCTTCACACATTCATAAGGTTTTCCAAGTCTCTTTCCTTGAAAAATTTGTTGGAAAAAATGTTCCAGTACACACTAAAATTCCTATCAATTTCACATGCAACTCTATCTGACTAATTTTCAGATCTGAAAATTGCTTCCGTGAGCCAAAGTAAACCCTAGTTGTTATCACTGTACAATTTTACACTGAAAATTATTGACTGAAAAATATAGTAGCGGAAACAACAAGATCAAAGATGAATGATCAACACATATGAGACACAAATATTTTTGTTCTGTAACTTTAAAATTGATATTTTCCTAAGGGAAAAACCATCCCTCTTAGCTGTCACAAAATCACCAAATCTGAGGACAAAACTAGTCATCTCTACAACTTACAAATTCAATCAATATGAGGAAAAAAATAGTCCTCTTGACAAAATCCAAATCAACAAAATACTTGGGAAAAATACCAACTTACAAGTCTATTGTAGACCACCTATACAACTTCTTGACATCACCCGTATTGTTGCTATTGTATTCTTGTACAGACCTTCTCCTACCCAAAAAATATATACAGACGTACGTGATTGTCCTTACTAGAACCCACATACATATGTGATTGTTCCCACTGCAACCCGCATACATACGTGATTGTTCCCACTGCAGCCCACGTACATGTATGAACACTTCTGTACGACTCACTCTCTATGGATTCCTTTGCACGTGCATCCTTCTTCACTTCCCACATGTTATCTAGAAAACCTAGGCCATATTTCCTAGGTGCAAAAATTGCATTGCTGAAATTACTATGCTCCCTAACACAAGTGTTTACTCACTTATGCTAACTCCATGATGCCACAATGATGAAATTTCACAATGATCTCTCTACTTTATATACAAATATAATGAGTGAGTTTAGGATACCTTCCTAAACTCAACAATTAATTAAAATATTTTAATCCTCTTTATGGGTGTGAAACCCCTACACAAGTCCACAAATCCCATAAACTTTCCCATGATTCCCTAGTCTCATTCCAAGGTCGATTTCATTGAAACAAAAGGCTTATCTAGTGCCAAAATAGATTCCCACATGCTTGACACCATGGCCCCTAGTGGGACTACCTCCTGAATCTACAAAATAATCAACAATTCCTCTTAGTGAGGGAGGTATTCTCTACCACTCCTAGCTAGTCTATGAAATATAAAAATTTTCCCTTTACTAGAGATTTGGTGAGAATATATGAAATCTTCTCATTTGTGGAAATGTGTTAGAGCTTCACAAATCCCTTCTGCACCTTATCTATGATGAAGTGGTATCTGATCTCAATGTTTTTCGACTTATCATGAAACAATGGATTATCTGAGAGTTTGATACAACTTTGATTGTCACAGTGAATCACAATAGGCTCCAACTCCTGAAAAAATAACCTTGTAAGAAGTCTGTGAATCCAAATAGCCTCACAGGTCGGCAAGATAACTTCCATATACTCTACCTCTATTGAGTTGAGTTCCATAGAAGTTTGTTTCATGTTGTACCAAGAAACCATTGTTGATCCCAAGATGAAGAAACCACCAGAAGTGCTCTTCATGTCAATTACACTACCTGCCCAATTTGAGTCTAAATATCCATGCAACCTCACTCCATCACCTTAGACATATCTCAGAACAAATCCAAATGTACCCTGAAGGTACATGAACACATGCTTTGTTGCTACACAGTGCACATGTCTCATCCCAACCATGTACTGACTCAAGGTGATGACAACAAAGAAAATATCTCGCCTGGTGTTAACTAGGTACATCAATGAATCAATCAACTTCCTATACATTTTTGGATCCACCAAGTATGAATCTAAATCCCTTATCATTCTAAAATTGGTGTTCATAGGTGTATTCATGGACTTATAGTCCATCATCTTGAATCTCTTCAGTATCTCAACTGTTCCCATGTTTGAGGAAGATCTTGCCTGGATGTTTACACACCTCTAATCCCAGGAAGAAAATCTTCAAACCAATGTCCTTCATATCGAACTCTGAATCCAATTCCTTCTTTCACCTTGTAATGAGATTATCATATCCTTTGAGAAACAAATAATTGACATATAACATCGATATGAGAGGATCCTTACCAACCTGTAGAAGATATAGGTTGGGTTCTATGTCACTCTTGGTGAAGCCAAACCTCTACAGATACCCATAAATCCTTGAGTACCATTCCCTAGGTTCTTTCTTGAGTCCATACAAATCCTTCTTAAACATACACACATGGTATTTTCTCCCATGTACCTCAAAGCCTTGAGGTTTCTCTATTTACACTTCCTCTTCAATCACACCATTGAGGAACGTTGTCTTCACATCCATATTATGTATCTTCCACCCCATAACCTAAGTAAGAGATATAACAACCCTAATATAAGTGCACCTAGCAACTGGAGCGAAAGTCTCCTCATAATCTACTCCCTCTTTATGGGAGAACCCTCGATCTACGAATATTTCTTTATACTTATCGATACTACCATTTGTGGTATGCTTGATATTATAGATCCACTTGGACATTACCACAAAACTATTTTCTAGTCTCAGAACTATGTCCCAAACATATTTTTTCATGATGGATTGATACTCCTCCATCACGACATCCTTCCAAACCCATTGGCCTACTACCTCCAGAAAACTGAAAGGCACAGAATCAATGATGTTACTCATAAGATCCATATAGCTAGAAAATATGTGTAGAGGTCTTCTCTCTATGAAGGTGCCTCTCAGGGTTGCATGTCCCTCGACATCCTTCAAGGTCTCTCGAAGCCATCTAGGTCTCATTTCCTCATCACTAGGAGGATCCACTAGATCCAAAAACTCCTCTAAATCCTCCTCATGATCTAAGGGCTACTCCTATGTACTAGATGGAACTGTACTCTCCTCAACCTTTGGGGCCTCTTATTCCTCACCACTTTCTATGATCTCATGGGACCTTAGTAAATCCAAGTCCTCCTCAAAATTGACATCCCGACTAACCACAACATATAGTTTTCCTAGAATGTAGATGCAATAGGCTTTCAAAGTCTCATTGTATCCCACAAAAATGCCCTTTCTTCCGAGAGGTTCCAACTTCATTCTCTTCTCCCTAGGAACATGGTTGTAGACTGGACAACTGAAGATCCTCAAATTTCCTATCTCCGGTTTCACTCCTATGAATGCCTCCTCAGGAGTCTTGTCCTACAATATCCTATGAGGAGTGTGTTGACGATTAAAATTGCAACGAGGAATTTCTCTCGCAAAATATTGCTAAATCCCTATTATTTAAACTATGTTAATAATATAATACTAGTAGGTGGGACCCCCTTGTAAACTGGAGGCTCGAAGATAGTCATATCATATATTTTTTGTTGTTTTGATGCTTCTTACAGGGTCCTATATGGTTGACAATGCATTCTTGGTTTCATTTTGACATAGTGACAGGTGGATGATGCATTTTATGAGATGTTATGCAATTCAAAGCATGATTTTTATGTTATGATTGGCATATATTTACAGTTTCTATGTTTAATCATGTCATAAATCACCATGATTTATTACCTGACCACACATACACAAGAAATATGATAGTAATGACATAACCAAAACAAAGAAATAAACTTATGGAAAAGAATCCTAAAAGGAAAGGATCTATGTGTGTGTTATGTTAAGAATTATATGCAAATGGAAGATTAATGGATGTTAGTGATAGTCCTAAAACTATTATATGTTTGTCAGTGACTATGTGATTCTCATTTGAATTATTTTGGGTGCATATGAAATTGCAATACATATGGTATGGCATGAAATCTTGGAAAAGGTTAACATGAATGTTTTGGGTGGTACATTGGGCAAGGAATAATCGTCGCAGTTTTCAATGGTTTGGAAATTGATTACATGGTTAATGCATTGGTGATTGTTGGCTATCTTGTACTTCAAAATTGAATGGGATAGAATATGGAAGCGATGTGCAGTAAATACACATGACTCCATACTCTCCCAATCATTCCATCACCCTGGTATGGTTCTTGTTGCATTCGGTCTATTGGTGGTTAAGCTCTGCATTTCAGGCTTGAGAAGAAAATGCTCGACCAACTCTCCCTTTTAAGCTCTCTGTTACAAGTATGGTTATTTTTCACCCCATCCATGAATTACACTCTGTGTATGAACAAACAATGGCTCAATAATTCTTAGGTTTCTATTTTTCTGAGAATTGTAACTGTGTAAATGCGTGATTTTTCTCTCTGGAATGACTATGTAATGGTTTGGATTGCAAGCAAAATATTTAGTTTTGTTGAGTTGTGCATTTGTTGGTTTCTCTGTTGGTTAAAATCATGGTGGGTCTCCATGGATTATGTGGTACTATCACTTTGTGTTTTAATGGTGGAGGGTTTCTCTCTGTGTATTATTTCCTGTTGCTTCCTCAAAGTCATGAGTGTAGCCCTATCCAGTCATGTTGAGACTGCCAATTGGTTGTTGTGTAATTCTTATACCAGAGTCATGGTCGTGGGATCATTCTCATTGTATTGGCACCAAAGTATCTCAGAAATTGGTCTTAGTATGTCCATAATGTTGATATATATGTTGTATGGTTGCAGGGTGATATAAGTTATGCTTCAGATTATGCATCCTCACTGATGTTGTTGTCAAATGGTTCGGCTCTTAAGAAACAGATAGAGGTTATACCTCTGGGTGTTCTTGGTAACTGTCACTGTTCAAGTGGACATTCATGTCTCCTCTGCAAACATAAGTGCACTATGTGCATAGGTTTTTCTACCCTAACCGTCATTGTTTCCTCTATGGATAACTGTTGTTTTATTGCCTAGACCGAGAGTTATAAGGAAACCCTATGGATTTCTATTATTCTTGTATCGAAAGGGTTTTTCATGTGGTTGATTTGTCCCTGAGGACCTCTAGTTCTCTATGTTATTGTTAAAAGACAAATTTCTTGATTGTATCCTTGTATTTTTTCTGACAGAGCTCGATTTTAAATCCCCAATGTTCTTCTCCCTTTGGGGATCTTCTGGTTGTCAAGGATTGGTTTATCAAGTGAAGTGGTTATGAAAATTTTCATCGAGTACCTATCTCATCTTTCTATGATTAAATTGGTTGAAAGGTTGTGATTGGGAATGATTAATAATATGAAGTCAAGGGATGCCTCTTTTTCGTTATACTTTCGATCACTATGTTCTTACAGCATGGTGTTAATTAAAAATTGGAGACTCATGTGTGTTTCACTAGGCCCGATCAAGGTTATAGATAGTTATGGAAATGGTGACTGTGTTTATTTCATTATGTTCACTGTGTATCTATTATGGAATCAGCATGCATGTTGTAAATAATTGCATCAACAGTGATGAAGCTTAGGTTTTATATTGACTGTGGTTTCATTGCAAAAACTTATTGGTTGATATGATGAAGAGTGTCTGTAATAGGGCATGTTCTAGAAGTCTCTTCGTTTTGGAAGGGACCTGTGCATATGTTTTAAATTGGTCAATCGTGAATTGATAGACATGGTATGATATTTTTATAGTGATGCTTATGGGATAGAGGTGGAGCAATGTTGTTGTGTGTTTTCTTTTAATTCTTAAAAGGAAAGAAAAGAAATTAAAGACCCAACATTTTCTTAACAAGACTATTGAAATTTGTTTCGATTATGAGTATGATTGCAGATTGTTCTAATTGAGAAGTTTTGAGGAATTTAAATGCTGAACAGTGAACAGTTTTGATACACAGTAATTATTGAATTGGTGTTGGTATTTTTTGTATTGAGTATTGAGTTATGTTTATTGATTACTTGATTTGTTTTATGAACAATATTCATTATTTCCCTGCCATTCTCTCACTTTTCCGCACATTATAAGTCCCCTCACCTTCCCAGATTCACTATTCACTCCCTGTTCTTAAAATTAAATTATAGTTAAATGAAAACTATGTATTATAGCAGTTGAAGGATGACACAGGGATGAGTTACAGTTGATACATTCTGTTATTATAATACAATTGATTGTTGATTATTTGTTGAGCGGTAATCATGATCTACCCCCCTTCATTTTACCACTTTTTGCTCAATACAATCCCTCATATATCCTAGAACCCTTATTCACCCCCTTCTCATTGACAAGTATTAAACGATTTTTATGGATTGGATTGCATGAGTCTGATGTGTTGCTGAGCCAAACTTTGTTTCATATTTAAAGAGATGTCATCATGTATGGTTTGTTGAAGAAACTAGTTGCTAATAAATAATGCATACATGAATGAGCTTCTTCAACAGAGGTAGCCATGTCCGGGGTAACAGGGGAAGAGGAAATTGGAACAGGGGCCCTAGAAGACCAAGGTTTTCTATACATTTTGATGCAGACTCACAAGAGTTGAACCAGCTATTTCAAGATGGATTTTTTAACTGGATTGGACAAGGATTCATCCAACCTAGGCCATAATGGCCTCCTTTCCAAGCCCCACATGTCCCTGGTATCTCATTTGCCCCTCATGTATCGTTACAACCTTAAGTCCCTGAAAATGACGGATGGAAAGAGAGTGTCCACCCGACAGTCTCCCAACATCATGGCTGGCCCAATTTGTCTCTGCCTGCTCATCCTCCACCGATTAACCAAATTTTCCAAGATGTCCCTACACACTCAATAGTACAGTCTTCCCACACAAGCAAGAGTTTAAAAAGCGAAGCCCACCATGCACCTGATAAAGGAAAATTTGTTGTTGCCCCCTCCTCTCCCTCAAATGACTCTGCCAAATTCTTTTCATCATGCATGCATTTGAGAGATGATTGCTTTCATGTTATCAGTGAGATTAGGCCTAAAGGCTCCACACATCCTAAGGAAAATTTAGAGAAATCAAAGGGAGACATTAGCAACAAGGGAAAAATTGCCTCCCATAGTGGCAAATATGGTTTTTCAGTGTTTTTATTTATTGATTGATGAGAACAATTTACTGCTGAAGTCTTTGGACAACACACTATTTTTGGATATGTTGGATATTATATTGTTTTGGATATGGTTTCAAATATCATTGATATTAATTTTCAAATTATGAGAGTGGTGATGGGAGCCACAATGAGGGATGTGTTTGATTGATTAAATAGTTGTGATTTTGTTTGTTAAGAAACTAAAGGGAGTCACAAGGGGTCCCACCTACTAGTTATTATTTATTAAGACCCTTATTATTATTTTATTAATTTTCACCCTAAACTAAAATTTAGTTGAGTTTTAATTAACTTAACTAAAAGAGCTAGTTTAACTACTTCAACTAATTATAATTGCTTAAAGGCAAAAAGAGAAGGAGGAACAAGAGGAGAGCAGAAGGAGAAAGCATACTAAGGTATGCTCTTGAGTTTTATTGAGATAGTTCAATTTTCATTCATTTTAAAATTCATTAAAATCCTAATTCTCTTTTATGATAGCAGGGTCCTATTGTAGAAAACAAGATTCAAGGTTGAACTACATCATTCAGACACTTGTTTTTCATAGGCATTGATCTATTATTTGATAGTCTGTGTAGACTTGTCTGTTTGTGAATTAAATTTCACGACTAAGAAAGGATATTGTGTTGAGTCGAGTGGGCAACAATCTGTGGCAAGCTCATCCAAATTTTAAAGTTCAGTTTTTTTACTTTCTATCAGAATTCCTTTTGTACGGTTTTCATAGAGGACATCTAAGTTTGAATTTGGTCCAAACTTCCTCAGGAAATTTTGTAAAAAGAATGATTCTTTTGATAAATTGGAATGAAATAAGCGATTGCTTTATGTCTCATCTGTGTTAATTATTGACTTGGTATGTTTACTTCTGTCTCTACATTTATTTTTGCATTTGTTATATTCAGAAAATTACATAAACATTGAATTTTTCAGCAATATTTCATTAATAAAAAATCAGCCTAAGCCCTTCTAACCAATACTTGTGGATTATGAAATAATTTTTGAGGCTATAAACATAGGGTGATATTCCCATCTATCTTGATTTAGTTAAGAAAGATATGAAAATGCTTGAGTAATATCATTTCATATATTTTCCTCAACATTTATTTGGTGACCATACTGAGGAGATCTTCCATATCTCTCTGGTTGATTTTTATGCTTGATAATCATCGAATACATCTATTTTTCTGATATTTATTATTGATTCTTTGACTGTTTCTTTTCTTAATGACTATAGCTGTTGCAAGACAACCTAATATTGAGCACGGTCTTCAAGATTAGACCATCATTGTTTTAAACTTGTTTAACACCATTTTAGATACTGCTAATACCTAGGCTGAGCTTAATCGTTCATGGGCAAAAATTGGAGAAGACATAAGTGCCCAAGAACGTTGGGAAGCTAGACATAGACAGTTTAGGAACCATCCATAGCTTTATTTTTCCTTCAGCTTTGACCTTCTTTTCATGTCCTTATACCCTCGTGTTTCTAGGAGAAGAAGAGGCTTATCACCTGAAATTAATCATATTGTTGAAATAGGAAGAAGGAACGTTGTGTTATCAACCCAACAAAGTGCTCTAAGGAGAACCTTGTTTGATTCATCCAGTTCATCTTTCTCCCCCTTACCTATTATCCACAAGATGGCATCTAGGGGTGGCTCTGGTGGCACTGGAGATGATTCTTCATCTCAATCTTCAGCTTCATCAGTGATTGGTAGCTTATATAGTCACCAATTCCCTATCCAATATACCACAAACCCCACCAAATTCATTAAAAAGTATGGGCTTTTTCAGTTTGAAGAAGATGCTACAACCACATTGTGGCATATTTCCTCTCCTCTTAACATGGTACTTGCTACTTATCCACTTCCTAAATTCAAATAGAATATCCCTAGGTTTTCAGGGAATAACACTGTCACTACGAATGAACACTTGGTGTCATTTTCAAATGCCTGTCACAACATAGGAGCCAATGACAACGATACTTGTATGCACATATTTGTCAATTCCCTTGAAGGGAAGGTTGCGGCCAATTTCTTCGATCTCCCTCCTAATATTTTATCTACTTGGGAGGAGTTAGTCTATTGGTTCAAATCCACCTGTTGGCAATCCAAAATCCCATCCAAGAAATTACAGGAATACAATAACATCACTTATAAGGATGGTGATACCATTAAGTCCTTCAACTTGTGTTTCACCAAGTTATACAATCAAATCCATGAACTCATTCAACCTCAGAAACAAGCCACTTTCATGCATTATTATAATGCATTACATTCCCCCTATCATCATAGGCTTGAGGAAAAGGCCATTGATAACCTCGGTTCCACTCTGCATACTTGTTTAGAGTATGAAGAACAACTTGAAAGAACATGTCTTCCTAAGGGAGATTTAGTTAAACAGACAGACATGCCTGCCCTCTTACAACTTGTACAAAACATGAATAATCGTATGATAGTGTATGAGAGAAAGGGAAATGTCTCCCCTCTTACCCCTGGACCTTCATCCTCTTCTGCACCCCCTTGTATAAATCCAAATGAAAATAATTTTCAGCCTAAAGTTATCATGCCTCGTAGTTGGTGTAACTTTTGTGAGGAACACCATGAGGAAAGTACATGTGAGGTAAAGAAGAGTGCCAGATATAAAATATTTGGTAAAAGACCTGAAACTACAATATTTGGTAAAAGACCTGAAACTACCATCGATGTCCTAGATTTTGCAGAGCCATAAGATGTCATGATCATCAATACTAGGAATAAATCATATGCTCCCAAAGGAAAATATGATCCTCCCCGCAATTCTTCTAGCCCAATCTCATCCTCACCAGCTTCTACTATTCAAGCATCTAAAGCAATTCATGGAAGGAAAATCTTTTGTTGTAGCCAACCTCTCTGAAGAGGTAGATGAAGAGGATTCATTTGTAAATAAAGTAGGTGTACATAAATTTATACACCCTGTAAAAAACCGCCCATTTGATATTTTTGTAAAGATTATGGATAATTTTTCCCACTTTTGCCTCATTGACTGCGGTTCGGGCCCAAGTGTAATGTCGAAGATTATTATGGAAGAGATTGGATTGTCTTGTACAAATGAAAATTCCAGAAGCATGCTCTCTTATAATAGTCTACAACAAATGACCATAGGTGAAATCAAGGCGTGAACTTGGTTTTGTGGGCACACCCTAGAATTAGGACAACCCTTAATATTCATGTAATCGATATGACAGTAAGTAACTACTTGATCATCTTAGGAAGATATTGGAAAGATACCTCTCACTCGATGGGACACACTTATCCCTTCCTCGGAATGGTAAAAGGATCATAGTCCTTAGAGAGAGAAGGATTGCGCCTTACATAGAAAGTGTCCCACAACCTAATGTGAATTATATTGAAGAGGATTTAGGTGTGTATTCCATCTTTGCTGAGGAGGACAACAATCCCTTGGAATAAATCGACTTAGACGACGGTATGTGGCATATACACTTTGATGGTTCATCCTCCAATGAAGGAAACATAGTTGGTATTATCTTGTACTCTCTTGTGGGGAAAATTCATAACTTTTCTTATAGGTTGGAGTTTGCTTACACAAACTATGTCATTGAATTCAAATCTTTACTATTAGGCATTGAAAATGCCTATAATTTGGGTTGTGGTCACCTTACAGTTTTTGGGGATTCTGAGCTTGTTGTGAACCTTGTACATAAGATATACTCTCCTAGCAACAAGTTGATGAAACACTACACCTAAATTTTTTAGGCTCTTATCTCAAACCTACTATATTTCAACATTACTCATGTTAAGAAGGAATTGAACTCAATGGCTAATCGGTTAGTTGTTTTTGCAGCCTCTCCTAATCAACAACTTCTGTCACAAAGACCTGATTGTACTTTTCAATCTCTATATCATCCACATATCCCTAACAATATAGAAACGTGGCAGGTCTTCCCTAGTGATGAGAGCATATGTGTTTTCATTCAAAATGAACCTTATAAGCCTAAGGAAATTATATCAATGGAAGATAACAAGATTCTCAAGGGCTTGACTACTCTAGAGAGTTCATTTTCATCGAGTGATGTAGGCAAAAAAGAGAAACATAAAGAAGAGGAGTTGAAAAGGAAGGTGGGTGAAACCATTTCCTTAAAACATTGGAACACCTGAGTCCCCAAAGAATGTTAAAATAGGTGCCCAATGTTCTGATGAAGAAAAATTGAAGTTTTCCAGACTACTTGGTGAATTTCAAGATGTTTTTGATTGGTCTTATGAGGATCTTCGTGGTTTTGATCTTTCTCTTATAAAACATTCCATTCCTATCAAGGAGGGCATAAAACCAGTTAGGAAAAAAAAATACCTATCAACCCTGCACTGGAAGCAACTATTCGAAAGGAGTTGGAAAAACTCTTGAAGGCTGGGATTATCTTTTCGGTTAAGTATTCAGAATGGGTTTCTAATTTGTTTCCCATTCGGAAAAAAACTATTCAAATCAGATTATGCATAGATTTTCTCACATTAAATCGGGCTAGCATAAAAGATCACTTTCGCCTCCCTAATATGGAAATGATCTTGCAGCAAGTTGCAGGGTTGCAGATGATGTCCTTACTTGACGATTTCTCTAGCTACAATCAAATCAAGGTAAAAAGGGAAGATAAGTATAAAACCACCTTTATTACTCGTTGGGGCACTTTTTCTTATGAACGTATGCCTTTTGGCTTATCCAATGCAGGTGCCACTTTTCAAAGGGATATGCAAATAGTCTTTGACGATTGGATCGACAAGATTATTTGCATCTATCTTGATGATTTAATCTATTAAAATAATGTAACTGCAAAGTGTATTCTTATTATTATTTCATATATTATTCATTGGATCAATCCCCATTGTGAATTGATCATGTCGGCTATTGTAAAAGGACCAAATCCCCTTTTTTGGATTGGTCATAATGTAATTGTAAAAGGCAAAAGAAGAAGTTGGCCCTAGAATATATCAAGAGGCCCCGAAATATAATAAAGGTGGTTATAACCACCTAGTTGGAGAAGTCGGCCCTGCCAATGAAGAGACACTTCACACGTGTTAGTCTTGTATAAATAAGGAGGCTAGCCCCTCACTTAGACACACAACTCACTTTCTCATTGAGAGACAAGTTTCGGAAATGCGATTAGAGAAGAAGAAGAGAGAGTGGTGCATATTTGGGAGATGATATTTTGTATTAGTTTGAGTTATCTCTTGGCATTGTATTGGTTATCTATAATAAGGAAGTTTTGTCGGGTTTTCTTCCCCTAGAGGGTTTCCTAGGATAAATGTTGTGTCTCTTGTGATTGTATATTTCTTAGTGATCTTGTATTATGCTATTGTTATCTATTGAAATGCAAAGAACTATAATAATGGCTTAAAAATTAACATGGGATCAGAGCCAAGCTAAAGGAAGCATCTTTCACAAGAGTTGAAAATGTCACTGTTGTTGTACATGAAAATTAGGGATTTTTTATGGTGAAATTTTTCAGCCCTAAAACCACCTAGAAAAGTGCGCCCTCTCCCAAGGATTACTTTGGCACTCTCAGTGCACCTTTTCAGTGGATGGATCTCCTGGAAAGTGAAACCCTAGTTTCACAAAGTACTAGAAAACCAGTGTACTAGAAGTACCAGAGTACCAGAGGTACCAGAAAACCAGAAGCACCAGTCCATAAATCCACATATCAAGTTTGGAGGAGCAAAAGTTGGATTTTCTCAGATCCAAACACACCAGGCTACTCGCCTCAGCTAAGCACACCTGCTGGTAATTTCATATTTTGATTTTGAGCACTTTCATTTTTCAATCATTTTCCTAGCTCTAGGTAAAAGATGTATGCAAGCGTTAAACTTGTTGACAAGCTAGAAGGAGTGGAAAACTTCCATTCCTGGAAGTATAGGATTGGCCTCATTCTTGAAGAGAATGAATTAGCAATATTTGTCAAAGAAGAAGTGTCAGAACTCGTCGATGCTTCAGAAAAGGAAAAGCATCAAAAGGACACAATCAGGGCCAAAAGAATCATTGCAGATTCAATCAAAGACCACCTGATTCCTTATGTGTCATCTAAGAAGACTTCGAAAGAAATTTTTGATGCCTTGACTAGACTGTATGAAGGAAAGAACATAAACCGGAAGATGAATCTAAGAACTCAACTGAAGAATACAAGGATGCATAAAGGAGAAACTATTCAGGAATATTTCTCTAGAATATCTCAATTCAAAGA
This sequence comes from Picea mariana, assembly GCA_032191745.1. NCBI lineage: Eukaryota > Viridiplantae > Streptophyta > Pinopsida > Pinales > Pinaceae > Picea > Picea mariana. The sequence goes on along the minus strand of JASDQU010101783.1, from coordinate 133,769 downwards.
ACAACTAGAAGAAATCAAAGATACTATAGACGAAGATGAAATTGTGATGACAGCCCTAAATGGTCTCACAAGACCTTGGGATGCATTCATCCAAACGATTTGTGCCAGAACAAAGAAACTATTGTTTGATGGTCTATGGGAAGAATGTATCCAAGAAGAAACAAGAGTAGCTAACCATGAATCATTACTAGAAAGAGATGATGATCAAGCACTAGCTACTCACACAAAAGGAGGAAGGAAGAAACCCTACTTCCAAAAGGAGACTCATAAAGAGCCTCAACAGTAAAAAAAATTCAATCATAAAGAATCTCATCCAAGGAGATTTCAGAAGAAAGGACAATGAAAGGAAAGAGACTACTCATTTGTACAATGCTATCATTGTGAAAAGATGGGACATATTGAGAAGTTTTTTCCTGCCAGATGAGAAGAATACAAGAGAAAAAATAAGAGGCACCATGCCCATGTAGTCGAAGATGAAGAGCCACTCACAAAGATGATAAGAGAGAAGATCAAAGACCATGTCTTAATCTCGTCCCTCTCAGGATCTGTAACACCTGGAGAGGACACTTGGCTCATTGATAGTGGTGCATCCAAGCACGTGATGGGACAAAGAAAATTTTTCTCTTGTATCTCAGAAAAGAATTTTTCTCAAAAAATGACACTTGGAGATGATTACCAATATTCCATTAAAGGAGTGGGAGAATCAAACCACAAATTGAATTCAGGGAATTCATTGAAGATAAAGGACGTACTATATGTACCAGATTTGACCAAGAACCTACTCTCCATTTCATCTTTAGAAAAGAAAGGCTTCAAAGTTGCCTTTATAGATGTAGAAGTTCTTATGTGGGCTAAAGGAGAAACCTTAAATGAAGCAATCATCATTGGAAGTGAAGAAAATGGCATGTATAAACTAAAGGGTCACTCAGAGGTTTCCATGACCCACGCCATTGAAAACTCATGTGAAATTTGTCATAAAATATTATCGCACATCAACTACAAGGCGCTACCATACATATCAAAAGCATTCACAGGTTTAACAAAACTCAAAGGTGGCCATGAAGGTGTATGCAATGGATGTGCACAAGGGAAGAACACCAAGAACCCGCTTCCGAAGAGAGACGGCAAAGAAGAAGGATTCCTAGAGCTCATTCATTCAAATGTATGTGGACCAATGTCATCATCCTCTATTAGTGGGTATGTATATTATGTATCATTTATTTATTATGATTCTTGTAATACCTGGATATATTTTTTGTAATCTAAAGATAAAGTGTTCAGCAAGTTCAAGGAATTCAAAGCCTTGATAGAGAATCTTTCTGAAAGAAAGATTAAGATACTCAGGTCAGATAATGGAGGAGAATATACCTCAAAAGAGTTTTTGAGCTTCTGCAAAGATGTTGGGATCAAGAGGGAACTCACTACTCCCTATAATCCCCAACAAAATGGTGTAGCTGAACGAAAGAACAACACAATAATGGAAGTTGTGAAGACTATGATCCATGATCAAGATCTTCCTATGTGCTTATGGGCATAAGCAACAATGGCAGATGTATATGTGCAGAACTGATTATCCCATAATGTACTTGGGATCAAGACCTTGGAAGAGATGTTCACTAGAAAGAAGCCAGAGGTAAGCCATCTCAAAATATTTGGCTGCCCAGTATTTATTCATATACCTAAAGAGAAGAGAAACAAGTTGGAACCTTCAGGAAAGAAGGGAATATTTGTGCGATATTGTGAGGTCTCCAAGGCCTTCATAATCTATATACCAAGTCACTGTCACATTGAGATCAGCATGGATGTGACCTTTGATGAATATGCAATGCTCAAGAAATCTGGAAGATGCCAGCTTGAAGAAGCTTATGAAGAGGAACTCGTAATCCCCAATACTGCAATGAGGAAGGTTCCCAAAGTCGTAGAATGAGTGAGGGAAGTCGTAACTTCCCCCAATGATGAAATTCTAGAATACCATGATATATCAGAAGTCCAAGAACCTCCTTAGATGAAGATCCTTCATAAAAGGAAGCCATCTTGGGCTAGAGAGCTTATTCAATATGGAGAGAAGTATGGTGTTCCCCAAGGAACTACGAGATAGGTGAAAATACCAAAGCCATTCTCCAGTTATATGGATTTGATGTGTGATCTTCTAGAAGAGGATCCTACCTACTTTGAAGAATCCATTCAGAGGAAAGAATGGGAAAATGCCATGACATAGGAATACCAATCCATAATGAAGAATGAAGTATGGGAAATAGTTCCCAGACTGAAGAGTAAAGATGTGGTATCCTCCAAATGGCTCTTCAAAATAAAACATGTTGTTGATGGAAGTATTGAGAAGTATAAAGAAAGATTTGTCGCTCATGGCTTTTCTCAAAAGGAAGGCATTGACTATGAAGAGACATTCACTCCTATAGCCAGATACACTTCAATCAGAACCATCATGGCTCTTGCAGCTAAGATGAAGTGGAAGCTGCACTAGATGGGCATAAAGACAACTTTCCTAAATGGTGTCATCAAAGAGGAAGTGTATATAGAGCAACCTCAAGGATTTGAAATTGAAGATAGGAAGTCTCATGTCTGCAGATTGAAGAAAGCCTTATATGGATTGAAGCAAGCTCCCAGAGCTTGGTATGTCTGTATAGACAGTTTCTTGACAAGATTAGGATTTACCAAGAGTAAAGAAAACTCTAATCTCTACTTCAAGATCATGAATGATGAGCCAGTAATATTACTGCTATATGTGGATGACTTATTCTTAACTGGAGAAGAAAATCTCATCACTGAATGTAAGAAGAGACTCGCCTCAGAATTTGAGATGAAATTCCTTGGCCTAATGCATTATTTCTTAGGTCTTGAGGTATGGCAGAGTCCAGAGAGGATATTCCTTAACCAAGGGAAGTATACAGCCGAAATCCTGAAGAGATTCGACATGTTGGAGTGAAAGTCCATGAATACACCCATGGAAGCGAAGCTAAATCTGTTGGTCGATAGTTCATCAAATTTTATTGATGCCACAATGTACAGACAGATTATTGGATCGCTGATGTACCTGACAAACACCAGACCATACATTCTTTTTTCTGTGAACACCTTGAGTTAGTTTCTAGTAGAACCTAGATATATTCACCTAGTGGCTACAAAACATGTGATGAGGTACCTTAAGGGTACAATAGATTGTGGTCTCAGCTATGATAGAGATCATGATTTCACATTGAGTGGATATACTGATGCAGATTGGTCAGGAAGTGTTTCTGACAAGAAAATCACTTCAGGATGTTGTTTTAGTTTGGGATCAGCCATGATCTTGTGGTAGAGTAGGAAGCAATCTAGCATTGCCTTCAGCATAGCAGAAGCAGAATACATTGTTGCATGTTCTGCCAGCTGCGAAGCTATATGGCTTCGAAAGTTGTTGACCAGCCTATTTAACTTAGAGATGAAAGCAACCATGATCCTATGTGACAACCAAAGCTGCATAAAGATGACAAAGAATCCGGTATTCCATGACAGGTCGAAGCACATAGAGAAATGATATCATTACATCTGTGACATGGTGCAGAGAGGAGCCCTAAATCTCCAGTACATTAGCACAGATAAACAGGTTGTTGATGTGTTGACCAAGCCTCTATCTCATATAAAGTTTGAGCACTTTCGAGATAAGCTTGGTATAGTCCGAAAGGACCTTCCTCAAAAGGGGGAGTAGTTGTTGTGATGAGACATCTCTTGCTTCTGACCTGAAGGTTGTGACGTAAAGCAAGATAATGTGATGTGACTAGTATTGTGCTTCCAGTTGGATAGATGTGACGTAAATCTAGTCTAGTATCCTACTTCCGACCTGATGGTTGTGACGTAAAGCAGAATGAGTACCTTGCTTCTGACTTTATGGTTGTGACATAAATCAATATGATGTGATGAGACTAGCACTGAGCTTCCAGCTGGATAGCTGTGACGTAAAGCCAGTCTAGTATCCTGCTTCTGACCTGATGGTTGTGACGTAAAGCAGGACGAGTACCTTAATTCCGACTTGATGGTTGTGACGTAAAGAAAGATGATGTGATGAGACTAGCACTGATATTTTGGTTGGATAGTTGTGACATAAAGCCATTCTAGTATCCTTCTTCTGACCTGATGGTTATGATGTAAAGCAGGACGAGCATCTTGCTTCTGGCTTGATAGTTGTGACGTAAAGCAAGACTATTAGATGAGACTATAACTGTGCTTGATAGCCATGACATAAAGCCAAGTCTAGTATTATTATGATCAGCCAACCTTGTGCTATGATGATGATGATGATATATCAATTTTATACTAATAAATATTGATGCAGATGATGATTGCATTCCTTTGAGAATGACGATGTTGCCAATGAAGAAAAATTCTGATGATTTATAGATACACCAGTCAGTGTTCCAAGATGATGTTGATGATGTTGTCCTCTCACCCACTTGATGTTGTTGATGATGTTGTCCTCTCTCTCTCGCCCGATGTTGTTGAAGAATACCCTTCTTGTTAAGGGGGAGTGTTAAAAAAATGTAACTGCAAAGTGTATTCTTATTATTATTTGATATATTATTCATTGGATCAATCCCCATTGTGGATTGATCATGTCGGCTATTGTAAAAGGACCAAATCCCCTTTTTCAGATTGGTCATAATGTAATTGTAAAAGGAAAAAGAAGAAGTCAGTCCCAGAATATATCAAGAGGCCCCGAAATATAATAAAGGTGGTTATAACCACCTAGTTGGAGAAGTCAACCCTGCCAATGAAGAGACACTTCACACGTGCCAGTATTGTATAAATAAGGAGGCTAGCACCTCATTTAGACACACAACTCACTTGCTTATTGAGAGACAAGTTTCGGAACTGTAGTTAGAGAAGAAGGAGAGAGAGTGGCACATCTTTGGGAGAGGATATTCTATATTAGTTTGAGTTATCTCTTGGCATTGTATTGGCTATCTATAATAAGGAAGTTTTTCTTGGTTTTCTTCCCCTAGAGGGTTTCCCAAGATAAATGTTGTGTCTCTTGTGACTGTGTATTTCTCATTGATCTTGTATTATGTTATTGTTATCTATTGAAATGCAAAGAACTATAATAATGGCTTAAACATTAACATAATCGTGTACTCTAAAAGACGATCAGATGTTTCAAAGTTTCAAAAATTATGGTTGGGTCCTTTCAAGATCACTTTTTGTCCTAGGTGCAAACTCTTACATTCTAAAGGATTTACAAGAGCAATTGTTTTCCTATAGCACTAATGGTTCTCACTTAAAACACTATGTGGAACCAACTTGAAGAGTTTAACGTTGTTTGGATTATTCTATATTTTAGTAGTTCAATTCTGCTTTCTTTTTAGTAGTTTTCATTTCTGCTATTTCAATTCTTCTTTTACAATAGTTTTCAATTCTAATTTCATTTTAGTAGTTTTCCTTCTGTTGTTGCATTTCTATCATTCCATTTCTGATGTTTTCAATTTTGCAGTTTCATTTTTGTTATGAAATTTCTTGCTTTTGTTCTTTTGATTTCAATTTTTGGCCAAGAATAAAATGTTGGATCAGTTTTGCCAAAACGACACTCCTGCAAAGAATTGTTAGTCAATAACAATCAAGCTTACATGACTATTATGATGTTCCCCTGAAGGCATCATTGAGTTTTTTTATCTTCTTTCACTACTGTCTTATGAGATAGTTGGTTACTTCCCGCTTCTGCTTTCCATTTCTTCATCCATTTTGAGATTCAAAAGAGAAAGTCCATAAAAATTTTCTCCATGAAGTCAAGAACAAATTATGGTTGAATGATTATGCTTACAAGGATAAACCCCCTCATACTGAACACTTTCCATGAGTTATTCCCAAATTCCGGTCATTTTTCCATTAAATCTGCTCACTTCCCCTTGTTGCATAATCATTTTGATTTATATATTCTTGATCTGATGTTACTTGGTCTACGAAACCATACATTCTGAGTTATTGATCTGTTGGAAACAAATTTCCCTCTGGAATCGCCAGTTTGTTGATGATTAAAATCACAACGAGAAATTTTTCCCGCAAAGTATTTCTAAAGCCCTATTATTTAAACTATGCTAATAATATAATACTAGTAGGTGGGACCCCCTTGTAGATTGGAGGCTCGAAGATAGTCATATCACATATTTTCTATTGTTGTTTCGATGCTTCTTACAAGGTCCTATATGGTTGACAATGCAGTCTTGGTTTCATTTTGACATAGTGACAGGTGGATGATGCATTTTATGGGATATTCTACAATTCAAAGCATTATTTTTATGTTATGATTGGCATATATTTACAGTTGATATGTTTAATCATGTCACAAATCACCATGATTTATTACTTGGCCACACATACACAAGAAATATGTTAGTAATGACATAACCAAAACAAAGAAAAGAAACTTGTGGAAAAGAATCCTAAAAAGAAAGGATCTATGTGTGCGTTATATTAAGAATTATATGCAAATGGAAGATTAAGGGATGTTAGTGCTAGTCCTAAAACTATTATATGTTGGTTAGTGACTATGCAATTTTCATTTGAATTATTTTGGATGCTTATGACATTTCAATACATATGGTATGGCATGAAAGCTTGGCAAAGGTTAACGTGAATGTTTTGGGTGGCACATTGTGCAAGGAATAATCGTCGCAGTTTTCAATGGTTTGGAAATTGATTACATGGTTAATGCATTGGTGATTGTTGGTTGTCTTGTACTTCGGAATTGAATGGGATAGGAGATGGAAGAGACGTGTAGTAAATGAACGTCACTCCATACTCACCCCATCAGGTCGTCGCCCTAGTATGGTTCTTGTTGCATTCGGTCTGCCGGTTGTTAAGCTCTGCATTTCAGGCTTGGGAAGAAAACGCTCGTCCACCTTGCCCTTTTAAGATCTCTATTACAAGTATGGTTATTTTTCACCCCATCCATGAATTACGCTCTATGTATGAACAAACAATGGCTCAGTAATGCTTGGGTTTGTGTTTTCCTGAGAATTGCAACTGTGTAAACGCATGATTTTTCTCTCTGGAATGACCGTGTAATGGTTTGTTTTGCAAGAAAAAGATTTAGTTTTGTTGATTTGTGCATTTTTTGGTTGCTCTGTTGGTTAAAATCATGGTGGGTATCTGTGAATTATGTGGTACTATCGCTCTGTGTTTTAATGTTGGAGGGTTTCTCTCTGTCTATTGTTTCCTATTGCTTCCTCACAGTCATGAGTGTAGCCCTATCCAGTCGTGTTCATACTGTCATTTTGTTGCTGTGTAATTATTATACCAGAGTCATGGTCGTGGGCTCATGCTCATTGTATTGACAACAAAGTATCTTGTAAATTGGTCTTAGGGTGGACATAATGTCTATATATATGTTGTATGGTTGTGGGGTGATATAAGTTATGCCTCAGATTATGCATCCTCACCGATGTTATTGTCAAATGGTTTGGCTCTTAAGAAACAGACAGAGGTTATACCTCAGGGTGTTCTTGGTAACTTTCATTGTTCAAGCGGACATTTTTGTCTCCTATGCAAACATAAACGCACTATGTGCATCGGTTTCTATACCATACCCATCATTGTTTCCTCTATGGATAACTGTTGTTTTATTGCCTAGACCAAGAGTTATAAGGAAACCCTATGGCTTTTTATTGTGTTTGTATCGAAAGGGTTTTTCATGTGGTTGATATGTCCATGAGGAGCTCTAGTTCTCTATGCTATTGTTAAAAGAGCATGTTCTTAATTGTCTCCTTGTATTTGTTGTGATAGATCCCGATTTTAAATCCCCAATGTTCTTCTCCCTTCGGGCATCTTCTGGTTTTCAAGGATTGGTTTATCAAGTGAAGTGGTTATGAAAATTTTCATCAAGTACCTATCTCATATTTCTATGATTAAATTGGTTGAAAGGTTGTGATTGGGAATGAGTAATAATATGCAGTTGAGAGCTGCCTCTTTTTCGTTATGCTTTTGATCATTGTTTTCTTACAGCATGGTGTTAATTGCAAATTCGAGACTCGTGTTTGTTTCACTAGGCCCGATCAAGGTTATAAATAGTTATGGGAATGGTGACTGTGTTTATTTCGTTATGTTCACTGTGTATCTATTATGGAATCATCATGCATGTTGTAAATAATTGCATCGACAATGATGAATCTCAGGTTTTATATTGACTGTGGTTTCATTGCAAAAACTTATTGGTTGATATGATGAAGAGTGTATGTAATCGGGCATGTTCTGGAAGTCTGTTTGATTTGGAAGGGACCTATATATATGTTTCAAATTGGTCGATCGTGAATTGATAGACATGGTATGATATTTTTATAGTGATGCTTATGATATAGAGGTGGAATAATGTGTTGTTTATTTTCTTTTAATTCTTAAAAGGAAAGAAAAGAAATTAAATACCCATCATTTTCTTAACAGGACTGTTGAAAGTTGTGTTGATTATGAGTATGATTGCAGACTATTCTAATTGAGAAGTTTTGAGGAATTTAAATGCTGAACAATGAACAGTTTTGACACACAGTAATTATTGAATTGGTGTTGGCATTTTTTTTATTGAGTACAAAGTTATGTTTATTGATTACTTGATTTGTTTTATGAACAATATTCGTTATTTCCCTGCCATTCTCTCACTTTTCCGCACATTACAAGTCCCCTCACTTTCCCACATTCACTATTCACTCTTTTTTCTTAAAAGTAAATTATAGTTAAATGAAAACTCTGTATTATAGCAGTTGAAGGATGGCACATGGATGAGTTACAGTTGATACGTTTTGTTATTGAAATACAGTTGATTGTTGATGATTTGTTGAGAAGTACTCATGATCTACCCCCCTTCATTTTACCACTTTTCGCTCAATACAATCCCTCATATATCCTAGAACCCTTATTCACCCCTTGCTCATTGACAAGTATTAAATGATTTTTATGGATTGGATTGCATGAGTTTGATGTGTTGTTGAGCCAAACTTTGTTTCATTTTTAAAGAGATGTCATGTATGGTTTGTTGAAGAAACTAGTTGTTAATAATTAATGCATACATGAATGAGCTTCTTCAGTAGAGGTAGCCATGGTCAGGGTAACAGAGGAAGAGGAAATTGGAACAAGGGCCCTAGAGATTGTCCACCCAGTAGTCTCCCAACATCGTGGCTGGCCCAATTTGTCTCTGCCTGCTCCTCCTCCACCGATTAACCAAATTGTCCAATCTTCCCTTGCACACTCACCAGTACAGTCTTCCCATGCAAGCAAGAGGTTAAAAACCGAAGCCCACCATGCACCTAATAAAGGAAACATTGTTTCTACCCCCTCCTCTCCCTCAAATGACTATGCCAAATACTTTTCATCCCACATGCATTTGAGAGATGATTGCTCTCATGTTATCAGTGAGATCAGGCCTAAAGGCTCCACACAGCTTAAGGAAAATTCAGATAAATCAAAGGGAGACAGTAGCAACAAGGGAAAAATTTCCTCCCATAGTGGAAAATATGGTTTTTGAGTGTTTTTATTTATTGATTGATGAGAACAGTTGATTGCTAAAGTCTTTGTACAACACACTATTTTTGGATATGTTGGATATTATATTTTTTTGGATATGGTTTCAAATATCATTGATATTAATTTTCAAATTATGAGAGTGATGATGGGAGCCACAAGGAGGGATGTGTTTGATTGATTAAATAGTTGTGTTTATGTTTGTTAAGAAACTAAAGGGAGTCACAAGGGGTCCCACCTACTAGTTATTATTTATTAATACCATTATTATTATTTTATTAATTTCCCCCCCTAAACTAAAAGTTAGTTGAGTTTTAGTTAACTTAACTAAAAGAGGTAGTTTAACTACTTCAACTAATTCTGATTGCTTAAAGGAAAAAAGAGAAGGAGGAACAAGAGGAGAATAGAAGGAGAAAGCATACTAAGGTCTGCTCTTGATTTTTATTGAGATGGTTCAGTTTTCACTCATTATTTAATTCATTGGAAACCTATTTCTCTTTTATGACAATAGGGTCCTATTGTAGACAACAAGATTCAAGGTTGAACTACATCATTCAGACACTTGTTTTTCAGAGGTGTTGATCTATCTTTGATAGTCTGTGTAGACTTGTATGTTTGTGAATTAAATTTCATGACTGATAAAGGATATTGTGCAGATTTGAGTGGGCAACAATCCGTGGCAAGATGGTCCATCTTTTAAAGTTCAATTTTTTTAATTTCTGTCAGAAGTCCTTTTGTATGGTTTTCATCGAGAACATCTAAGTTTGACTTTGTTCCAAACTTCCTCAAGGAATTTTGTAAAGAGAATGATTATTTTTATAAATTGGAATGAAATAAGCGATTTCCTTATGTCTCATCTGTGTTAATTATTGACTTGGTATTTTTACTTATGTCTCTACATTTATTTATGCATCTGTTATATTAAGAAAATTACATAAACATTGAATTCTTCAGCAATCTTTCATTTATAAAAAAATCATCCTAATCCCTTGTAACCAATACTTGTGGATTAGGAAACAATTTTTGAGGCTACAAACATAGGGTGATATTCTCATCTATCTTGATTTAGCCAAGAAAGATCTGAAAATGCTTGAGTAAGATCATTTAAAATCTTTTCCTCAACATAGTGAACAAACTTTGCTTCATGATCAATGATTTAGCGATGACATAGGTAATGCACGACATAATGTATTGTTCAATGTCATGTCAAAGCTTGGGCCAGTAAAAATGCTTCTAATGTATTGTTACTATCTTCTCCACCCTGAAGTTCCTTTCCACCCAACTGTAATGTGCCTCCCAAAATAATTTTTCATGTCCTCTTGAAGGAACAAAAAGATGTCTAAGACAACACAACAATGCATCCTGGAGGTGGAATTCTAGAACTTGTTTCCCAACACTCAGGGTATGATAAGTAGCAGTGAGGTCATAGTCACTATTGTATAATTTTGGCCACCTAGAGGTCCCATTCCCATAGCAGTTAAGAATTGTGGTGAGGGCTGCAATCAGGGGATGAATGAGGAAGTCAACAACATAGTTGTAATTTCCCTTCTTTTACTTAATATTCAAGTGGAATTGTTGTAGGTATGTGGACCATTTATGATGGTGGTAATTATGTATCTTTCCTTATGTTTGCATGAAGTGCAGAGGATTTTGATCAGTGTGGATGATCATAAGAAACCCTGACTGATCACAGAAATATCAAATTATCAAAGATCTTCAAAGAAAAAGAGTGCATAGAAACAAGAATAGGAGACTTCGACATTGACTGTGTTTTGGATGAGGAAACATAGGTGAATATCATGACAGAAAGAACCTGGGAAATTTTAGGAAATCCTGCTACGATTCCTTCATTGGGAGGAATAGGATTATTTAGAGGAAAGTTGATAACCCTATGTGGAAGACTCACCGAAATATCTATGAGGGCTCATGGAACTTCGACAGATGAAAATTTTCAGGTTGTTAAATTTATTGAGAGTAGCGCCCCATTTGCTATGTTACTAGGAAAAACCTAGATTGAGAAGGATTAGGATAGAAGAAAAGAAAAGGAAGTCTTAGAACAGAAGAAGCAAGAATTAAAATATTTCATGACTAGGAGGATAGTGAACTTGATTGAAGGACATGAGAACAGATTGAAGTTGTTTAGAACCAGAAAATTGGATGTCGAAGTTGAAAGAACATAAGAAGACTCACAGAAGAGTGGAGCACCTACCCCAGACAGAGAAGAAGTATTTCCATTGAACCCTATAAAAGAATCTCAATAGCGCAAAGTTACTATGCCAAAAGGAGATAAGAATCAGAATGGAAAGAGGAATATCGAGATGAACATTACAAGGAAGAAGGCTAGAAAGCTTAGTAAGGAGAGATAAAAGATAGAAACGTTGTAGAAGGTTCTAGAGGGGACTTCGCAGAAGGAAGGTTTGCAAAACTGGAACTTCATCAGGATATTAGAACAGTGCAACATGGCACTTCACCATGGCGAAGAAATATAACCATTGAAGGCATTATTACCATTAGACTAATGCCCCCGAAAGGTTAGAACAACAATTATGACCAGAAATCTCGCCATCAGACCGTTGGGACCGTGTCATAATGGATAGAACTGCATTGATGAAGGATTCTTTCCCATTGAAGAGATCTGTTACCTCGCTGTCTACTTAGTCCGTCGACTCTTGCACCAAGAACACTTTTGTGAATTGTATCTGAGCCAACTCATTGCTAACGCATTGTGTTTACTAAGATCGACATATGTTCTATTGCATTGAGCATTCATTCATCGACCTGAGTTATCCAATCTTGAGCGTGCATGTTGGACAAACTCAATGCCATAGAGAAGTTGGTTAAAGAAGTTCTAATCGATTTAATGGCCAAAAAAGTAATGTCTGCGGGAATTCAAGCTTCCTTGACGAGAGGAGTACAAGGCTCTCCATCAACTGCTCATGGATCTAGACCATCATGACTTGTAGCTGAGAAAAGAACCAAGTGTAATATACTAGATATAAAATGTATGCAGAATAGAAATAAAATGCTAGTAATGGCAGAATAACAACAATATAACCAGAATCGTCACCACAATAACACTAAAATGATATAAGAATAACAACAGAAATAGCACTTTGAATCTGAAAGCAATGTTCACGGGCCTATTCGAGGGGGAAACCTCCAGTTGAGTAGATCTCTATTACAATAATATCCAAGCTAGGGTTCTCATACCCTCGACTCCTATTTATACTAAAAAGAAGCATCTAGATGAAGATCCTTATAGAAGTGGAAGATTCTATTAGGTCTTCTTACATCTGCCTTATTCTATTTTATTGAAAGGCCTTATTAATATTGACCTTTATTACATTGGAATATATTGTTCTACCTATGTGCGGGTTAGGACCCTAACATGTCCGCCCCCTTAAAAACAACCTTGTCATCAAGGCTTGAGATGAGGAAATTGCTGCAGAATGGTAGTTGGTTCCCAAGTGGCATCTGTTAGAGTTGTATCTTTCCACTGGAATAGCACTTCCTTGATGGTTCTCTGACGTAGGCAATGCTCACGCTGGTCCAAAACTTCTTCTAGTTGTAGCCAAATGGATCCTTCTTCAGCTAACTCTGGAAGGTTGGTTTGAATTTGGCACTTAGCTCCAATCACATTCTTTAGGCATGAAACATGAAAAACAAGATGCCGCTTCGAATGGCTAGGCAAATCTAAGTGATAGGCGACTTGTCCCACATGCTTGAGCACGGTATAAGGACCATAAAATTTGGGTGCTAGCTTCTGACAATGCTCATCCGTGAGGGAATTTTGCTTGTAAGGTTGCAGTCAAAGAAACACCTAATCCCCTTTTGCAAATTGACATTCAGAGAGACCTTGATTTTCTTGTTGCTTCATGTGATTCTGTGCCATGACCAAATTCTCTTTGAGGGTACGAAGAATAGCCTCTCAAGCTGTAAGTGTTAGGTCAACCACCTAGACCTTCGAGGCACCCAGTAAGTATGAGAGAACTGAAGATGGCTTCTGTCCATATACCGCTTCAAAAGGAGTCATGTGTGTAGTTGTATGGTATGAAGTGTTGTACCACCATTCAACTAGGGGTAACCATTGAGCCCACTGATTTTGATTTTTCGAGGAAAAACACCTCAAATATGTTTCCAAATACTTGTTGACAACTTCCGTTTGGCCATTAGTCTGGGGATGATAAGCTATGATGAGATGCAATTATGTGCCTTGTATCTTGAACAGTTCTTGCCAAAAATTTCTTGTGAAAGTTGGGTCGTGATCAGAAACAATAGAGTGCGGCATGCCATGAAGCTTGAAGAACTAATACATGAAGATTTGAGCCACCGTGGATGCTGGGTGTTGAAGGGTGCAAAAATGTTCATACTTGGAAAGGAAATCAACAACCACCATGATGACAGATTTATTTCCTAATTCAGGTAAGCTGGTAATAAAATCCATAGAGATATCCTTCTAAATAGAAGGTGGAATCAGGAGCAGTTGTAGTGTGACCAGCGATTTGACTGTTTCTCCCTTGTTGCGTTGCCACACATCACATTTAGCTACAAAATTACGAATGTCATGTTTCATACCATCCCAGAAAAAGGAATGTTTGAACCTGTCATAGGTTTTGGTGAACCTAGAGTTCCCTGCTGTGGGTGTAGCATGAAGCTCAGAAAGTACCGTGGATTTAAGATTTGATTGTTTACTTAAATGCAAACGGCCTTTGTATCGAAGTTCCTCATGGAGCCAAGAGTACCCTAGGGAAGTTGTAGCATTGGAATACAATTGCTAGATCAACTACAAACTTTTGGGATCTTGTAGCCATTCTTGGCGAATGGCTTGGACCCAATCTAGTATAATGAATGAAAGAGAAAAAATGGATTCTTCATCTTCATATTTTCGGGAAAGTGCATCCACAACCACATTGTCTTTTCCTTTCTTATAAATGATCTCATAATCATATCCAAAGAGTTTAGTCACCTATTTTTGTTGTTCTGGGGAGGAAATGTGTTGTTCCAGAAAATACTTGAGGCTTTGATGGTCTGTCTTAATTTGGAACCGTTTCCCCAATAGATAAGGACACCACAGATCCACGGCATGCACAATAGCCAACATTTCCTTTTCATAGATGGATTTACCTAGATTTATTTCAAATAGTTTCTTGTTGGTAAAGGCCAAAGGTCAACCATCTTGCATAAGGACAACACCAATTCTTTTCCCTGAAGCATCACATTCCAACACAAAGGTCTTTGTGAAATCGGGAAGGGCGAGGACTGGAGTGGTGCACATGGCCATCTTTAAGGTTTGAAAAGCTTGAGCAACGGCTGGAGTCCAAGTGAAAGAGTCATTTTTGAGGAGAGCAGTGAGAGGTGTTGCAATCTTCCCATAATTCTTAACAAACTTGTGATAATACCTTGTTAAGCGTAGAAATCCATGCAAGCTCTTAAGAGTCTTTGGGTGAGGCCAGTCTTGCATAGCTTCAATCTTTTTAGGATCCACCCTGACGCCAAATTTTCCAACCAGATGACCCAAGTATTCTACTTCTGAGGCGCCAAAAGCACATTTAGAATGTTTCAAAAAAAGTTAATGTTGAGAGAGTATATGGAGAAATCGATCCACATGAGCAAGATGGTCTGTCCATGTTTTTCTATAGATGAGGATATCATCAAAGAAAACTAAGACAAAATGGTGGATAAAAGGACAGAAGACATGATTCATGAGGCTTTAGAAGGTGGAGGGGTCATTACACAAGCCAAAGGGCATGACCAAAAACTCATAGTGGCCCTCATGAGTTCTAAAGGAAGTCTTGGGAATATCTGCCTCTTTCATACATATCTGGTGGTAGCCCGAACGAAGATCCAGTTTAGTGAAGAATTGAGCGCCACTCAATTCATCCAGGAGGTCATCAATGACAGGAATGGGGAATTTGTCTTTGATGGTAAGTTTGTTGAGGGCACAGAAGTCAGAACAAATTCGCCAAGAACCTTCTTTCTTCAGGACCATGACCATAGGAGACGAATAGGGGCTCATACTAGGGCAGATAACGCCTGCATTAAGGAGTTCCTGGACCGTTTTCTCAATTTCATTTTTTTTGGAAAAGGGGTGATGATACAGACGGATATTGGGAGGAAGGATTCATAGTACAAGGGGAATGGAATGATCATGAACACCACGGGAAGGAGGGAGGCCTTGGGGAGTGGAAAAAAGCAATTGATGTTTAGAAAGGATGGCTTGGAGGTCTTGTGGTACCGAGGGTGTGCCTGTTGCTTGTATGGAATGGAGTTGGGTGATAACACGATAATGACCCTTTTTGAGCATCTTTTCCATGCGATGGGAACTAATGATCTCAAGTGAACTGGCAGTGATGCCCTGGAACTTATATTGGTGGCCCTCCTGGTCGAATTGCATGGTTAAGTCTTTAAAATCCATGAGAATGGGACCCAAAGTCCTTAGCCAATTTGCACCCAGCACAATGTCACAACCTCCCATGTCGATAGCAAACATATGGGATTTCAGGTGGTCATCACCAATTTGGAGACACACATTTTCACAACGCCCTCCACATTTCATGGAACCACCATTGGCAATCATGATTTGGAAATTATCGGCATGGATGTAGAAATGAGTTTCTTGGGCAATGCGACGATGAATAAAATTATGGGTGCTGCCACTATCAACCAGAATGATGACCTTTCGATGCTTGATGTAACCTATTAGCTTGAGGGTTTGGGGAGCGGAGAAGCCAGTGAGAGCATTGAGGGAAATGACTGGTTCTACTTCAGGAGGGTCTGAGGGAGGGGTTATGTCAGTGGATTCAGGTGATTCAGACATAGAGGGGGTTTCTTCATCTTCTTCCGAAATCTCCTCGGAGATGGCCATAAAAGGATTTTTTTCTTTACACTTGTGGCTTGGGAAATATTTGTCATCACAGTTATAACAAAGGCCTTTGAGTTGGCATTCAACCATTTCAGCCTGGGTCAATTTTTGGATCTTTAGTGGAGCAGAGGAAGTAGTGGGATTAATTGGTTTAGGGCGAGGGATGAAGGAGGGTTTGCGATTTTGAGAAGATACAACTTGTTTTTCTTCTTTATCTCTTTTGGTATCCTCCACCCAACTCTCAAGCCGAGCCATGAGGACATGGGCCCAAATTTCATCCTTGAGGCCACTGATAAAACACTCTCAGAAAAAGGCATCAAACATGCCCTCTATTCTAAAATCCAGGCGCTCAAAGGAAGCTATAAAGTCTTCCATTGTTCCTAATTGTTTCATCTTTTTCAAATGGTCCAAATGGTTGGTGTTAGTGTCAAAGCGTTCATAAATCTCTACCACAAATTGTGTCCAAGCAATATACCCTTGACGAGAATTTTTTCTCTATTGCCACCATTGCCAACATTCTTGTTCTAGATGGAGAACACCATACCGGAGTTTGGCCAAGTCATTTGTAATGTTGTATAAAGAGAAGTAATGTTCCATTTGGGTTACCCAACCAGTGGGGTCCAAGCCATCAAATCTGGTCACATCCACCTGTGGAAGGCGTAGGTCACGCTGAAAGTGATGGTTATGTAAGGTATCAGAATGAGAGGAATGGTCACCTTCAGTATGTGGGGGTGAGGAAGAGGAAGGGTTATCTGTAGGGATATGCAATTTGGTGCAGAGTGCCTAAAAGACTGATTCGAGATGGGTGGTGAGGTCTTGTTTGATTTCGCCCATTGAGGACTACATGGTTGCATTAATGGTGAAAACATTGGCACTGAGTTGTTTCACTTCTTGTTGGGTCTCAATGAGACCAGATTGCAAGGTGTTGAAGAGATCTTCCAAGTATTAACTACGAGTATGGGCCATGAGGATGGGGGAACTGAAAAGGGGCGGGCGGGGTAAAAACTTCTTTCCGAAAAAATGATATGGATGAATGTGATAAGGGCAGAGAGATGAATCCAATGGAATAGGTCTGAAATAATG
>JASDQU010101783.1:96153-116282 GCA_032191745.1 Picea mariana | reverse complement strand
TTTAGTGAAGAATTGGGCACCACTCAATTCATCCAGGAGGTCATCAATCATAGGAATGGGGAATTTGTCTTTGATGGTAAGTTTGTTGAGGGAACGAAATTCAAGACACATTCACCAAGAACCTTGTTTATTCAGGACCATGACCATAGGATACAAATAGGGGCTTGTACTAGGGAAGATAACACCTGCATTAAGGAGTTCCTGGACCATTTTCTCAATTTCATTTTTTTGGGAAAGGGGGTGACGATACAGTTGGATATTGGGAGGAAGGCTTCCTGGTACAAGGGGAATGGAATAACCATGAACACCATGGGAAGGAGGGAGGCATTGAGGAGTGGAAAAGACCAATTGATGTTTAGAAAGAATGGCTAGGATGTCTTGTGGTATGGAGGGTGTCTCTGTTGCTTGTATGGCATGGATTTGGGCTATAACACCAAAATGACCCTTTTTGAGAATATTTTACATGCGATGGGAACTAATGATCTTAGGTGAACCGACGGTGATGCCTTGGAACTTATATTGGTGGCCCTCCTAGTCGAATTTCATGGTTAAGTCCTTAAAATCCATGAGAATGGGACCCAAAGTCCTTATCCAGTCTACACCCAACACAATGTCACAACCTCCCATGTTGATAGAAAACATACAGGATTTCATGTGGTAGTCACCAATTTGGAGACACCCATTTTCACAACGCCCTCCACATTTCATGGAACCACCATTGGCAATCATGATTTGGAAATTATTGACGACATGGATGTAGCAATGAGTTTCTTGGGCAATGCAGCGATGAATAAAATTATGGGTGCTTCCACTATCAACTAGAATGATGACCTTATGATGCTTGATGTAATTGATTAGCTTGAGGGTTTGGGGAGAAGAGAAGCCAGTGAGAGCATTGAAGGAAATCACTGGTTCTACTTTGGGAGGGTCTGAGGGAGGGGTTATGTCAGTGGATTTAGGTGATTCAAACATAGAGGGAGTTTCTTCATATTCTTCTAAAATATCCTCAGAGATGGCCATAAAAATATTTTTTTCTTTACACTTGTGTCTTGGGAAATATTTGACATCACAGTTATAACAAAGGCCTTTCAGTTGGCGTTCATCCATTTCAGCTTGGGTCAATTTTTGGATCTTTAGTGGAGCAGACGGAGTAGTGGGATTTACTGGTTTAGGGCGAGGGATGAAGGAGTGTTTGTATTTTTGAGAAGATATAACCTGTTGTGCTTCTTTAGCTCTTTTGGTAGCCTCCACCCAACTCTCAAGCTGAGACATGAGTACATGGGCCCGAATTTCATCCTTGAGGCCGCTGATAAAACACTCTCGAAAAAAGGCATCAGACATGCCCTTTGTTCTAAAATCCAGACGCTCAAAGGAAGCTATAAAGTCTTCCATTGTTCCTAATTGTTTCAGCTTTTTCAAATGACCCAAATGGTTGGTGTCGGTGTCAAAGTGTTCATAAAGCTTTGCCACAAATTGTGTCCAAGCAATATATCCTTGACGAGAATTTTTTCTCCATTGCCACCATTGCCAACGTTCTTGATCTAGATGGAGGGAACCATACTGGAGTTCGGCCAAGTCATTTGTAATGATGTATAAAGAGAATTAATGTTCCATTTAGGTTACCCAACCAATGGGGTCTGAGCCATCAAATTTGGTCACATCCACCCGTGGAAGGCATAGGTCACGTTGAAAGTGATGGTTCTGCAAGGTATGGGAATGAGAGTAATGGTCACCTTCAGTATGTGGGGGTGAGGAAGAGGAAGGGTTATCTGTAGGGATATACAGTTTGGTGCAGAGTGCTGAAAAGACTGATTCAAGCTGGGTGGTGAGGTCTTGCTTGATTTCACCCATTGAGGACTGCATGGTTGTATTGATGGTGACAACATTGGCACTGAGTTGTTCCATTTCTTGTTGGGTATCAATGAGACCAGATTGCAAGGTGTTGAAGCGAGCTTCCAAGTCTTGGCTATGAGTATGGGCCCTGAGGATGGGGGAACTAAAAAGGGGTGGGCGGGGTAAAAAACATTTTTCCAAAAAAATGATATGGATGAATGTGATAAGGGCGAAGAGATGAATCCAATGGAATAGGTCTGAAATAATGGTGAAAAAATTTCCAATTTTTTTTTTTTTTTGTTACGGAGATATACTCTAGTCTGAAGAATACTGCAGAGAGGAAATGCCCAAACACTTAACTAGAAATAAATGTGTATTTACTTGACAACCTGAACATAGTTTCACAACAATAGATCTTGTCTGTTTTAATTTGTTTATGTTTTTTTCCCCAAGGGTTAGGTATTCAAGGGTTCTACAGACAAGGGTTTGCCTTGTGCTATAGCTCTCTAATATACGTGCGGGGTCCAATAGTATTACTCGGCCCAATATTGCAGGGCACTAACTAAGGAGGATAGACCATACCCTTAGCCGTACTACCCGACTACCCAGGTACTAGAGAGTATATTCCCGAGTGTTGTTCTCGGTGACACTATAGAATTCAGGTGGTCGATCGGTTTATCTAAAGAGGGCTTCAGGTAATCTATGTCAATCCATACACAGGTGTTGTCTGATGCACTACCACTCGAAGGGGTACCAACAGGGGTTACAAGGGTGGCCAACAGATGTGCGCTTAAGTACCACTTGCATTTAGTGTGTGTATGAATCCCTCAACCGTGGGTTTATGCACGTAACGATGGATCTTTGTGGCTTAAAGACGTCGGAATACATCTCTACCCTGAAAAAAAAAATTAACCCACACTTTCTGTCAAGGAAAGTGCTCTGATACCACTTGTAATATACCAGATATAAAATGTATGCAGAACAGTAATAAAATGCTAGTAATCGCAGAATGACAACAATATAACCAGAACATTCACTACAATAACATTGAAATGATATAAGAATAACAACATAAATATCACTTTGAATCTGAAATCAATGTTCATGGGCCCCTTTGAGGGGGCAACCTCCAGTTGAGTAGAGCTCTATTACAATAATATCCAAGCTAGGGTTCTCATACCCTCGACTCCTATTTATACCAAAAAGAAGCATCTAGAGGAAGATCCTTCCAGAAGAGGAAGCTTCTATTAGGTATTCTTACATCCGCCTTATTCTATTTTATTGAAAGGCCTTATTAATATTGACCTTTATTACATCTGAATATATTGTTCTACCTATGTGCGAGTTAGGACCCTAACAAAAAGATGAAATTTACCACACCATGAGGAACATTTATGTATGTCAAGATGTTGTTTGGGCTTACTAAAGAAAGGGAAACATTTCAAAGAGCTATGGATATATATTTTTCTTACGAAAAATATAAGTTCATTGTTATCTACTTAGATGACATCACTATGTATTCTGCCTCAGATGAAGAACACCTCAAGCATCTCAGAAGGGCTTTTCAAAAATGAAGGAAATTTAGCATATCACTAAATCCGAAAAAGTCAATTTTTTCTATGGAAGAAGGAAATCTCTTAGGACACACTATTTCAAAGGAAGGGATAAAGGTGGACCCCAATAGAGCTAAGGGGATATTGAAAATCAGCATACCCAGAAGCAAAAAGGAGGCAAAATCTCTCTTGGGGAAAGTAAATATTTTGAGGAGGTTTATCCCAAATTTAGCTGAAATCATAAAACACATCACCAACATGATAAAAAAGGGAAATGAAATAAAATGGATTCTTGAAGCAAGAAAGTCCTTTGAAGACATCAAGGTGGCATTGACAAAGGCTCCTATATTGGATAGTCCAAATTTTGAGAAAGATTTTATATTGTTCTCCTTCACCTCAGAACACATAATTGCAAGTCTACTAGTCCAAAAAGATGACCAAAATTTTGAGAAGCCCATAACATACTACAGTAAGATGTTGATGGATTCTCCTTTAAAATATGACATCATGGAGAAGCAAGCATATGCTTTGTTCAAAGCTTTGAAAGAATTTAGAGTCTACATCCTACATTCTCACACCACTGCTTATGTGCCCAGTAGCTCAATAAAAGACATCTTGACTCATCCTGATCCCGAAGGAAAGAGGGGAAAATGGATTGAAATACTATTAGAATATGATCTTGAGATCAAACCCACGAAGTTGGTCAAAGGAAAAGGACTGGCAAAGTTGATGCTGAAGACCGACTGTGAAATTTTTTGAATAAACTTCATTGCAGATCTGTCAGACAGTGCAGCAGAAGAGGATAATGTGACTCAACAAATATCCCAGAAATTTCTTGACTTTACATGGTATGTAGATATCATCTTTGTGCTGAACCATGTGCAGGATCCTCCTGAATTTAGTAAGACAAAATCTAGATTATGTTAGCGTCGGAAGTCACCCCTAGATTGCAGCAGGAGCAGAGCCCGATGCCCATTAGTTTATTTCATGATTTGTTTAATGGGGTGATCAAATGGAGGTTAACTCAAACAATGTGGTTCCAACTCCAAAACTAGGCTAAGCATGCATGGGCAAATGAGGTCTTAGATAACTTCAGACAGTGAGTTGTAGTAAGGGTGAGTATGGGGAAGACTTGTATCAGAGAGATGCAAAGGTTTGTCATAAACATCGGGTTTCTAACAGACTGTGGAAGAAGACATTTAAACGCAATATCTTCTTATGCTCAAATGCAGAAAACCAGAGAAAACAATAGTGCCACAATAAATCCTTTATCACAACATAATTTCCATAATTCGTGCGAATCAGTCGATCATGAACTCTCTTAGTATAGATGAAAACTAGATGGAGTAAGAAAGATTGTCTGTCATAAAACAAGAAATCTCACATACAGATGCATAACCAGAGAACTAGAGTCTGTTAAAACTTTACAATCGGGAGCTTCGCTCTACCATCGATACCTTACAAATTACAAAGAACGAGTTTATATACTCAGAGAAAATTGCCTCACAGAAGCACGTGCAGTCATCTGAAGCTTGGTGTCCCTTCAACCAAAATCGGACTGGCTTTCTCTATCAGACGCCTCCTTAACTGTGCAATGGCTCCTGCAGGAAAGTAGTTGAGCTAGTAAATACTGATTTAGCGTGTGCAGACCTCTTCTGGCTAGTTGAAGACTCAGCATGGATTCTTTGAAGAACTGGGTACACAGGACCCTCTTGAGAAGACCACTTTCCAGACCGTCCATATTCTACACTTAATGCATGAGAAGAGGTTTCACCCACCCCTTCTCTCCTTTATTTACTCCTAGCGAAAACCAGGACTGAGGTCGGATCAAATGGCACCTGTAGGTCGCGACAATTCCTTCTGTGAATCATGCATGACGTCTTTGGCCCTTCCTAAATAAACTTTTTCTTTCACAGGTGACCATGGGCTGTGACCGTGTGCTTATCCCCAAGGCGCTTTCGGCGTTCGTGAATTGAAGGGGTTAATCCTTTCTTATTGAAGTTGTGATGAGAGAAATGCTGAGACAGCTTAATCTGGCACCTCATGCCCTGTGGATCTGACGGCTCCAAATTCTCTTGACAATACTGTGGGCCCCAGGTCCTGAACGCTCTCTTCATCTCATGCATCAGGAAAATATGGAGCTGCTTCTTGCATTTCAAAGTTGCGATTGNTCCATATTTTCCTGATGCATGAGATGAAGAGAGCGTTCAGGAAAATATGGAGCTGCTTCTTGCATTTCAAAGTTGCGATGGGAGAAAAGGTGAGGGGCCTAATCGCGTGCGCCAGGTGTCTCTGATAAAAGGCTGAGGCTACTTCGTGATACTGTGGGCCCGGTTTTGAAAGTGCTTTTCATTTCGCGATTCATGAGTTGGAGACCCTTGGTTCCTCTTCTTCAACTCCTGCTTCCCGAGACGGTGATACTGGCAGGGCTCCTCCTCTGGTCAGTGCTCTCCATATGTGAATGTTGGCTAGGGTCCAAGTACTAGCACCTCTCGCTACTCGTGACCTCATGAGTGGAGTATTAGACTTTGGCATTCTTCTTTCGCGAAGTCCCGAGACGTGATGGTCAGTTCCTGTTGACCTTCTTCGGACACTTTTCACAACTTGGAATCTCACACAACCAAAGGGATATGGTCCACCCCTCGAACTCACGAACTCTGAGCTCGGGGAATAACACTGCGCTTAAACTACTTGTGATCAACAGCCCTCGTAACTTCGCGAGTGTCTCCCAAAGGATTCTGACCGTTGAATCCCTTAAAACTTTAAGCATTATCCTTGATGAGACTCGGTTAATCTTCAATTTCCCATCAATCGTTGTTCTGCTCTTTCACTGAAGAATGAAATGCCCGCTCACTTGATTTTAAGTCCGAAAAGGACTTCTTCTGTGTGCTGCACTTGGGCGCTTTTTGTGCAACCTGCAAACCCATATATCCCTATGCTGAAGACAAGTAATGTTGCTAACGTTAGGCTCCATGGGGGATAGAGTTGTCCCTGTGATGCTCTAAGGACTTATTTTGTAGTCCCAGTGCCTTGTTGTTGGGCTATGGAGTCATTTACTAAGCCGAAAGAATAAAAG
Organism: Picea mariana; assembly: GCA_032191745.1. Classification (NCBI taxonomy): domain Eukaryota; kingdom Viridiplantae; phylum Streptophyta; class Pinopsida; order Pinales; family Pinaceae; genus Picea; species Picea mariana. Next base: position 109,820 of record JASDQU010101783.1, on the reverse strand, counting down.
TGAAAGCAAAGAACAGAAAGGAAAATATTTACAAACATAGGAGCCACTGAAGGCTCAGACAAAACATTTTTTAAGAAAATGCCCATTTACTGGGCTGCTAAAAACTTCTTCGCCTTCCAAATCTTGTAGCCGATATGTGTTATTTGAGAAGACTTTAGAGATTTTGAAAGGCCTGATCCATAGAGCTTCAAATTTACTGTGCTTGCCCTTGTATTGCTTAGGAGCATCCCATTTCAGTACCAGGTCTCCTATTTGGAACTCCTCCTTCTTGGCCTTCTTATCAAAAACCTTCTTGATCCTCTACTGATGGTCCTGAATTCTGATCATTACCTGCTCTCTGGCCTACTGGACTTCTACGAGCTGATGAATTCTTCGGATCATATCATTGGGATCTTCTTGATAATCCTGGAAGAATTTTTCTACGGGAATGGCCAGATGAGAAGGGAAAACAACTTCTACTCCGTATACAAACTGGAAAGGGGAGGTGCCTATAGATCTCTTTGTAGTCACCCGATCAGCCCATAGAGAAAATTTCAGCTTTGAATTCCAAGCCCTTTTGTTGTCCTCCAATAACTTTTTGATGATCCTTATGAGACTTTTATTGGAGGATTATGCTAAACCATTTCCCTGGGGATAGTACGAAGTGGAGTGAACCAACTTGATTCTGAATCACTCATAGAACTTAACCAGTGGTTCAACCTTGAATGAGGCTACATTATCTGTAATGATCTTCCTTTGGCAACCGAATCTTGTGATGAGGTCTTCCAGGAATCCAATGATTACCTTGTGGGAAGAAATCCTGGTGGGGATGGCTTCGATCCACTTAGTAAAGAAATCCATGGCAGTCAAGATCCATCTGTGCTACCCACTGGAAGCAGGGTGTATTTCTCCAATAAAATCCAGGCCCCATTGCTGGAAAGGTCTCGAAACCACTACAAGTTGTAAAGGCAGAGACTTGAGCTACTGCTTTCCTGAAAATCTTTGGCATGTGATACAGGATCTAACTCCTCTGTGGACATCAGCGAACAAGGTGGGCTAGTAGTACCCAGCTATGAGAATTCTATGAGTTGTAGTCTTCCAGGAATGGTTTCCTCCACACAGGCCACTGTGAAATTCAACCATGATCTTGTCGGCCTCTTGTGGATTCATACATTTTAAAAGCATCCCCAGGGGGTCCTTCCGGTATAAAATTTGATCAATAAGGCAATATCTGACTGCCCGAAGCTTCAGAGCTCTCACTTTGTTCCTTTGCAGGCCATCAGGGGGCCTCAAATCCTGCAGAAAATATATGACATCCTTATACCAAGGACATCGGGCCAATGGGGGCTCTCCTTGAGGGTCTATTTCAGGCAACCGACCCCATTGAATTCCTGAGAATTCATTCATGAAACCTACCCCTAAAGCTTGGCAATTGGCTTCAGCTAGTAGCTTGGCTAAGCCTTGACCTCTGATCAATTTGGTAGGCCTTATTTCCAAGTCCAACTCCAGGATCTTGGATATCCATTTACTTCTCCTCCTGTTTATGTTGGGCTATACCAGGATGTCCTTCACAGAGATCGAAGGAACATAAGCGGTCACCTTTGAGTGCAAGACATAGACTCTAAAAGCCTTGAGAGTTTCACTAAGGCATAGACCTGCTTCTCCATGATTTCATACCTGACCTCTGCATCCCTTAATGCCCTGCTGAAAAAGGCGATAGGTTGCTCTCTCCCTTCGACATTTCTCTGCAACAAGACCGTCACTACTGTATCGCAAGAGGCGAAAGAGAAGATTAGGAATTCTTTGGAATAGTCAGGACTGATCAGCACAGGTGCCTCAGTCAATGCTCCTTTTATTTGGAAAAAAGATTCCGTGGGTTCGACCGTCCATTTTACTTCATTCTCCTTCTTGAGCATACCTATGATGTGCTTCACCAGTTCAGCAAAATTCGAGACGAATCTCCTCAGAAAATTAATCTTTCCCAAAAAGGCCTGAATTTCTTTCTTTGACCTGGGAAGCAACAGGGTCCGAATTGCCTCCACTCTGCTAGAGTCAATCCTCACTCCTTCTGCCAATACTATATGGCCTAGTAGCTTCCCCTCCTCCATAGAAAATAAAGACTTCTTGGGGTTTAGAGAAAGGTTGAACCTTCGACATTTTGAGAAAACTTTTCTCAGGTGACAACAGTGCTCTTTATCCGACCTCGAGAAGACTATTATGTCGTCCAGATATATCACCACAAACTTGTCTTTCTCCCCGATGAAGGCTATGTCCATGGCTCGCTGAAACGTCACTCCTGCATTCATCAGTCCAAAAGGAATTTTGGCATACATGAATGTGCCCCAAGGAGTGGTGAAGGCCATCTTTTCTCTGTCCTCAGGCATGACCGATATCTGATTATAACCAGAAAAACCATCAATCATGGATATCCTAGATGCATCGGTTACCCTCTGCAATATGTGTTCCATGTTGGGCAGGGGGTAATTGTCCTTCTTTGAGCTCCTGTTCAGCTTCCTGAAGTCGACACAAAGCCTGATCTCTCCACTTTTCTTCCTTACTAGAACCAAATTGGCCACCCAATCGGAATATCTCAAGGGGACGATGATCTGGGCCTCCAACAACTTCGTTACTTCCTTCTCCATAACAGGCAGCAACATGGGATTTATCTATCTTAGCTTCTGCCTAAATGGATTAGCCTCTTCCTTAAGTGGGATCTTGTGTTCAATGACAGATGTGTCATACCTCTTTGAGGTCTTCGTAAGTCCATGCGAACACGTCAGTAAATTCTTTCAGCAACTCAGCATATTCGGCCCTCTGCTCTGTGGTCAAAATCCTTGACAGCTTGACAAACTTAGGCTCCTCCGGTGTGCCAATGTTGCACTCGGCTGTGTCGGCACCTTCATCTGAAACTTTACCCTTTACTGCCATGTCATTCTCGTTGAACAATCTTTCTAAAGGAATAAGTCCCCTCAGAATGTGATTGCTAGGCAGCTGGATAATCTGGTGGTTAGCAATTTTATTTAAAAACACCTCAGGGTGAGGGTCACCTTCCAGGTCAGGATCCTGATCAATGTGCAATGCAGAAAATTCATCAACCGATTGGAGAAACTTTTTGATGTCTAGATCATCTTCGAATACCTTCCAATGCTTTACATTGTCTGGTACAGAGGGCCTATATTTTATCTCAACATCATATTTGGCTATAGACAGCTGAGGGACCTTGAACTGGCTAGCTGAAACAGCTAAAGAATCGGCCATAGCATTATTCTCCCTTGGAACAAAAGAGATGTTGAAGGCTGAGAAGAAATTGTCAATTAGGTCCCATACTTCATTCCTGTAATTTCTGAGTCAGGGGTGTTTAGCCTTATAAGCGCTTCTGATCTGTTGGACCACCAACTCTGCATCTTCGAACACTGTTATCTCCTGAATTCCCATTTCCCTTGCAGCTCTCAATCCTAGAACAAGGGCTTCATATTCTGCCACATTGTTGGTGGTTTCAAATTCCAGCTTGTATGACAGAGAAACGGTTTCCTGGGTAGGTGACACAAAAAACACCCCAGCACCAGCGCCTTCCATGGAATAGGCTCCGTAAAAAAACATTTTCCAAATAGTAGTGATGGAGGGAGGAAGTTCACGACGAGTGGTGGGTTGCTTTCTGAGTTCAAGAGGAGGCTCGAGGGCATGAGTGAGCTGTAGTAAACTGGAACCTAAATCAGTGTCTAAGGTGAAAATGGGATGGTTGGTAGGATTAGCTTCATCACTGATTATATAGGCCAGTTGGGCTTCTCTGTATAGTCTTTTATGCTCTCCTCCAAACACTGGGATAGTAGCGTATGTGAGGTCCATTTCCAAGGTTCTCCCCAGTCGTTTTATCCAACATATTGACAACAACATACCGAACTAGGGGGGGACATCAGCCACTACAATATCCATGACCACACTTTTCATAGGAAACTGAAACAAGGTCACGACCAGGTCTTTGATAACCCCGAGACATTGAACTTTCCTAGAGTCAAAGGAATAGAGGTCATGATAGGCTCGGGTGACTTCCAACCCTAATTCTTCCATGACATTTTTAGGCATGAGGTTATGAGAAGCCCCTGAATCCATCAAGCAGTTGTGCAGTACCTTGTCATGTATGTTGAAGGAGGTGTAGAAGGGAGGGGATGAGTCGTTCCTATCTTCTACCATAGGACCTAGGATAACCGCAGGCTTTTCATATTGTATATTGATGGAGTCTGTGGGAAGGCATGAGGTTTCAGACTATAAAATCTCAGAGAAACGCTTCTTGAACCCTTCGTGCTTAATCAACTCAGTTAGGGGCACAGGGATTCTGATCTTTTGAATTTCATGCTCGAAACTAAAAGAAGATGTAAGCTTGGGAATTTCTCTTATTTCGGGGACATGAATCTAGACAATGGGAGAGAGGGGGTGAGCCTTCTTACCTCTACGACTGTATACTACTTTATTAGCAGGCTTCTCTATTCTAGTAGGCTGCTCAGGGACATCAGGTGCTACTGTCTTCTTCTTGGAACGCAGATCATACCTGCCTGGGCCGCCACTAGTCTTGTTTTCCTTGCTCAGTTCATTTAGTTGACTTTCCATGAGAGACTCCTTGTATGAGAATTGAGTGAGATGAGGGAAAGGAGGGGTGTCTCCAAAGTAGTGTATTTTAGGATCGAGCTCATATGCTTCCCCTTGTTCCTCTTCAGCCACAAAATTGTTTTGGAAAGCGACCTGCATTTTCTGGTCTTCTCTGTCTCTTCCCCTCTCTCTTTGCACATTCGGAGGAGTAAAATTGTTTGGCCTTCTGAAACCTCCTTTTCTTTCGGCGTTCTGAGGGCCCTTGTATGCTTGCCTCCCCTCTAATTTCATTCTCTCCATCTCTGCAGATAGATACTTCACCATCTTGGTCAGTTCATCCACTTGAGGGTGGGGCACCAATGGGCCAGAAGTTAAGGCTTCCAACCTTCCCTTTCTTCTGTTTGCGTCGGCCTTGTTCCTCAGTCTGTCAGCTACTAATACATTGGATTCCAATTCTATGGCCACATATTTCATTTGAGGTAAGGAGGTGGCTCTCCTTTCTCTTAGTAACAGACAGAAATCAGGGCCGAATGCACTAGCATAAGAAATCTTGGCTGAGGCTTCCGAAGGCTTTATCTCAGCATGGATTTTGTTATACATCTTATTGAATATTTTGGAGAAGTCGGAGATAGACTCTCCATCCATTTTCGTCAAAGACCCTAACTCTGTCATGTAATACATGAAATCCTTCCTATCACCCCACTGCCTCAGGAAAACACCATCTAGGGCTTCTATACCAGCAATAGATCCAGGGGCCAATCCTCTAAACCATTTCCTCACCTCGCCATCTAGGCTCTGAACGAAGACTCTCATCCAGACATCTTCATTTTCAATGTTCAAGTTGTTTGCATAACTGTAGAAAGAAGCCATGTGCTCCTCCGYAGTTACGTCCCCTTCCCCAGTGAACTTGGGCATGTACTTCAAGTAATCTCCAGCAGGGAGGGGATTCATAGGATGAGGAAGGATTAAGGAAGAATACCTAGCGGCGACTATGGCGTCCATTCTATTTGGAGGGGGGTTAGCACCAGCCATAGGAAAGGCAGGTGGAGGAGAAATTGGAGGAGAAGAAGTTCGCGAAGAGGCTACTGGGAATGAGTCCCGAAGTGGAGTGGGAAACAAGAGAGGATTCAAGGAGAAAGCTAACGAACTGAAGTCAGTCGGTGCTCCTCTTTGCGCAGGAGTGGCAAAACTAGGTGTGGGGAAATCTTTTGTGGTCCTGGGTCTACGCTCAGGTACAAATTCAGGGGAAAGGGGAGTGACAAGGATTTCTCCCTCCAATCCCAAACCGGGAGGGGAAAACTCAGCAGGGACACTCCCGAAATTCAGGAAACGGGAAACTTCAGAAAATGGTCTGCTAGGAAGCTGAGGAGGAGAAAAAGGAGGTTCTATAGAAGGAGATAGCGGATCACCTGATTTAGCAGTGGAAGTTTCGCCTTCAGGGGCCTTTCCTTTTCTGAAAGTCACCTCCARATCAGCTACAGGTGTAGCTAGGGGCAGCTGTGGATGAGACCGCGTATGTCTGCCTCTAGAAGCCACAGTTAAAAAAGTGGGTTCGCTCTAGTGGAGTCATCACAATGGAGTCACCAGGTTCACAGTACAAATATTCAAAGGCTCTGATACTCGATGCACCTTCAGAATCAGAGGCTCAATGTCATTCAATCCTGGGGAAAATTTTCAACTTCGTCCCCGGCAATGGCGCCAGAAATGTTAGCGTTGGAAGTTACCCCTGGATTGCAGTAGGAGCAGAGCCCGAACCCCATCAGTTTATGTCATGATTTGTTTAATGGGGTGATCAAATGGAGGTTAACTCAAACGACGTGGTTCCAACTCCAAAACTAGGCTAGGCATGCATGGGCAAGTGAGGTCTTAGATAACTTCAGACAGTGAGTTGTATTAAGTGTGAGTAGGGGGAAGACTTGTATCAGAGAGATGCAAAGGTCTGTCATAAACATCGGGTTCCTAACATACTGTGGAAGAATACATTTAAACGCAAGATCTTCTTACGCTCAAACTCAGAAAACCAGAGAAAACAATAGTGCCACAATAAATCCTTTATCACAACACAATTGCCATAATTCATGCGAATCAGTCGATCATGAACTCTCTTAGTATAGATGAAAACTAGATGGAGTAAGAAATATTGTCTGTCATAAAACAAGAAATCTCACATACAGATGCATAACCAGAGAACTAGAGTCTGTTAAAACTTTACAATCGAGAGCTTCGCTCTACCATCGATACCTTACAAATTACAAAGACTGAGTTTATATACTCAGAGAAAATTGCCTCACAGAAGCGCGTGTGGTCATCTGAAGCTTGGTGTCCCTTCAGCCAAAATTGGATGGGATTTCTCTATCAGACGCCTCCTTAACTGTGCAATGGCTCCTGCAGGAAATTAGTTGAGCTAGTAAATGTTGATTTAGCATGTGCAAACCTCTTCTGGCTAGTCGAAGACTTGGCATGGCTTCTTTGAAGAACTGGGTACACAGAACCCTCTCGAGTAGACCATTTGCCAGACCTTCCATATTTTACACTTAATGCATGAGAAGAGGTTTCACCCACCCCTTCTCTCCTTTATTTACTCCCAGTGAAAACCAGGACCGAGGTCGGATCAAATGGCACTTGGAGGTCATGGCAATTCCTTCTGTGAATCATGCATGACGTCTTCGGCCCTTCCTGAATCATATTTTTCTTTCACAAGTGACCATGGGCTATGAACGCGTGCTTATCCCCAAGGCGCTTTCGACGTTCACGAATTGAAGGGGTTAATCCTTTCTTTTTGAAGTTACGATGAGCGAAACTTCGAGACGGCTTAATCTGGCACCTCGCACCCTCTGGATCTGATGGCTCCGAATTCTCCTGACAATACTATGGGCCCCAGGTCCTGAATACTCTCATCATCTCGTGCATCGGGAAAATATGGAGCTGCTTCTTTCATTTCAAATTTGCAATGGGTGAAAAGGCGAGGGGCCTAATCGCGTGCGCCAGGTGTCTCTGATAAATGGCTAAGGCTTCTTCATGATACTATGGGCCCAGTTTTGAAAATTCTTTTCATTTTGCAATTCACGAGTCGGAGACCCTTGGTTCCTCTTCTTCAACTCCCTCTTCCCTTGACGGTGATACTGGCAGAGCTCCTCCTCTGGTCAGTGCTCTCCACATGTGACTGTTGGCTAGGGTCCAAGTACTATCACCTCTCGCTACTCGTGACCTCGCGAGTGGAGTATTAGACTTTGGCATTCTTCTTTCGCGAAGTCCTGAGACGCGATGGTCAACACCGGTTGACCTTCTTCAGACACTTTTCGAAACTCAAAATCTCACGCAACCAAAGGGATATGGTCCACCCCTCAAACTCACGAACTCCGAGCTCGAGTAATAACACTGCGCTTGAACTGATTGCGATCAACGGCCCTCGTAACTTCGTGAGTGCCTCCCGAAGGATTCTGACCATTAAATCCCTTAAAACTTTAAGCATTATCCTTGACGAGACTCGGTTAATCTGCAATTTCCCATCAATCACTGTTCTTCTCTTTCATTGAAGAATGAAATTCCCACTCACTTGATTTTAAGTCCAAAAAGGAATTCTTCTGTGTGCTGCGCTTGGGCACTTCTTGTGCAACCTGCAGACCCAGATATCCCTATGCCGAAGACAAGTAATGTTGCTAACAGATTCTTAAAATTGAAGGGAGAAAAATTTTGTATAGTGAATGAATCGTTGTACTGGAAAGATTCAGAAGGGATTTTATTGAGCTGTTTGATAGAAGGAGAAGGAAATAAAACCATCAGAGAGTTCCATAAAGATGACTGTGGAGGTCATCATTATTGGAAGACAACTATGCATAAAATTTTGAGAGATGGATTTTATTGGCCTAGCATTTTTCCCGATGTTTATAAGGAAGTTTCAAAATGTCATGAATGTCAAATCTTTGATGGGAAAGGAAAATTGCAGTCTCTGCCTTTAAATCTCATTTCAATGGAGGCTCCTTTCAGATAGTGGGGCCTTGATTTTATAAGGGAAATATGTCCACAATATTCATCCCAACACAAATGGATCTTGACAACGACAGATTATTTCACTAAGTGGATTGAGGTAGTTCCCACTAGGCAGGCTACAGATGAAGTTATCATTTGATTTTTAGAGGATAATATTCTGTCCAGATTCAGATGCCCGATCAAAATTATAACAGACAATGCAGCGACTTTCAAGTCTAAGAAGTTGAAAAAATTATGCAGTGATTACAACATCACCCTTAGTCATTCTACATCATAATACTGTCAAGGGAACAGGTTGGCTGAGTCTTCAAATAAAATCTTAATCATAATCATTAAAAAATTGCTTCAACAGAATAAAAATGCAAGGCACAAAAAGAACATCCATGCACTGTGGGCTGACATAATATCCCCAAAGAGGTCCATTTCCACATCCCCTTTCTAGATCATCTATTATGAAGAARTTTTTCCTACTGCATTAGGATTTCCAGTAATGAAGTTGTTACAGGAGCAGGAAGCAAAAGCAGACATCGGTCGAAGAAGAAATGATGAACTGATCAGTGTACAACAAACTAGGGAAAGGGCCTTCAATAATGCTCATCTACGTCAAGACAAGATCAAAGAGGCTTTTGACAGACACACTAAGGTAGATGACTTCGAACTAGGATACTAGGTACTAAAATGGGATGCTATAAACGAAGAAAAGGGAAACATGGGAAATTTGATCACCTATGGTTGGGTCGGTTCAAAGTTGCAGCTTACTGTGGGAGAAATGCATACTTGTTATAGGAGAAAAATGGAGAAATCGTTGGAGGAGGGCCTGTGAATGGAAGGTTCCTTAGAAATTACATTGTTTAAATATCATCATCCCTTCTATTCATTGTATATAATCATTTTTGTGTTTTTCTTTGCGCATGTAAAAGTTAGAATAAAAGTAGCGTAGTTGAAGCCCGAAGTGAAGGCCCTAAGCTATGCTCGGAATATTTTAAGTTTTTGAATAAATATCAGTAGATTAGATCACACAAATAGACCACAACCCAATTGGTAGGCACTTAGTCTACAGTTCTTTGCTACCTAGTTGGACCCTATGTTATCACCATAACAATTTTTAGATAGGATCCAAATTTCAGAAATTTAGCGAATAGCTATATCGTTGTGGAAGCAAAATATTTTGGAGGAACGGGCTATATCCAGTGGCATATGGAAAAATGTAGCTGAGACGTGAAAGTTAGTACCTAACGGACCGTAGATATTGGAGCGGCCTAGATCAACGACCAACAACCATATCGGGCAATGAAATAGTTGGAGACTTAATTATTCGAAGGCGGACTGGGGAAAACTGTCGTGGTTTCATTTGTGGATGCATGGCACTCTCAGAGAGACATTGGGACAAAAAGAGGTCTTCCTAAAACAGTTTTCCCCCAATCCCCAATATGAAATTCGATGGGACCCAGTGGACCATCGATCTTGAAGACATACTAGATCAACAGCTAAGGCGCATATCTGGCAATGAATCAGTGTGGAGGATAATTATTCGAAGGTGGGCTGGGGAAAACTACTGCAGTTTCACTTGTGGACATGTGGCATTCTTAGAGGGACATCAGGGAAAAAAGTGGTCTACCTAAAACTGTTTTCCCCCAATCCCCGATATGAAAGTCGATGGGACCCAATGGACTATCGATATTGAAGACAACCCGAATCAATGGCTAAGGCAAATATCAAGAAACAAAGAAGCATGGAAGATAATTATTCAAAGGTGGGTTGGGGAAAACTACCGCAGTTTCATTCATGGACGCGTGGCGCCCTCAGAGGGATATCGAGGAAAAAAGTGGTCTACCTAAAACTTCTTTCTCCAATCCCCGATATCAAAGCATGTGAAAAAGAGGGTCTCGAGTTCATTATTCTATAATATTTCAAAGCATTCAAATGTTTGAAAAGTGGCGCAAACCCTCCATTCAAAATTAAAATATCCAAAGTGAACCAGTTTCATGCATCCTTCGTTGCTTAATAGGTATTTATCATCATGGTTGCCAACCCTGTCGTTTTGTCCGTAAAAGAGAAAGATTTTACCTCTAAATTCCTTTTGACTCATAATGGAAGGAAATCGTGCGGCTGGGAAAGACGAAATGTAGTTTTCCCGAGACCAATAAGTAACCTCTAGGTGTCACCAAACCAATGACTTCGATAGAAGATCAGGACAGGCCAGATGTTGTAAAGGAAGCTGAGAAGTCAGAGAAATCCATTCCTAGTTTTGAAACGTCTTTTGAGTAATCATTGTAAATCGGTTCATATACCAAGATGGTCAGTTGAAATTACTATAATTAGTTTTAGAAGATGAAATGTTTCAGTTTCAACCATTGTAATTGAATTGTATAAGTGCTAGCACATTTGAAAGAATTAATGTTGGCGGAAGTGCAAGGGCACCTTTTTGGTTGTTTCGAACTCTATTGTAATTTTCTGAAGATGAATTGAATATATATGCAGATTCTTTTGAAGTATATATGAAAATATTCTAATGGTGGTGATATGAGCTCTGTCTTCCTTCATTGTATGTATGTCCTATGATATTTATTCCATTTGCATTTTCTTTTGTTTAAATTGGAGAGTTAAAGGCCCATAATTCATCTTGTGATTCTCTTGACTTAATCAATTTAAATTGTGTATGTTTCTTCTTAGCTAATTCAGAATTCATTTCTGTAATGCTCTGATGCATTTATTTGTTTCTCTTTCCTCTTACCACTCTGATTAAATTCAATTTATAACTTAGATTCATTGCCTCATCTAGCCTTTATCGTCTGGATAGTTCTATCGGTTGATCATTGTTTTCATTCACTTTTAGAATTTTGACTCCATTGCCCAAAGTGTTCCTCCCCTTCATTGCCAACAATTTTATTAAAAACCCCCAAAACAAGCCAAATCTAGCCACTGATTTCCAAAGAAATATCAAGTGACATGAGAGAGCCCTCTCTGAGTTGAACATGCTAGTGCTTCAACTCTAAAGTAGGTTGAAATAGTTACCTCTGTCGTTTGTCTATCAGGCAGACAAAATTTATAGAGTGCTATCAGGATCAATCCTTTTGAGAAGTGAATGAGAACCATCCACTCAACTACGGATCAAGTCATTGCCGTCGATCTATTTGAAAACTTTGGACAAGCCAATATTTTTTATCTATGAAAGAAAAAATATCATCCGTCCGAACTACTTCGATGAAATGTACTCCAGAAGTTTGAAATATTGCAGAGGCTACAAATACCAAAGTAAATAATGGTTTTCCATCTCAATGTTTGATTAAGTCACGGTCGTTGGATTAAGCAATGGAAGGATAAGTAAGGATCAAATCTAGACTGTTTATTCAATTTCAAAAAACACTCCAACCATCAAATCAACCTGTGTGAGAGGTAACCACTTCAGAGATTTGAAACTTCAAAAGTTTGGATGAGAGAAAAATCACTCGAAGGTCAAAGTATCGAAGGACTAGGTTCTAGTCCTCAGTCATGGGTTACAAACACATAATCCATGAGGGGATGGGTAAATCTCTTAATTAATGATCTTGCAGTTTTGTGCTATTGGTCACATGTAAATGGTTTGAAGGAAGCACCTATGCAGGATTCAATTTCTACAACATTTGTAGAGACATGGAATCGAGTTAAAAGAAATCGATCCATACCTGTGATCAATTTATGAAAAGCACAGTCACTGAATTAAAATCCTTCACAATAATGTTTGAATAATAATAGAGATTATTTTTAATTTAAAATGAAGAGGTGTGATGGTCCAAACAAAGGGACACAATGCTTCATAGCTCACACCAATTGGAAGAGTATATAAACAAGAAATAAGGGTGAGAAGAAAGTGTCTTTGTAGTCCATATCAGAAGATCAAAACAATAGTAGAGTCCAAGAAGAATAACTCGTGATTCTTATGAAGTGAAGGTGGAAGGGAGGAGCATGGAAGGATTCATATCCTTAAAGTGTAATTCAAGAGAGTTGGTGCTTCCTAGGGTTGGTTTCCTAAAGAAACAAGGGAGTTGGTGCTTCCTGGGGTTGGTTCCCTAAAGATAAGGGAGTTGGTGCTTCCTAGGGTTGGTTCCCTAAAAACAAGGGAGTTGGTGCTTCCTAGGGTTGGTTCCCTAAAGACAAGGGAGTTGGCGCTTCCTAGGGTTGGTTCCCTGAAGAAGGGTATTTCTGTCTCCTAGAGTTGGTGATCTAAAAAAGGATTGGTGTCCTACTATTCTTCATAAAAATCCTTGCATTTTCTCTTAATTATATTTATATAATTGAGTTTACAAACAAGTGCATTGTTGATCTATTGCGGTAATTAAAAAAATATAAAAGTAACTGCTAATTGTTGAAAAAGGGTAATACAAATTCAACCCCCCCTCTCAGTATTCCAACAAAGTTCTCAGTACTTTTGGGGTAAGTTGAGTCAAGCGGTGGAATAATTTTTGAGGTATGACTGAGGTGTGAATCTTGCACTGCAGCAGAACATCTAGGAAGGTTTAGGTAATGTTATTGTTTCATATTTTGTAGCACAAGGCATATATGTAAGAAGACAGTTGTTGTGGATGTAGCCCAAGTTGGGTAATCCACGCTAAACTTGTGTGTTGTGATGTGTTGTGTTTTCATGTTATGATGTTTAATGTTATGGTGCAATGATGCTAAATGATTAAGTATGATGAATCTTTTAGTTATACATGATGATATAATGTTGTGCACTGAAGTAACTAGTAAATGAATGAATATTAAGTGGGATAATGTCGTGCATATAATATATTGAGTGTTAAGTAATTTTTAACTAATGGAAACCTCCCACATGAGTAGATGGTTAGTAAGTGTTGGAAGATTGGTTGTTGTCATTGATGTCAACCCTAGTCATGGGTTTTGGACCAGAAGATTGAAGAAATTTTTTGGACATGAAGGAAAATGAAAATGAAGATACAACACCCATGGATGGATAGTATACATCATGCTCTTTTCGGTGGTATGTGTCACGTCACGTGGATCCTCATGGTTGAGGAGAAATGAATTTTTGAAGATGGCAAAGTGAATTGTACATGTAGGCCCTGAAGACAATTAAAGAAAAGAATTACAAAATAAGAAAGTGTCAGGTCGGCCCT
>JASDQU010101783.1:34998-85525 GCA_032191745.1 Picea mariana | reverse complement strand
AAGGGTTCTATAGACAAAGGTTTTCCCTATGCTATAGCTCTTTGATATACGTGTGGAGTCCAACAGTAGTACTCGGCCCAATGTCTCAGGGCACTAACTAAGGAGGATAGACCGTACCCTTAGCCGTACTACCCGACTACCCAGGTACTAGAGAGTATCTTCCCGAGTATTGTTCTCGGTGACACTATAGCAGTCAGGTGATCGATCGATTTATCTAATGAGGGCTTCACGTAATATAGGCTGATCCATACACAGGTGTTGTCTAATGCGCTACCACTCGAATGGGTACCAATAGGGGTTACAAGGGTGGCCAACAGATGTGCGCTTAAGTACCACTTGTATTTCCTGCGTGTATGAATCCCTCAACCGCGAGTTTATGCACATAACGACAGATCTCTGTGGATTAAAGACGTCGGAATACGCCTCTACCCTAAAAGAAAATTAACCCACACTTTCTATCAAGGAAAGTTCTCTGATAACACTTGTAATATACCAAATATAAAATGTATGCAGAACAGAAATAAAATGCTAGTAATGGCAGAATAAAAACAATATAAACAGAACATTCACCACAATAACACTGAAATGATATAAGAATAACAACAGAAATAACACTTTGAATCTGAAAGCAATGTTCACGGGCCTCTTCGAGGGGGCAACCTCTAGTTGAGTAGAGCTCTATTACAATAATATCCAAGCTAGGGTTCTCATACCCTCGACTCCTATTTATACTAAAAAGAATCATCTAGAGGAAGATCCTTCTAGAAGTGGAAGCTTCTATTAGGTCTTCTTACATCCGCCTTATTCTATTTATTGAAAGGCCTTATTAATATTGACCTTTATTACATCTGAATATATTGTTCTACCTATGTGCGGGTTAGGACCCTAACACCAAGCATCGAGATGACTTGGCAAATGTGAAGTTAATCCTGACTATCCTTCCCGACTACATCTTGCCTCTAGTCGGCGCAGTGAGTCGTGATAGTGTCCCCAAAGACTTCGATTACACTCTGGTTACTGCGTACCTCCCGAAGGGGATACGTACAATTCGACCGCAGTTGGATAAGATCATGGTATTAAAATTCAGCGACTTCAACCTATGGGATAGAAAGAACCACAGCATGCTCTCTCCTTACAAGTATTTGACCAGGACGAAGGGGAAGAACTCGAGGATAATCCCCCAACCGTGGACTATGGACCTCACGTAGTCCACTATCCTGAATGTAATGAAGATACCACACTTAGGAAGGCACCAAGAGGTTAACACATGTGTTAATATCCTGTTGTTTTGCTTCCATAGCGGCTATTTGTGGCTAGATAGATGCATCATTGTTGATCCGTCACTGATCCACAGGATCACCGGATTGAGCATGAAGGGACCAGACCCACAAGACTTATACCCAGGGAAGGTTGTAGAATACACATTGGAATAGAGGATTAAAGACACATATGGCAACGTAGAAAAGGGGACACGAGGCTACAAGGTAGCCTCCATCCAGAATGGTGCAGTGCGCCTGGCCTACCAGTTGATCACAGGAAATCTGGTAAGGAAGAACAGACCTACGAAGGTCACCGGGTTCGTTGTTGACCTCACTGAAAAATGTGTAGAAGGACTCCAAATGAACTGGGTGAAGTACTTAGTCAATCAATTGGATTGTCGCGAAGCTTAGGATCAGGTCTATGAGTTCCATTTTAGCTGGTTGTTGATCCTTATCACATTTACTACTTGGGATATGCCGGAAGGTGCGACCTTCCCTGACATTGAACCGTTCAAGCCACTTGTTGTGAAGTTCACCACGCTCTGGTAATCGAGCGATATGGGAAAACAATGGCAGTCGAACACAATATTTCATACATACTAACTGCAGTTGAAGAGGGCCATTGAAGTTGTCCCTTGCATGACATCGAACACTCTGCACTGGTTCAAACCACTTATGAAGTTCTGCGCAGATCAATACTTCATCTATATCACTGCACGTGCAGATGAGAATAAAGAAGATCTTCAGTCTTACTATAAGCTCACATAGGAGGACCTCAAAGAGATAACTAAGCACTGGCCTGCAGAGCTCCTTATCCCTGCTGACCCCACATAATTTTTTGACCCTGAAATAATTGGAAGCTCGGAGGCCACTCACAAAGAGCATGATACACTAGGACCCAACAGAAGGAAGAAGACTGAAGAGGTACAAAACCTAAGCAGTGCATCAGAATAAATCGCTTCAGAATCACCAGGATGAGGAGGTGATGATGAAGTAGATAAAAAAGAGACCAATGGAAAAGAAGATCAGCAGAAGCAAGGAGAAGTAACATCTCCTAGGGATCCTATTGATGAGACTGATCCCTCCAAGAAAAGAAGGGTTTCCCCCATGAAACCTACCTCGCTGAAGAAATTCAAAGCCACCAAGACTAAGCTGCAGACTGTGCTCATACTGGATGACTTTGACTTCATCATCGCAGTTGTATCAGACGCATTGCAGGACATTTTGCAGAACATTGAAGCCAAGAAAGAAGCCATGTATGATAGGATTGAGGCAAAACTGAGAGGGGCACAATAGGCCCTTCAATCCAGCCGCATAGTTTCCACTGTGCCTCTGCCATCATAAGAACCAGAGTTGGGAGATGAACCTACCCAACTCCACAGAATAGTCGATGTGACCGAATCTCGCCTTATCCATGCATAAGAAGAGAAAGAACAGGCCATGGTGGCCCTGAAGAAAGCACAATAGGAAGTGATAGAGCAACGTCGAGTTGAGCAACAGGAGCAAGATAACCTCCAAACGAAGTTCAACAAGGAGAAAGAGAAGATCCAACAAGAGAAAGAACAACTACTTACGGAGCAGGTTGGACTCAAAGAAGCAGTCAACAAATCACTTCGCTTTATGACAGGCTTGGAGAAAAAGGCAAAAGAACCAGTGGAGCATCAAGTAGTGCAGCTTGCGGAAGCTATCCAACAACTTCAACAAAGAATCACAGACCTAGAGCTATGAATAGTGCCAAGTACTCCATAGGACGTGCGATACCAAAGAGAATCCATTGTCTGGAGAGAAGTTGAGAGGATCATAGCATTAGCCTTAGAATGTAAACAACTTAGCAGTAGAAGTGTGTAGAGTTACGAGTGACTTACTAAAGACCCTGAACTGAAGACACTGGAGTCACAACTCCATAAGGAAAAGTAGCAAGTAGCGACAGTACAAGCACAATTGAAACCTCTGCTAGTAGTTGAAAGGATGAAGAGATCCCAAGAATAGTGCACTTATCAACAACAGGTCCACACCATTCAGAGGAAATTCATGGAAGTGACTCAGAGGCTCCAACCAATTCAGGATGAAGCTTTCCAACTGTTCGAGGAGATTGAAGGCCGAGGCACAGAACTAGAACAATTAGTCACTATAGTCGAACAACGCTTAGAGGTACATGTCAATGAAGTATTTATCCAAGATTTCGCTGAGCAGGAGGCCTTGGCGCAGTAATGGGTCGATGCAGCTCGAGCCAAGCTCGGGGATTTTAAATTAGAGCTACCCAAATCAGAGTGACTCAGGATGAGTCATAGGTGAGTGTTGGGGGCTTGCTGGCCCTTGACCAAGTTTTGAGGATCCTTGGTCATGTTTGACTTATTTTGGGACTTCAACAGGTTGTCAAAGGTGGAGCGCAAGTCGAAGCGGAGATTGCAGGATCTCGGCCTCTTGTTTAGGGTTTTTTGGGTTTTGGGCTATGTAACGGATATGGGTATGTCAGCCCATGGGTTTACCCATGTTTAGGCCTTTTTTAATGTATAAATAGATGTTTAGGTGATGTAAAGAGGTGTGAGTACCTTGCTAAGTGCTAAGTACAAATTGTAAATGCCTTTTGCATGCTATGTTGAGAACTTGTAGAGCTAAGTGCAAGTGACTGTAAGAGATTGTGTAAAGGATTTGTGCTGTGACCTAGCTCAGGGAAGGAGGATCTAGTAAAGTGCACACGGATCTCCTGTCTTATGCGGAGTAGGATCTTGTGGCTCTATGCACATAGGATATTGACAGAAGACAATAAATAGAAGAAGAGTTGGTGGACGTAGCCCCAGGCTGGGGGTGACCCACGTATATTCTGTGTTGTGGTTGCTTTGTTCATTGTGTATGTTTTATTGCTCATATGATTTATGCTTAGTGTAATGGTCTATGCTTAAATGAATATGATAGTTTAGTGCCTAATAATGTGAATAAGATGTTATATCTGATCTGTGTTGATATGCTTAGTGCTTGAATATATTAAATCTAGATGAATACTGTGATGCTCTATTATTAGGGTTTATCTACGTTGCGAACTAAGGTTAAATACTGATGAATAATGACTTCTAAGTGCTCTGTTAAGGTATTATAATCACAAATCTATGTCCCAGCTAGGTTGCAGACACTTGAGTCCTACAACCACCCCTTGCCTCTACCTTGGGTGAGACTTCATCTACTTCGCAGGTGTTTCCGAAAGGGTCGATAGTTAGGGTTTTTTTGGTGAGTTGTTGAAGCGTTGAACCCTGGGCCTACCCCTGTGCTAACAGTATCACATATTATTTTCAAGAGAATTCCAAAGAACATGTAATAAAATCACATATTCAAAAGACTAGAAACTTTGCAAATAATTAAAAAAAATCCTTAAAATGGACCAAAATGAGATGAAGAAACAATCAAATCAATATTACGATGAAATACAATTTGAAGTGGGGATTTGGATATATATGCAACTCCAACCATATAACCAATCTAATCTCAAATAAGAGAAGAATAAAAAACTAGTTCTAACATGTTATGGAACCTACAAGTTCCTTCAAAAATATCAGAAAAGTGGCTTAGGAGTTATATTTCTATTCTTCACACATTCATAAGGCTTTCCAAGTCTCTTTCCTTGAAAAGGTTGTTGGAAAAATTATTCCAGTACACACTAAAATTCCTGTCAATTTTAACATGCAACTCTATGTGACTAATTTTCAGATATGAAAATTACTTCCTAGTGTGCCAAAGTAAACCCTAGTTGTTATCACTGAACAATTTTACGTTGAAAACTATTGATTGAAAATATAGTAGCAGAAACAATAAGATAAAAAATGAATCATCAACACATATGAGACACAAATATTTTTTTTTTTGTAACTTTAAAATTCATATTTTCCTGAGGGAAAAGCCATCCCTCTTAGCTGTCACAAAATCACTAAATTTGAGGACAAAACCAATCATCTCTACAACTTACAAATTCAATCAATCTGAGGAAAAAACTAGTCCTCTTGACAAAATCCAAATCAAAAAAATACTTGGGACAAATCCCAAATTACAAGTCTGTTGTAGACCACATGTACAACTTGTTAACATCACCTGTATTGTTACTACCGTCATCATGTACAGACCATCTCCTGCCTAGAAACCCTATACGAACGTATGTGATTGTCCTTACTATAACCCACATACATACGTGATTGTTGCCACTGCAACCCGCATACGTACGTGACTATTCCCACTGCAACCCACGTACATGTATGAACACTTTTGTACAACTCACACTCTGTGGATTCCTTTGCATGTGCGTCCTTCTTCACTTCCCACATGTTATCTAGAAACCCTGGGCCATATTTCCTAGGTGCAAAAATCACCTTTTTGAAAAATTTTACTCACTTATGCTAACTCCATGATGCCACAATGATGGAATTTCACAATGATCTCTCTCCTTTATATAAAAATATAATGAGTGAGTTTAGGATCCCTTCCTAAACTCAACAATTAATTAAAATATTCCAATCCTCATTGTGGGTGTGAAACCCCTACACAAGTCCACAAATCTCATAAACTTTCCCATGAGGCCCTAGTCTCATTCCAAGGCCAATTTCACTGAAACAAAAGGATTGTATAGTGCCAACAAAGATTCCCACATGCCTGACACCATGACCCCTAGTGGGAATACCTCAAGAATCTACAAAATCATCAACACTTCCTCTTAGTGAGGGAGGTATTCTCTACCACTCCTAGCCATTTTATGAAATAAACAAACTTCCCCTTTACTAGGGATTTGGTGAGAATATTTGCAATCTTCTCATCTGTGTAAATGTGTTGGAGCTTCACAACTCCCTTCTGCACCTTATATTTGATGAAGTGGTATATGATCTCAATGTGTTTTGACTTATCATGAAACACTGGAGTCTCTGAGAGTCTGATACAACTTTGATTTTCACAGTGAATAACAGTAGACTCCAACTCCTGAACAAATAATCTTGCAAGAATATTGTGAAGCCAAATAGCCTCACAAATCACCAAGATAACTTCCATATACTTTTCCTCTATTGATCTTAGTGCCATGGAAATTTGTTTCATGCTATACCAAGAAACCATTGTTGATCCCAAGTTGAAGAAACCACCATAAGTGCTCTTCCTATCAATTGCACTACCTGCCCAATATTAGTCTAAATATCCATGAAACCCCACTCCATCACCTTAGACGTATCTCATAACAAATCCAAATGTACCCCGAAGGTACCTAAGCACATGCTTTGTTGCTACAAAGTGCACCTGTCTCGGCCAAACCATGAACTGACTCAAAGTGCTGACAACAAAACAAATATCTGGCATGGTGTTAACCAGGTACATCAATGAACCAATCAACTACCTATACATTATGGGATCCACCAAGTATGCATATAAATACCATAGCATTCTCAGATTGGTGGTTATAGGTGTATTCATGGACTTATAGTCCATCATCTCGAATCTCTTCAGTATCTCAACTGCATACTTCCCATGTTTGAGTAATATCTTTCTTAGACGTTGCCACACTTCTAATCCTAGGAAGAAATGCATCAAACCAATGTCCTTCATCTCAAACTCTGAATCCAATTCCTTCTTGCACCTCATAATGAGATTCTAAACTCTTGTGAGAAACAAATCATCAACATATAACACCGATATGAGAGGATCCTTACCAACCTGTAAGAGATATAGGTTGGGGTCTGTGTCACTCTTGGTGAAGCCAAATATCTATAGATAGCCATCAATCCTTGAGAACCATGCCCTAGGTGCTTGCTTGAGTCCATACAAATCCTTCTTCAACCTACACACATGGGATTTTCTCCCGTGTACCTCAAATCCTTGAGGTTTCTCTATGTACACTTCCTCTTCAATCACACCATTGAGGACCGGTGTCTTCACATCCATCTGATGTATCTTCCACCCCATAACCAAAGTAAGAGAGATAACAACCATGATAGAAGTGCACCTGACAACTAGAGTGAAGGCCTCCTGGTAATATGCTCCCTCTTTATGGGAGAACCCTCGAGCTATGAATCTTTCTTTATACTTCTCGATACTACCATTTGTAGTATGATTGATATTATAGATCCACTTGGAGGTTACCAAAAACTTCTCTTTTAGTCTCAGAACTATGTCCAAAAAATCATTTTTCATGATCGAATGATACTCCTCCATCACGACATCCTTTCAAACCCATTGGACTACTGCCTCCAGAAAAGTGAAAGGCTCAAAATCAATGATGTTACGCATAAGAGACATATATCTAGAAAATCTTTGTAGAGGTCTTCTCTTCCTGAAGGTGCCTCTAGGGGTTGTATGTCCCTCAACATCCTTCAAGGTCTCTTGAAGCCATATAGGTCTCATGTTCTCATCACTAGGAGGATCCACTAGATCCAAAAACTCCTCTAACTCCTCCTCATGATATAAGAGCTACTCCTATGTACTAGATGGAGTTGTACTCTCCTCAACCTTTGGGGCCTCTTATTCCTCACCACTTTCTATGATCTCATGGGACCTCCGTAAGGCCAATTCATCCTCAAACTTGAAATCTCGACTAACCACAACATAATGTTTTCCTAGAATGTAGATATGATAGGCTTTCAAAGTATCGTTGTATCCCACAAACATGCCCTTTCTTCCAAAAGGTTCAAACTTCATTCTCTTCTCCTTAGGAACATGGATGTATACTGGACAACTGAAGATCCTCAAATGTCCTGTCTCTGGTTTCACTCCTATGAATGCCTCCTCAAGAGTATTTTCCTCCAATATCCTATGAGGACTCATATTTTGAACATAAATTGTAGTGTTGCATGCTTCTTCCCAAAACATCATGGGTAGATCCTAGTCATGTAAAATTGCCTTGGCAACCTCAACTATGGTTTGGTTCTTCCTCTCTACAACCCCATTCTATTATGGGTAAAGGCACTATCATCTCCCTCTTAATCACTGCTTCCTTATATAATTTATTGAACTCGTTGGAGGTATAATCACTCACCCCCGTTGTCTGATCTCAAAACCTTATCCTCTTCCCTATTTGATTCTCCACGAAATCTTTGAACTCCTTGAATCAACTGAAGACTACTGTCACTGCTTGGAAAAGCACCCTTAGCATTCTTGCCTAGTGAAAAACCTCTATATACTCCCAGGTGTTCAGTTCCAAACTATGGAAGACATGTACTAACCATATTCTTTAATACTTGAAATGACTTGTGATGTAAGTGTCACAATCTCATGTGCCAAAGCCTAAGTGTCATGAGGGCCTAAGTTGGTTGACCAGTCAAATTGTAAAGGCTTCCATCATGAGTACCAATGACTTTTGTTGAGTCAAGACTCAATTCTTTTGGCCAAGTGAGAACCTTCCCATATACAAATGCAACTACATACCCTCTTTCCTCCATGGAAAAGATAGAGAGTAGCTTATTCTTCAGTCTCGGTACATACAACACTTCACTCATCTTGAGATGCTTTCCATACTTCAGTTGAAATGAAGTTGTGCCAACTCCATTGACCACATACCTGGCATTATCACCAAGTTCCACTTGAAATTGTGAGTTTTAATTTTTCAAACTTGTGAGTGATTTATTTGATCCTATCATATGATACAAAGGTCCACTATCCACCAACCAAGTCTCCATGGTGACTGGTTGAGAACAAGAACAAAAATATTCCAGTGTTGCAGCAAAATGTGTCTCAAGATGATCCCATTCTCTTCAAAGCCTCAGGTTGGCACAAGGGAAAACCCAGGGTTCAACGCTACAATAATGCACCAATAAAACCCTAACTATCGGCCCTTTTGACAACACCTGTGAAGCAGATGAAGTCTCACCCGAGGTAGAGGAAGGGGTGGTTGTAGGACTCAAGTGTCTGCAACCTTAGCTGGGACACAGATCTGTGATTATAATACTTAACATAGCACTTATCATCAACAGTTCATTAATATTCAGCCAACATATAATGCACAGATAGAACAGAGAATCACATCATTCACTCAGATCTGATGTATTTAAGCACTTGTCATAAACAGGAAGGTTATATCTAGCAGATCAAGCACTAAGCACATTCATATAGGTCAGATATAACATTATTACACATCATTAGCACAAAGAATAAGAAGATTTATCTATCTCTATCAGAGCACTTAGCAAGAGAATGCATAAACACATCACGACAAAGCACAAAGTGGAACAACACAGTGTTTACGTGGTTCACCACCACCCTAGGGCTATGTCCACCAACCCTTCTTCTTTATTGTTTTCAGTCAGTTGGTTACAATAACAAAGCCTCAAAACCCTACTTCGCCTAAGACAAGAGATCTGTGCACCTCACTAGATCCTCCTTCCTTGCATTACAGCACAAAGCACTTCACAGCCTATTACAATACCTTGCACCTAGCTCTGCAAGTCTCTCACAGTATGCAAAAAGCATCTACGGACCATACTTGCACTTAGCACTTAGCTTATCAACCTTACGTCACATAGATTCATATCTTGTATCTCCCTTACATAGCCTATAAATCTATTTATATATTACAAAATAGGCCTAAACATGGGTAAACCCATGGGATGACATCCCATGCCCGTTACATAATCCCCAAAACCCAAAAGGACCCAAAAAGGGGCTGAGATCTCGTGATCTCTGCATCATCTTTCTCTCCTCCTTCGACAGGCTGTCGAAGTCCCAAAATAGGTCAAACTTGGCCATATCCCTCAATGCTTGGTCAAGGGCCAACAAGCCCCCAACACTCACCTATGACTTGTCCCAAGTCACTCTAATGTAGGAAGTTCTGCTTCGAATGCTTTGAGCTTGGCTCGAACTGCTTCGACTTGTTGTTGTGCTACAAGCTCTTGTTCAGCAAGTTCTTGAATGAATGCATCATTCATAGGTCCTTCTAGGCACTATTCTGCTACGGTGTTAACCTGGTCTAGTTCTTCTCCCTGGATCTCAACCTCTAGGAACAATTGGTAAGCCTTGTCTTGTACAGGTCGGAGTCTCTGAGTTACTTCCATAACTCTACTTTGGATAGCGTGGATATATTTTTGGACGGTTTGTTGCTCTTGAGATCTCTTCATTCTCTCCACATTTGTCAGGGCCTTTAACTGCGCTTGTATCTTTTCAGCTTGATACTTCACCTCTTGGAGCTGTGACTCTAGTTCCTTTAATTCTGGGTTCTCCGTGAGTTTTTCATAGGTCTGGGCACTGTGATCAATGAATAGATTACATTCTAGGGTAAGGGCCTTTAACCTTTCAATTGTGCTCCTAGCAGTTGCTTCTCTTTGGTCCTTCACCTCATGTGGGGTCTCAGGTACAGTGCATAGCTCCAAATCTGCTATGCGTTGTTGTAGTTGTTGGATCACTTCTATGAGATGTTCTACTTGCTTTGTGACTTGATCCTTTGCCTTTATCTCTACGATTGTCACAGAGCATAGTGTTATGTTGACCTCTTCCTTCACTTTAAGTTGCTCGGCGAGCAATTGTTCCTTGCCTTGCTGCAGCTGTGCCTTTTCTTCATCGAACTTCACTTGGAGAGCACTCTTTTCCTATTCTGCGGCTCGAAAATGTTCTACAAGTACTCCCTGTACTCGCGTCAAAGCCTGGGTGGCTTGCTCTATGTCTACTTGTGCTCATCGAAGATGAGCTTCGATTGTATTAGCTATGCGGTGGAGTTGAGTTGGTTCATCTCCTGGTGCTGGTGTTCCCAGTGGCAGAGGCACAATGGAGACTGCGTGACTGGATTGTAGTGTCTGCTGCACCCCTTGGAGCTTGACCTCAATTCTATTGTACATCTCCTCCTGCTTAGATTGTTACTTCTCTGTTATCTCCAGTGAAGCATCATTCAGGGCTGCTATGATGAAGTTGAAATCATCAGAGGTGAGGATGGTCTGCATCTTATTTATAGGGGCTTTTGATATCTTTCGGGAGGAAGGTTTCGGGGGGGAAACCTTCATTTTCTTCGAGGGGTCTTCCTTGTCTCTGGGTGGTGTTACTTTTCCTTTCCTCTGTTCATCTTATGTGTCATCTATCTCTTCACCATCACCTCCTTGATCTGGTGACATGGAAGCAGTCTTCACTGAGGCACTGCTTAAATCTTGTACTTCGTCAGTCTTCTTTGTTTTGCTAGGTTCGGGTGTATCCTGTGCAGTTTCTGGGTTGTCGATGTCGAACATCTCTGCAGGGTCTGCTGGAATGAGAAGGTCCACCGACCAATCCTTGGTGATCTCTTCCAAGTACTCCTCCATCAGCTTGTAATAGGACTGAATCTATTGCTTGTGTTCGTCAGCACACATTGTGATGTAAATAAAATGTCGGTCTGCACTGAACTTCATCAAGGGCCTGAACCAGTGTAAAGTGTTTGGAGTCATGCGAGGCTCGGACTGTATGTTTTTCTTCAGCTAGTTGTAGTATGTATGGAACATGGCATTCAACTGCCATTGCTTATTCATGTCACTTTATTACCACAGTGTATTGAACTTCACGGCCATTGTTTCAAATGGCTCGATGTCCGGGAAGGTCGCACCTTCTAGCATCTCCCAGGCAATGAAAGCGATCAGGATCAATAATCAGCTGAAATTAAATTTGTACCCTTGATCCTGGGCTTCTCTATAGTCAAGTTCTAATTGGTTCACCAGGCACTTCGCCCAGTTCATCTGAAGACCTTCTACGCACTTCCCTGCAAGGTCAACTACAATACTGGTGACTTGGGTGGGTCGGTTTTTTTGTACTAACTTCCTTGCAATCAATTAATAGGTGAGACACATTGTGCCACTCTGGATAGAAGCTACCTTGTAGCCTCGCATTCCCTT
Source organism: Picea mariana (assembly GCA_032191745.1). Classification (NCBI taxonomy): domain Eukaryota; kingdom Viridiplantae; phylum Streptophyta; class Pinopsida; order Pinales; family Pinaceae; genus Picea; species Picea mariana. The sequence goes on along the minus strand of JASDQU010101783.1, from coordinate 73,464 downwards.
CTCTACATATCTATAGGTGTCTTTGATCCTTTGTGCAAGAGCATGGTCCATGGATTTTCCAGGATAGAAATCATGTGGGTCGGGTCCTTACATAATCAAGCCTGTGATCAAATTGATCAGGGTCATATCAAATGTGATACGGTGTTTTAGCCACAAATATTCTCCATGGTAACAAGACAGCAACAGTTTGACGCATGCATTCACCTCTTGGTGTCTTTTGAAGTGGGGAATTTTCATGACGTTGAGCAAGGTGGATTGCACGAGGTTATGGGTCCATGCTTGGGGAATTACCTTTGATTTTTTCCCTTTTCTTCTAGTCAGATACTTATGTGGGGTGAGCATGTTATAGACTTTTCAATATCCAAGGTTGAAGTCACTAAACTTCAACACTACAATCTTATCTTGGACTGCGTGAACTACGCGGATCCCCTTCAGGAGGTACACAGTGACCAAGGCATACTCGAAATCTCTAGGTATGTTGTCATGGTTTACAACACCACTCAAAGGTGGTATATAGGTGGGTAAGATAATTGAGATCAATTTAGTATTCTCTAGATCATCCCTGTGCTTGGTTCGCTTCTTGTCGGATGGCCGAGTTGGTCCTGGTCCATGAGAAGTCGACGGTGATGCTTGAACTGTTCTCATATATGAAGCCTGTACACCTACAAATAATCCTCTCTCTGACATGACTCTTTCATTCATCAGGTCGAGGAGTACTTATGTCACTGATTCTTCGACTGCAGTGAGCTCATCGGACATACACGCTCAGGATTAATGATATCGGGTTCACGATTAACTTAGACACTGTAATGAAAAAGACGACAAGAGTGAAATGATCACTGTGCAAAATTCACTTAGTCTACGGGCTCAAAATCTCAATTGGCAAAAGTGTTCTCGGTGCATGGCGCGATAGGATAAGTAGGTATCTTGACAACCGGTCATTTGCAACAGGTATGGATCCTTCATTAACTCTATTATGTTTGTTATGGCGCAGTCCAATGGTCTAGTGGCAAGCCATAAATATATTTCTACCCATTCGAAGCATCGCTCGAATGGTTATAATGTCCCCAACGGATATATTGCTTCGCCATGGTGAAGTGCCATGTGTCGTTGTTCTGATATCCCGACAAAGCTCTAATTTTGCAATTTTTCCTTCTGTGAGGTTCCCTCTTGATCCTTCTACAACTTTTCAATATTATCTTTCTTCTTACTTAGTTTCCTATCCTTATTTCGAGTGAGCTTCGTCTCAGTATTCCTTTTCCCATTTTGATTCTTATCTTCTTTTGACATAGTGACTTTGCACTGTTGACATTCTTTCTTAGGATTTAAGGGTGATACTTCTTCTTTATCTAGGGTCGGTACTTCAGTCTTCTGTGGGTCCTGCACTGTTCTTGTAGCTTTGACATCCGATTTTCTAGTGTTAAATAGCTTCGATCTGTTCTCCTTTTCTTCAATCAAGTGTGCGATCATTCTAGTCATGAAATATTTTAACTCTTGTTTCTTCTGTTCCAAACATTCTTCTTCTTCCTTTCTTCGGGCTTGATCTCTGTCAATCCAAGGTTTTCCTAGTAACATGGTAAATGGGGCGCTATCCTCAGTAAATTTAATTATCTAAAAATCTTCTTTTGTCGAAATTCCATTGGTATGCATAGGTATCTGAGCGAGGCTCCCACATAGGTTTACCATTTTTCCTATGAATAACCCTATTCCTCCTAATGAAGGAATCAGAGCAGGCTTCCCTGTAGCTTCCCAAGTTCTCTTTGTCATGATATTCACCTGTTTTTTCTCATCTAGAACATAGTCAATGTCGAAGTCTCCTATTCTTGCTTCAATGCATTCTTTTTCTTTGAAGATCTCTGATAATCTGACATGTCGGTGGTCCTTCAGGGTTTCGTTCATTTGTAGCAATACTTTCTCTGATTCTTTCTGGAGTTCTACTATTTATGGATCCACCTTAGGGTTTTACTGATTCAGATTCATTCCTTCCAGCTTAGCAATCATTCTAGGACAATCCAACACTTCATGGTCCATAGCTTTAAAAAAAACACAACTAGGTATTTTCCCAGGGAATTCCTTAGCAAGATGTCTTGGTATTCTACAACTGTAATAGAGGTTTAATCCTATATTTCATTTAAGTGATCCCCAACCTTTCCTGTATTGCGTGCTAGGCTCATAGGAGCTAACCTGCAAAAATTTCTTTCTAGGATCCTGCATCCATTTGTTAGTCCAAACATTCTTTCTATGCATAGGTATAAAATATCTTTCACTATTCTTATCAGATCGACTTATATCAAACCTTATTTCATCTATTAGTGCCCTAGTTTTCAAGCTAGGACAGAATCTATCAAACATACCTATATCCATACTTTAGAAACAAAACTTTCTACTTATCTTACTTTTTCAGAGCACAAAGCTTCCAGATATAGAAATTTTCACTATTCTTACCTTTATCAAAGCACAAAGCTTATAGATCTTACATATTTTCTTCATATATGACCTCTTTTATTGGCACACAGCTCCTCAGGTCGAGTAGAATGTTGCGTACTAGGACAACAGATCTACATATGGAGCTTTCACAATCTCAGGTCGAATCTTTGCACAAAGCTTCTTCTTTCTCAGTTCCTAGTAATCACAGTTTCAGGTCCGATATTGCACACTTCAGCAGTAGATCTATGCACATAACTTCTATTTTCTTTACTTCAATTCCTAGCAATCACAGTTTCAATTCCTGGCAACGGAACCATTTGTTGGCATAGGGGCAGACCCTGGGTTCAATGCTACAACAATGCACCAACAAAACCCTAACTACCAACCCTTTCGGCAACACCTGTGAAGCAGATGAAGTCTCACCTGAGGTAGAGGTAGGGGTGGTTGCAGGACTCAAGTGTCTGCAACCTTAGCTGGGACACAGATCTGTGATTATAATACTTAACAGAGCACTTAGAATCAACAATTCATTAATATTAAACCAATATCTACTGCAAAGATAGAACAGAGCATCGCATCATTCACTCAGATATGATGTAAGCACTTGTCATAAACAAGCAGGTTATATCTAGAAGATCAAGCACTAAGCACATTCATATAGGTCAGATCTAACATTCTTACACATCATTAGCACAAATCATAAGCAGATTTATCTATCTCTATCAGAGCACTTAGCAAAAGAAGGCATAAACACATCAAGACAAAGCACAAAGTGGAACAACATAGTGTTTATGTGGTTCACCCCCACCTTGGGGCTGCGTCCACCAACTCTTCTTCTTTATTGTCTTCAGTCAATTGGTTACAAGCACAGAGCCTCAAAACCCTACTTCTCCTAGGACAGGAGATCTGCGCACCTCACTAGATCCTCATTCCTTGCATTACAGCACAAAGCACTTCACAACCTGTTACAATACCTTGCACCTAGCTCTGCAAGTCTCTCACAGTATGCACAGAGCATATACAGACCATACTTGCACTTAACACTTAGATTATTAGCCTTACATCACATAAATTCCTATCTTGTCTCTCCCTTACATAGCATAGACATCTATTTATATATTACAAAATAGGCCTAAACATGGGTAAACCCATGGGCTGACATCCCATGCCCGTTACATAATCCAAAAAACCCAAAAGAACCCAAAAAGGGGTCGATATCCTATGATCTCTGCTTTGTCTTGCACTCCTCCTTCGACAGGTTGTCGAAGTCCCAAAATAGGTCAAACTTGACCAGATCCCTCGATGCTTGGTCAAGGGCCAACACCTCAGCTTTGATTCCATGTCAATTTTCACATGCAACTCTATGTGACTAATTTTCCGATTTCAAAATTGCTTTCTAGTGAGCCAACAATAAACCCTGGTGATTATCACTGAACAATTTTACAATGAAAATTATTGACTAAAATATAGCAACGTAAACAACAAGATCATAGATGAATCATCAACACATACGAGACACAAATATTTATGTTTTGTGACTTTTAAATTCAAATTTTCCTAAGGGAAAAACCAACCCTCTTAGCTGTCACAAAATCACAAAATTTGAGGACAAAACTAGTCCTCTCTACAACTTACAAATTCAATCAATCTAAGGACAAAACTAGTCCTCTTAACAAAATCCAAATCAACAAAATACTTGGGACAAATCCCAACTTACAATTCTGCTGCAGACCACCTATATGGGCTACTAATGTCACTCGTCCTGTTGATGACTTCAGCCTATATGGACCTACTCCTGCCCAGAAACATTGTACGGACGTACACGATTGTCCTTATTGGAACCCACGTACATAAACAATTATTCCCACTGCAACCCGCATACGTACGCGACTATTCCCTAGGATGTAAAATCCTAACGAAGCTACCAAGTGGTACTCTAACAAACCGTCCTTACCAAACCTTCGGGATCTTCCCAGGAATCAAAATATGATATAAAATCCTAATGGAGCTACCACTATTGACCACAACTGACATATACATGCACAGGTACTCTGACGGACCGTCCTTACCGGACCTTCGGGATATGCCCAGGGATGATCAATCCCCTAGGATATAAAATCCTAATGGAGCTACCCGTTGCTGCTCAGGATACCATAGCATCATCATCATCACTCCCCCTTTCGAGGGAGTTCCTTTTAGGAAACACCAAGCTTGTCTTGAAATCACTCAAACTTCACATGAGATAGAGGCTTGGCCAACACAGCTACAACTTGCTCATCTGTGCCAACATATTGGATCTTTAAAACTCCCCTCTGCACCATATCACAAATGTAGTGATACTGGATCTCTATGTACTTCGACTTATCATGGAACACTGGGCTCTTTTTCATCTTGATGCAACTCTAGTTATCACATAGAATCATAGTGGCTTCCATCTCTGTATCAAATAGATATGTCAACAACTTTCGAATCCATATGGCTTCACAATAGAAGGAACTTGCTACAATGTATTCCGCTTTTGTTGTGTTGAGAGAAATACTGGATTGCTTCCTGCTCTTCCATGAAGTCATGGCTGACCCCATACTGAAACAACATCCTAAAGTTCTCTTTCTATCAGAAACACTTCCATCGCAATCTGAATCAGTATAACCATACAGTATGAAGTCATGATCTCCAGTATAACAGAGACCATAATCCTATGTACCCTTAAGGTATCTCATAACATGCTTTGCAACTACAAGGTGAACATGTCTGGGCTCTACCATATACTCACTCAAGGTGTTCACAACAAAGCATATATCTCGCCTAGTATTCGTCAGATACATCAACGAGCCAATAATTTGTCTATATAGAGTAGTATCAACAAATTTTGACGAAGTATCAACCAAGAGATTCAACTTTGTTTCCATGGGTGTGTTCATGGATTTATATTCCAACATGTCAAATCTCTTCAATATTTCAACTGCATACTTCCCTTGGTTAAGGAAGATCTTTTATGTGCTCTGCCAAACTTCAAGACCTAAGAAATAATGCATCAAGCCTAAGTCTTCCATCTCAAACTCTGTAGCGAGCTTCTTCTTATAATCTGTGATGAGATTTTCTTCTCCTGTTAAGAATAAGTCATCAACATACAATAGCAACATATATAGCTCATTATTCACAATATTGAAGTAAATATTTGGATAATCTTTACTCTTGGTAAAGATCAAGCTCATCAAAAAACTATCAATCTTTCCATACCAAGCTCTTGGAGCTTTCTTCAACATCCAGAAATGAATCTTCTTTTCATGTACTTCAAAACCAAATTTTCACATCACAGTGTACCATTCTATTACACTTGCTCAACTCCAACTTAATATGCACAATCACGTGCTAGCTCTATGTGCTTTTTGCAAAGAATTATTTGTCTCATTTCATGAGAGTATGTCCTCTACTCTATCTGCAATTGTTCCTCTAGGACTGGGACTCTATACCTACAGCTTCTTTGAAGCTAAGAACGACTTCTCCATTCTCACTGTGGCTGCTGAAATCTAAGAGTAACTCCTCTACTCTATCATGACAACAACTTCATTTGAAACTGGGAGTGGTTCAATAAATACCACCGAGGGTATCTTATCTTCTTTCATGGAGGTAACTCAATCTCAAATAAGGAATGCTCCCCCTGAATCTCATACTATATCATAATCATGGTTGTTCTAGTTATCTTTATGAATACTGGAATTATGTCTTCGATTACTAGAGAAAATGTCTCGTCATAATCTCTTCCCTCTTGCTGGGAGAATCCTATGGACACAAATTAGGCTTTGTACATATTTGTATTGTTATCTGCAACATGCTTGACTTGTTAGATCAATCTTGGAAGTCACTACTCACTTCCTTTCTCGTCTTAAGGAAAAATCCATATCCCAGCCCTTCTAACTGACTTCCTTCTCTGTTACTGAAACAAGGGAATCTTCTCAAGGGATTTCATGTCTCCTAGAGGTCTCTGAAGCTATGATATAGTATTCTCAACTCATGGAATCTGTATTCCAATACTGGAATATGTCTCTTCATTTGATCCTTTCTGAGATCGGGCTTACTCTGAGTCTTGATTTATTCGGAGTCTACAAAAACTTCATAGTCTCTATAGGATATACTTGGTGTTGAATACCAAGTCTTAATATGAAAAGTTGAGTCAGACTTCAGACGAATTATGCTTCCTGTTAAGGTGGCTTCATTATCCTTTGACCAAATATATTGTGATTTATGTTCTAATGTTCGGTCATCTTTGGGGCCTTCTGCTCCTTACAATCAATCTCCATATGAGATACTTTGTATCTCAAAAGTAGCTTATTCTTCATCTTCTCCTTTTTCCTGTACACATGATATATCCTTCATTCTCATTGGAGTTCCTATCATTTTCTTAAGAGCCGATTATCTACAGGACATAATCTTCAATTTCTTATTTAGTTAACTTCTTGGGTGGCTCATCATCTTCGCTTACATAGGCATGATGTATTTTCTTATTTCTCTCCTTGAATTATTCCCTTCTGGTAGGACACTTCTTAGCAATGTGTCCTGTTATCCCCACTTTTCAAGGATAACTAGGATATCATGTCTCGAGGCCCACAGGTCCCAGACATGGAGTACCGAGAGTAGGATTGACTTTAGCATGGCCCTGGAGGGCCCACCTTTTCTTTCTTCCAGCATCTTTATCTTTTCAGCAGCAGAAACATCCACCACCATCAGCTTGGTCCTGCGTCAGAGAAGGTTCTTGCTCCATGAGGTAATTAGTCCAGGTATCATGGTATGTGTCACTTTGATCATCAAAACCGTTGAGTGTATGCATCTGATTCCTTTTATTTCTAACAATTTCTTGGATCTTACACTTGCCCACTTGAACATGTTTGGGGGAATTGATGGGATACCCTAGCAAGCTTGTATCTTTAGGTTTTGGTTTTCCACTGGGGGGAATTTCTGAGAAGCCATCGTCCCCTCCCATCATAGTATCACTTTTCCATCTTGTTTCCCACTCACCTATCCCATTCCACTTGTCCAGACATCGGGTTGATCTATTTTCAAGATTGCACCTTATCTCATGGGAAGAAGGGGATAAAAGACCAGAAGGTAAAAGAAAGCTAGTAAAATATCAAAACCTAAAATAATAAAACCTCAAGATGCTTCACCCAAGGATCCCTGAGAAAGAAATAAATAGCTTCTCAGCAAGAAACAAGAGGGACCCAGAAAAATAATAAAATAAGGCCTAACCAGAGGATAGGGGGTCTCATCACGAGACAACCTATTAGTTCCATGGGTATCTAACAGTATGAAATTGCCATTAGCTGGTCACCACTCCAAGGCAGTGACTCTTGGTTGCATGACCAAGGGAAAGGGGGTCTCATCACAAGCCAACCTTCTCATTTCTGTGAAAATACTTGTGGGTAACGTTCTCACCACTGGTCACCATGCCAGGGAAGTGTCCCCTGATTAGATCTTGAACAAAAATCGATAAAATATAAAAGAATAAAAGAATGAAGAATAAAAGGTAATGAATGGGCTTGGAAAAAATGCATCCATGACAGGTACATCTCGCCTTCTACAAAGGCACCCACAAGTAACATTTTTTCATCCTTAGCCCACACTGCACCCACATGTTTGGACATCCCCTAACCATGTCACCTCACTTACATGGCTTGGATGAGGTTCCTTCCGGGAACTTTCCTTCTTCTGTGGACACTAGCCCAATAGGACACCTTGTCTTTTCTCCAGACTTGTATTGTAGGCTTGTGTAATGTCTTTGAGTTGTTAACTGATGTATTAGGGATTTTATGCACATGTTTAATAATAATAATGATGAAATGTGATTGAAATTGCTATGATCCTTGTGACTGATGAGCCCATGGAGGGCATAGCTTTTGATGTGCAGGACCATTCCCAACGGACAGGTACCATTTGGACTGGTACACATGGGGAGATGATCAGTTCAGACCTCCATGGGGCTGAAGAGCCCATCAGGTGGGTGTTGAGACCCCATCAGGGGGCAAAGATAGGATAGAGATGGTTCAGGGGCTTTTCACTAGTGAAGAAGAGGACGTTCCACCAAAGGCACCCCGACACGGCTCGACCTAGGGGGTTGAGCCCTTTTTAGTGGAACATTGGCATTGGAAGGCCTGGGACGTCACCCTTGATGACCATGACGTCATATAGCCTATTGGACGTCTTGGGAGGCAGACTAGGTAGTAGTGGCACGTGTGACAGGTTGGAGAAGCCCAAGGAGGGTTAACGTTTTACTCCAGGATGCTTCATTTTCCCTAGAAGGGGATAACGTCCCCCTTAGAGGGGGTTTTAATCTCTTTTCAGCTTAATTAGGGTTTTAATTTGACAATTTAATGTAAAACAGTATGATTTTGGTATTTTGTCCTTGTTGGCCTTTTACATGACCTAAAAAGTAAAATTAGGTCATGGAATGGTATAAATGAAGGATTTTTACCTTCATTTTTTCATCATCACTCATTCACTCCATAAGGAGGTCTGAAATTTGCGCCTTATCTTGGGTATTTGGTTGATTTAAGTGAGGCACACTTGTTGAAGGAAGACTTTTTGGCATTCTATGGTGTTTCTCTTGAAGGAAGGTGTTACAACTAGGGTTTGCATAGTTATTTCTTGATGAATTGTAAGTATTTTTTTGCAAAGCTTCTTAAATGAATGGTTGTAGTCTTATTTTCTTGCATATATTTATAATTTTCTTAATCAAAACCCTAGGTGACAAGCACACAAGTAGGTCCTTGTCTCATGTCCCCTGATAGAGAAACTTTCATCCATTGAAGAAGAAGAGAGCCTAGTCGTAGCTACACTCCTTTTTCTTCCTCTCCTTTGATAGTCATACCATTTTGAATATAAGAGGAAGAAGACATACCAAACCTAGGTTATCTACACTTAGGGACATTTTTCTTTTAGGGTTTGATGAAAGAGCCTTGTTGTAGCAACACTCTCCCTCATTACGCCTTCTTGTCTTGATTTTGTGCTTCATCTGAGCTAGCCATTTTGCCAAATTGACCTAAGGAAGGAGGAGAGAGCACGAGGCCTTGCTATTGCAACACCAAAGTGAGCCTCTCTCCCCTAGAGTTTTGATTCCGAGGCCCTGCCATAAAATCACTTCATAACTCTTCCCTCTAGTCCTTAGCCTTCCTCCTTCAACCCTTGCATCCTTCATTTTTGACTCCATTTTACCCTAAGGAACTGATCTAAAGTCCTCCAACGTTGAAGTGAAACTTGATTACACATTCTCAAAACTCTTTGAATTTCAAACCCTAACTACTCTAACCCTAAACCTAACTAGCTCACTAACCCTAAGTTGTTGACATCATCATTGGTTATTGCATCTTTAGAGCAACAACGTTCTGTTTTTTAAGAGCAATTGAATGGTGGTTTAGGCATTAATTGAATAAGGTGTTGATTAGTTGCATTGAATGCCACATTGTTCCAATATTTATTGGTGAAGTGTTATATCTTTTCATTGTTATTGATAAACATTGACTTCATCAACATTTATTGCCAATTGCTTATATATATTTATCAGATAGTCTTATGAAGTACTAACCCATTGAAATATAGCTTGCATATATCAGTTTGATGTTGCTTTTTTCCAGGCAGGTGTTTCTTCATTGGGGATTTACTTTATTATTGGTTGTTTAGCCAGGATTATCTGTTTGGTGGTGACTTGTGAGGGGGAAATCTTGTCCTTGTCTCATTTACCTTTCTGCCTCCTCAAAACCACAGGTCACCGAGGATATATCCCCTGGGCCTCACCTCCCTAAAGAGAAAGAACATCCCCATCGTGGTGACATTGGGTGGGATAAGTTCCTATTATGCCAATTTGGCCTTCTTTATTATAGCCTTTCCTCCTAGCTAAAAATTGTGCGATAACATGTCCCATATTATCACAATGATAACATTGATAAGATGAGAAATATTTTTCTTTTCTTTGACCCTTATGATATTTCTGGAATCTCCTTGGAGGGTGAGATTATTTATGGAAGTGGGTGAATCTATTTTGGGAGTGAGACTCTCTATGAATGTGGGTCTCCTTTTGGAAATGAGATATTTTATTTCCTCCTTTAGTATGAGAAGCTAGGGCTTGATCTTCATCACTTAATAGTCTTGGATTGTTTCCCCTTTCTGCATCCTTGTATTCTTGAGTTGGGTTCTCAAGTTCATCTTTCAGTTGATGTTCTTTCCTTCATAAATTGTGGTTAGGGCATCAAATATATATTTTGAATTATTCTTATAAGACACTTGAGGGATCAAATGATCTTTAATGGAGTCCACAATGCTCCTTTTGGCCCTAACCATATCCTTCTTGTACTTCGCTTTGGTTGCACTTCATTAAGTTCTGGTACATTTTCTTTTATGAATTTTGTAAGTTCATTCTCTTCAAGAATGCGTCCAATTTTGTACTTCCAGGAACGTAATTTTTCCACACCTTCTAACTTGTCAACAATCTTGGTGCTTGCAGACATCTTGACATGGAGCTAGAAAAATCACTAGAAAATAAAAGTGCTCAGAAAGTGAATATGAACTTACCAAGAGATACACTGGGTTGAGGTGAGTAGGTTGGAGCTGTCTGTTTTCAAAAATTCCAAGTTTTACCCCTTTAAACTTGACCTGCGCAAATCTGGACTGATACTTTTGGTATTGGTTCTGGTTTCCTGGTTTTCTGGTTTTCTAGTACCAGTCTAAACTAGGGTTTTACTTGAGGGAGTCTATGGCCACTGAAAAGTGTTTATTTTTCAATAGGTAAGGTTAATCATGATTTTCATTCCATTTTTAGCATTTAACTTAAACCATAACCTATTATGTTGTAGTAACCAAGATCACAAGAAGAAACACCATGCACAAGAACACAAGAAGTATCCTAGGAAACCCTTCTCAACAAGGGAAGAAAACCCAGCCAAATCCTTTGCTATATTCTTCAAGAGAAATACCTTCACAACCAAGAAAAACTATCACACAAGAGGGTTCTTAAACCCTAGAAGACTAGCGCCCAAGAGAGGTGTGCACTTTTCTCAAGAAGATGTACTTGCTGAAATTTTCAAACTCACGCAAAAGATATGATTCCTCAATGGGGAATTTACCTTTACTTATATTAGACTTGAATTGTTAACAGAAGTGTCAAATGGCACAACAAGGCTGACCTCTCTATCTCATAATATAATTAATATTAACCAGATTAATTATATTTTACATTAATTATCAATTACATTAAGGTGGGGTTGACCTATACCCTTTACATTACAATTAGGGTTATAGGCAGGTCCGACTCTTGAACAATATAGAAATGGATCTCATACACCCACTAGCGCTCAACCACTAGGATCATGTTCACCTGTGCTCGTCCACATGCACGTCCACTCAAAATATCTTCTTTCCCACTGCATTACACAGGAGTGTCATCTAGAGTTCATCATCAACTCTCTTCTCAGAGGAGGCTAATACATCATCTTCATCATTGTCTCATGATGATGCACCTAGCTCTTTGGGAATTCACATGTTCACCTTGTGCTCAGCCACAAGCACGTCCAACTTTGCAGATCTCCTTTCTCACTGCGTTACACAAGAAAATCATCTAGAGTTATTCTCAACTCTATGTAAGGAGGAGGCCATCTCTACGTTGCAACTCTATCTTAGATAGGAACCACACACCCCTCTCATGGGCTATCTCTTAGGTTTTTTTCCTGGAGAATGTCTCACATAGATGCAATCATCAACACTCCCTCTCAGCTATGGAGGCATTCTTCATCATGCCAAATCTCACACAGATGTACTTTGAAATTTGTCTTGGATATTGTCATCAACACTCCCTCTCAACTAGGGAGGTATTCTTCACCAACCTAATTTGGTGAATATGTCTGCAATACACTCATGTGTAGCAAGGTACTGCATGTATATTATTTCCTCTTCATCATATCTCTGATATAATGACATTTTATCTCAACGTGTTTCGATCTATCATGAAACACTAGGTTCTCAAAGAGATTTACACACAACTCTGGTTATCATCATAGAATCCATCTCATGATTAAGTAAATCTGTCAGAAGCTTGTGAAGTTACATTGCTTCGGACACTCAATGCTATGCACTCTGCTTCTGTGGTACTCAATGCCACAGAGTTTGTTTCTTGCTACATCAGGAAACCATGGAAAACTTCACGGTAAGACAACAACCGGATGTGTTCTTCCGGTCCACTGTACTCTCTGCTCAATCTGTATAGGCATATCCCAACAAACTCAATTTCACACTTGGAGACATATATCGAACCATATCTAACACTGCCTTGTGTATATCTCAATATATCCTTTACTTATTATCCAGTGAGTCTATTTTGAATGGATTGTGTATTGACTAAGCATATTCACTGCATAGCATGAATCAAGTCTGGTGTTTAACCAGATGCATCAATGATCCAATCAGTTATGGATCAATCTTTTCTGAATCATCATCATTCATTTTCTTCAAATTCATCACTGTGTTTTTGTATTCTGTCATACTGAACTTCTTTAATATTCCCATTGTATATTTTCCTTGACCCAAGAAAATCTCATTGGTTCGCTGTCATACTTGCAGGAAGTAGTGCATCATACTCAGATCCTTCATCTCAAAATCATAAGTCAAGGCTTACTTGTATTCATCAACAAGGCTTTCTAAATAAGTCATCAATATCAGGCTCTTGTCACCAACATTGTAATAATATAGGTTTGAATCAACAACACTCTTGCTGAAACCCAAACTCATCAAGGATCCATCCATCTGATATAGTTTTCAACTCATGGATGGTAGTATGGATGGAAGTATATCGAGCTTACTGGATCAAGTGTCTCGACATAGAAAACTCCCTCTGATTGTGATAATCCTCTGGCTATAGATCTGGCTTTTTATTTCTTGACACTTCCATCAGTTGCATGCTTCCTCTTATAGATCTACTTGGAAGTTACCACAAACTTCCCTTATGGTATCTTGAATAATATATTCATACATCATTCTTTAATTTCTTCCGTTATGGCATCTTTCCATACATGATCTTGTTGCTTCTTCAAGGGAAGGTAGTTCAGCATCAATGAAGTGGCTCAAGACTGAAGGATATCTTTGAAAAACTCTTTTGATTTCTCAGGGTGCCCCATGAGGGACTTGCATGTTTCTCTTCCTTCTAGCAGAGTTTTGTTGACCCTAAGCAAGCCTTTTATGCTCTATTGTAATATCTTTGGTCATATCAACTGGAGTAGTTGAATTTGTTGTAATATTGTATGTATTCATTTGAACTGTTGAAGGTATTATCTCTTTCTTATTTTTATTTTGTTTTGACTCCCTCTGAGTTAAGTAACTCTCTCTGAAGTCTAAAGGTAGGGAATCTTCTTTTATTACTTGTTAGATATTTTTATGTCTTCTTAACCATCATAGTAATACATAAAATAAGGTTTGGACTCTTGTACCAGGGATAATGGTCCAAGTGTTGAGTACTCCCATACTGGGGATAATACCCTTCATTTATTAAGAATGCAATCAACTATAAATTTAGAGATCAAATGATTTACCTGGGTTTGTAGTCATGTTTAGTTCTGAGATTTTTTTTAGAGGAAGTACTTCTCCTCTCTCTTCTCTTCATTCTTTTGAGGTGGATCTGGATCAATGTCAACGGTAGAAGCATATTGTCTTCCCTTCTTCCTGGTTGGACAATTTCTTGCATAGTGCCCATATTTGTCACATCTAAAGCATCGAATTTTTGAAACATCTCTTCTTTGATTTTGACCTGGGTTTGATGAAGACTTCTCATCTTTGAATGTTTGTCTGAATTTTATTTTGAATCTTCCTCCTTTATTTGTATGAAGTGAAAGAGCATGATTTTCATCAAGGGAGTCTTCTACTCCTCTATTTCTAAGTCTAATTTCTTCTTGAGTACAGTTTGTCCACAAACGATCAAAGGTTGGTATAATTTCTCTTCCACTGATACTTTGAAAAAAATTCTCCCAATGTTTTGGAAGGTTGTTGAGAGTGGATAGCATGATTTCTCAAATGGCTTCTAGTTTTTATTTAATCTCTGATATCTTCATAAAGAAGATAGAAACTGTATCGCCTTTTGTCATCTTGGTACTTTGAAGTTGGCTCTTCAAGGTAAGATCTCTAAGGGTGTTGTCACTTTCAAACATTTATTTTAATTCTTCATACATTTCATAAGTTATCTTCAAGTTGGCAATATGAGGTAAAAGATGATCTCTTACTGAGTAGATGATTAATTTTGTTGCTTTGACATATTCTTCCTTTCTTATCTTCTTCTCTTTATCGATAGTTGCATCTGGTAAGGTTTTAGTTACCACATCCAAAAGTTCATATTCTTCAAGGGAGACCTGAAGCCTTAATTTCCAGGAGTTTAAGTTGCTTGCTCCATCAAGCCTATATTCTACTAAAGTTATGTTCTTCATTTGTTCGAATTTTTCAAAATCTCGCCAATTGGATTTAGAGAACCTAATGATTATGTTGGATTAGTAACCTTGTATTTTGTTGGGCTTATGACTTCCAAAAATCAACTTTGAGAGTGCACAGGAATTATTGATGAGTTGAAAACGTTTCTTCAAGAAGTTGCATAAATCCTAAGATC
The DNA here is from genome assembly GCA_032191745.1 of Picea mariana. Taxonomy (NCBI): domain Eukaryota; kingdom Viridiplantae; phylum Streptophyta; class Pinopsida; order Pinales; family Pinaceae; genus Picea; species Picea mariana. Next base: position 58,409 of record JASDQU010101783.1, on the reverse strand, counting down.
AGGATTCTGCAGGAAATCTAGGCACCCTAGAAACCCTAGGGCCAAAAACTCAAAATCCTCAGAATTTTACTTTGAAGGTCTATGGAGATTCTTTGAGGAAGGTCGTACAATTTGGTCCAATTTTTAGCTCCAACGTCCACTTGTAAAGGGGTGAAAAGGATAATCAAATGAGGGTCATACGGATTTTTGCAGAAACCCTAGAGGCCATATGGAACTGCAGAACGAGCACGATTCATCTTTTTGAATGCTTGTGCAGGGTTTCTTCAAGACCTATGCTATGATACCATGTTGATTTTTCAATAGGTAAGGCTAAGCATAAATTTCATTCAATTTTTAGCATTTAACTTAAACCATAACCTACTATGTTGCAGCAACCAAGATCACAAGAAGAAACACCATGCACAATAACACAAGAAGTATCCTCGGAAACCCTTCTCAACAAGGAAAGAAAACTCAACCAATTCCTTTGATATATTCTTCAAGAGAAATACCTTCACCACCAAGAAAACCTATCACACAAGAGGGTTCTTAAACCCTAGAAGACTAGCGCCCAAGAGAGGTGTGCACTTTTCCCAAGAAGATGTACTTGCTAAAATTTCCAAGATCACACAAAAGATATGATTCCTCAATAGGGAATTCACCTTTACTTATACTGGACTTGACTTGTCAATAGAAGTGTCTATTGGCACAATAGGGCCGACCTCTCTATCTCATAATATAATTAATATTAACCAGATTAATTATCTTTTACATTAATTATCAATTACATTAAGGTGGGGTCGACCTGTACCCTTTACATTACAATTAGGGTTACAGGAAGGTCTGACTCTTGAAAAATATACCAAGGGATCTCATACACCCACTAGTGCTCAAACACTAGGGGCACATCCATAAGGATGTCCATATCTCTAGCTCACTGCATTACATAGAAGAACCATTCTCACTAGTTCTCAACCACAAGGGTCACATTCAGCTGTGTTCGTCCATAGGAATGTCCACTCAATAGATATTCTTTCCCACTGCATTACACAGGAGATTCATCTGGAGTTCATCGTCAACTCTCTTCTCAGAGGAGGCTAATACATCATCTTCATCACTGTCTCATGACGATGCACCCAGCTCTTTGGGAATTCACACGTTCACCTTGTGCTCAACCATAGGCACATCCAAATCTACAAATCTCCTTTCTCAATACATTACACATGAGACTCATCTAGATTTCTTCTCAACTCTCTGTAAGGAGGAGGCCATCTCTACGTTCCATATTTGTCTTAGATAGGAACCACACACCCCTCTCAGGGGATCTCTCTCAGGTTTGTGTCCTGGAGAATGTCTCACATAGATACAATCATCAACAAAAAGGTGCACTCAAGCTGCCAAATGATGCGATAGGGTAGTGCGCACTTCCCTAGATGATTTTTAGTTAGAAATTCTTCTCCAATTAAAATCCCTAATTTTCTTGTACGACAACAGTGTTGGTTGTGGATCCTGATTATCTTCCTAATTCAAAGGTGTTTGTTTTCAGCCGTGTTTATACGCCATGAATACTTTACACCCTGGAAGAATGTACACTCCTCCATGCAGGGGAGTGCAGAGGGGGCTTACCCCCTCTGTGGGGTCTGGGGGAAAGCGGGGCCCCAACAAGGGTTCAGGGGCAAAGCACCCGAAGGAAAATTTTCCTTGTAAATGTATATTATAATTTCATTGTAAATCTATACAGTTCATTATAAGGTCCCATATCTAACGATAGAAGTTATGTTAGGGTTTTTTTCCCTAGAAGGCAACCCTCTTTTATGAGGGAAATGTATTACGACTATGTATTATTGTGAATATTGTATTCTGAGTGAGGAGACTGTGAGAGAAACAAGAGGAAGTTACAACGGGTGCGTTGTAGGTTGTATCCCTTCATTTTCTGGATAATAATAAAGGAAGGACATAGAAATTTATCTGTTGGACATATCCCACACTGGGTGAACCACGTATATTTGTGTCTCTATTGTATTGTGTATCTTTTGTTTTTTATTTCCTCATTTGTTTTACTTTATTTCCTCGCGATCATGTTTCTCTAACAACTGGTATCAAAGAGAAAGGTAACTCTCATGAAAATAGGGTTCTCGGTTCGAGTGGAAGAAATGGCGTAAGATGGAAAGTTAAGGGTCAAAAAATTTAATGGTCGAAACTACTAGTTATGGAAGATTATTTATATCAGAAGGATCTATTCCTACCATTAGGTGGAATAACAAAGAAGGCGATGACCATGAAGGATGAATAATGGGAGGTTCTTGATATAAAGTGATCCAGGTGGATATTGATGGCCACCCACCTTTTCCAACTCGCTCAAAACAGTTTTCTGACAATTTTGCCAATTTACTATTTTTAGCAGTTTTTAACTTCTGGGGCCATTTTGAGGGACTAAATGAAGGTTTTTCGAGATATATATTCTCAATTATGGTTTAAAGTTATGATTTATCCCACAAAATTAATCTCCTCGATGATACCTTTCCAACGAGCTATCGTGCACCCCAAATGGAAATCGTATGCCAAAGTTACACCCCTAGGAAGTTGATACACCAAACTACCCAAAACAGGGTCCACAAAACTATTGGTTTTTCATCTTCCAGGGATAGGGTTTTGGATTTTCTTTATTATAAAAATGTCTTTGGAGCCTCATTGTAAAATCATCTTCTCATGGATGCGATTAGTCGTCACATCTCTTCTCAGAGATAAGTTTCCACCATTCTAGCGAGTCTTTCACTCTGTATTTTTACAGTCTTTGTACATTTTCGCTCATTAATAGAAAATTGTGTATTACTACATCTCTGTGTTTATGGTTGCATCTCTGATACATTTATGTTATATTATTGGGTATCCAAGATATCTCTGTACATTGCTTTATTATATCTCCGCTCTCAGTTCGTGCTGAAAATAATTTGAATCAGTGGTATCGGAGAAGGATGCTCTTGATCATTTTTTTCAATGCATGTCCCCATTGTGGTCCGAGTATAGAAATTTAGGTCTCAATATTTTCTCTCTTGAATAACATTGCTCTCGGACACCCAAGAAACCCTCCATGGCAGAAGAAAATAAAAACGACGGAGCAGATGATTATATCAATATGTTGCTTGAGCAAGCTCTAACGCAACAGAGGGACGAAATGATGGAGAATTTTTCCCACATCCTTCAATGCCTGCCGATAGCAATAGGAGAATATTCATCAAACAACCACTTTGGAAGCACCTCTCCTTTCAAGGTAGAGGTTAATTTTGATATTCCTGTATTTGAAGGTCAGATAGATGCAGATGCCCTAGACAAATGGTTAAATCTGCTAGAAGGTTGTTTCTTTGTTCACCATTTTTCTGACAGGGAAAAGGTCACCTTCACACTCCTTAAATCTCTCCCCAATGTCAAACATTGGTGGGAAAATTGTTGGGAGAAAAGTTCCGCAGAAGAGTCTGGAATATATGGGGTCGATCCCACTTGAGATTTTTTTGTGGACCTCATAAAGGAACAGTATTACCCTGTTGCAAACTATGAAGACCAGTATATAAGATGGACCACACTGCATCAAGAGAGGGGCCAAGTAGTTATGAAGTTCACCAATACCTTCCCTACCTTTTGCACCAAGATGGGTGTCAAAGACTCTGAACGAAATTTTCTTCTGAAATAACGTGGGTCTCTACACAGATACATCCAAACTGAAATGGATTTCTGGATATCTCATTACTTGGCGTTGCTTATCAATATGTTATGTTGGACCTTTACCAAGTTTTGAGGATTCTTGGTCATGTTTGACCTATTTTTGGGACTTCGACAGGTTGTCAAAGGTGGAGCACAAATTGAAGCCGATATCATGGGATCTCGACCCCTTTTTAGGGATTTTTGGGTTTTGGGCTTATGTAACGGGTATGGGAATGTCGGCCCATGGATTTACCCATGCTTAGGCCTATTTTGTAATGTATAAATAGAAGTTAGGTGATGTAGGAAGTAGCTTGATATATGTGATCGAAGAGTTGTAAGTTGTGCTAAGTGCAGGTAATGATTGTAATTGCTTCATGCATATTGTGTGAGACTTGTAGAGCTAAGTGAAAGTAATTTTAAGAGACTGTGAAGAGTCTTTGTGTTGAAACCCAGGGAAGAAGGATCTAGTGAGGTGCGCAGATCTCCTATACTATGTGGAGTACGATTTTGTGGCTCTGTGCATGTAGAAGATTGAGAGAAGCTAATAAAGAAGATGAAGAGTTGGTGGACATAGCCCCCAGGTGGGGGTGAACCACGTATATCCTGTGTTGTGAATGCTTTGTGCTTTATGGTTGCTCTCTTGTTTATGTGATTAAATGCTTAGTGTGTTGTTAGATGATAGATGAATCTTATATGGTAGCTTAGTGCTGAATAATGTGAATGAATGCTAGATCTAATCAATGTTAGTATGCTTAGTGCTTGAATCCATTGAATCTATGGGAATGTTGCACTGGTTTATTATTAGGGTTTAATTGCATTGTAAGCTGAGACTGGATATTGATGAACTATAAATGTTAATTTCTCTATTAAGGTGTTACAATCACAGATTTGTGCCCCAGCTAAGGTTGCAAACATTGGAGTCATGCAACCACCCCTGCCTCTACCTCGGGTGAGACTTCATCTGCTTCGCAAGTGTTGCTAAAAGGGCCAGTAGTTATGGTTTTTTTGGTGCGTTGTTGTAGCGTTGAACCCTGGGTCTGCCCTTGTGCCAATAAATGGTTATGTTTCCAGGATCTGAAGCTATGATTGCTGGGAACTAAGGAAAAAGGAGCTTTGTGCGAAGATCTGACCTGAAACTGTGAAAGCTTTGTGCGTAGATCTGTTGCCCTAGTGCACAACATCCTACTTAACTTTTGAATATCTGTGCTAAGAAATGAAGTCTGATCTGAAGAGAAGAGGTAAGATTTAAAAGATTTGTTCTTTGTTAAAGGTAAGATAAGTGGAAATTTTTGTTTCAAAAGTATGGATCTAGGTATGTTTGATAAATTTTGTCCTAGCTTGAAAGGTAGGGCACAACTAGAAGAAATAAGATTTGATATAAATAGATCTGATAAGAATAGTGAAAGATATGTTATACCTATGCATAGAAAGAATGTTTGGACTAACCAATAGATGCAGGATCCTAGAAAGAATTTTTTGCAGGTTAGCTACTATGATCCTAGTGCGCAGTATAGGAAAGGATGGGGATCATTTAAAAGAAAATGAGGATTAACCCTTTGTTACAATTGCAGAAGATCGGGACATTTGGCTAAGGAATGCCCTAGTAAAAGATCTAGTTGTCTTTTTTGTAAAGTTGTGGACCATGAAGTTTTAGATTTCCCTAGAATGATTGCTAAACTTGAAAAAATGAATATAAGACAAGAAGACCATGAGAAAGGTCAAGCAACTAAGACCATGGCAGAACCCCAGAAAGAATCAAAGACTGTATTGCTACAAATAATAGAAACCTTGAATGACCACCAAAATATCAACTTATCAGAGATCTTCAAAGAAAAAGAGTGCATAGAACCAAGAATATGAGACTTCGACATTGACTGTGTTCTAGATGAAGAAAAACAAGTGAATATTATGACAGAAAGAACTTGGTAAACTTTAGGAAATCCTTCTATGATTCCTTCATTGGGAGGAATAAGATTATTTAGAGGAAAGTTGATAAACCTACGTGGAAATCTCACCCAGACATCTATGAGTGCTCATGGAACTTTGACAGAGGAAGATTTTGAGGTTGTTAAATTTATTGATAATAGTGCCCCATTTTCTATATTGCTAGGAAAACCTTGGATTGAAAGGGATCGGGCCAGAAGGAAAGAAGAAGAAGCAAGAGTTGAAAGATTTCATGACTAGGAGGATCGCACACTTGATTGAAGAACAGGAGAACAGATCGCAAATATTGAAAACCAGAAACTTGGATGTCGAAGTTGGAAGAACACAAGAAGACTCACAAAATACTGAAGCACCTACCCCAGATAGACAAGAAGTATTTCCCTTGAACCCTAGGAAAGAATCTCAACAACGCGAAATTATTATGCCAAAAGGAGATAAGAATTAGAATGGAAAGAGGAATACTGAGATGAATCTCATTGGAAAAAAGGATAGAAAACTAAGTAAGAAGAGATCAAAGATCGAAAAGTTACATAAGGTTCCAGAGGGAACATCGCAGAAGGAAAATTTGCAAAACTGGAACTTCGCCAAGATATCAGAACAACGTCACATGACACTTCACCATGGTGAAGCAATATAGTTGTTGGAAATAGTATAACTGTTATACCGACACCCCGAACGGTTAGAACAAAATTGATGGTCAGAAAGATCTCCATTAGACCATTGGGACCATGTCATAACGGACAGAACTGAATTAATGAAGGCTTCTCGCCCGTTGGAGAGATCTGTTGCCTAGTTATCTACTTATTCCATCGAGCCTTGAATCAAGAAAACTTTTTCCAACCATGATTATCTGAGCTTGTTGATTAGTTTATTTCGCACAATGATCATCAAGCTATCACCATCTATCCCGTTGCATTGAGTAGTTACTCTTCAAACCCAAGATATTCAACCACGAGCGTGTATGTCCAAAGAACTTAACGTAGTCGAAGAGTTTGTGAAGGAGGTCCTCATCGACCTCATGACTAAAAGAGTAATGTCTGAAAGGGTAATGTCTGTGGGTGTACAAGTTTCATCGACGAGTGCAAGCCTCTCCATTGACCGCTCACAGATCTGGGCCATCCCGAGTCGTCACAGAAAAGAGAACCAAGCACAAAGATGACCTATAAAATGAGAATCTAATCCCAACCATCTTACCTGACCACATCCTACCTCTGGTTGGCGCGGTGAGTCGTGATAGTGTGCCGAGAGATTTTGACTACACCATGGTTACTGCATACCTCTCGAAGGGGATACACGCAGCTAGAGCGCATCAGGACAAGATCGCAACATTGAAGTTCAACGACTTCAACCTAGGAGACCTCAAGAACCATAGTATGCTCACCCCATATAAATACTTGACCCTGATGAAGGGGAAGAACTCAAAAATAATCCCCCAGTCATGGACGATGAACCTCGTGCAATCCACCCTGTTGAATGTAATGAAAATCCCACACTTTGGAAGGCACCAGGAGGTTAACACCTGTGTTAAGCTCTTTCTCTCATGTTACCATGGAGGCTACTTATGGCTAGACTGTCGTATGACAGTCGATCCAACACTGATCCATAGGATCACTGGATTGAGCATGCAGGGACCCGACCCATAGGATTTATATCCAAGGAAGGCCAGAGATCGCGCATTAGCACAAAAGATCAAGGGTACCTACGACGATGTTGAGAAGGGGACGTGAGGCTACAAGGTATCTTCCATCTAGAATGGCGTAGTGCACTTAGCATGCCAATTAATTGCAAGAAACCTAGTAAGGAAGAACAGACCCATGCAGGTCACATGGTTTGTCGTTGACCTCGCAGGGAAATGCGTGGAAGGCCTACAGATGAACTGCGCGAATTACCTAGTTAACCAACTAGAATTAAACTGTTGTGAAGCACAGGATCAGGGCTATGGGTTCCACTTTAGCTGGCTCTTGATCCTCATTGCGTTTATTTCTTGGGATATGCTGAAAGGAGCGACCTTCCCAGACATTAAACCATTTGAGCCACTTGCTGTGAAGTCCACCATGCTCTGGTACTTGAGTGATATGGGAAAATAGTGGTAGTGGAACATAGTATTTCTCACATATTATATACAACTGAAGAGGGATATCGAAGATGAACCTCGCATGAAGCCAAACACCCTACAGTGGTTCCAACCCCTCATGAAGTTATGTGCATATTGACACTTTATCTATATCACTGCATGCGTAGACGAGCATAAGGAGGAGCTTCAGTCGTACTACAAGATCACAAAGGAGGACCTCAAGGAGATAACTAAGGAATGGTCAGCAGACCTCCTTATCCCCGCTAATCCTGTCGAGATGTCTGACCCCTAACTTGACATATCGGAGGCCGCTCACAAAGAACATGACACACCCAGAACCAGTAGAAGGAAGAAGACCGAAGAAGTCCAAGACTTAAGCAGCGCATCAGAAAATACTGCTTCAGTATCACCTGACCGAGGGGGTGATGACGAAGCAGAAGAGATAAATGGAAAAGAACATGAGTAGAAGCAAGGTGAAGTAACACCACCTAGAGACGAGGTTGGTCCCTTGAAGAAAAGGAAGGTTTCTCCCCTGAAACCCTCTTCCCGGAAGAAATCCAGAGCCACCTTGACTAAGATGCAGACTGTGCTCACTATCGATGACTTTGACTTCATCATCGTAGTTGTAAACGATGCCTCGCAGGAAATATTGCATAAACAAGAAGCTAAGCAGGAGGATATGTATGACAGAATCAAGGCTGAACTCCGAGGGGTACAGCAGGCCCTTCAGTCCAGTCACGCAATGTCCACTAGCAATATAACTGGATCATTATTCACAATCTTGAAGTAAAGATTAGGATCAACTTTACTCTTGCTAAATCTCAAGTTCATCATAAAACTATCAATCCTTCCATACCAAGCTCTTGGAGCTTGCTTCAACTTCCATACATGAGTCTTCTTGTCCTGTACTTAAAAACCAAATGTTCACATCACATTGTACCAACTTGGTACACTTGTTCAACTCCAACTTAATATGCACAATCATGTACTAGCTCTAAGTGATTTTTTCAAAGAACTATTTGTCTCAATGCATGAGAGTATGTCCTCTACTCTCTCTGCAACTATTTCTTTGGGACTAGGACTCTATACCTACAACTTCTCTAAAGATGAGAATGACTGCTCCATTCCCACTGTGGCTTCTGAAATTTGAGAGTAACTCCTCTACTCTATCACGACAACAACTTCATCTAAAACTGGGAGTGGCTCAATAACTGACACTAAGGGTAGTGTATCATCTTTCATGGAGGTAACTCAATCTCAAATACAAGGACTTCTCCCTCTAAATCTCATGCTATATCAGAACCATGGTTGTTTTGGTTATATTCATGAATACTGGAACTATTTATTCGATTACTGGAGCAAGTGTCTCATCATAGTATTCTCCCTCTTGATACATCTTTATATTTTTATCTACAACATGCTTGATCTATTAGATCAATCTTGGAAGTCACCACTGACTTCCTTTCTCGTCTTAAGGAAAAATCCATATCTCAGTCCTTCTAACTGGATTCCTTCTCTGTTACTGAAATAAGGGAATATTCCTAGGATATTTCATGTCTCCTAGAGGTCTATGAAGCTATGATATAGTATTCTCAACTCATGGCATATGTCTTCCAGTCCTGGAAGATGTCTCTTCATATGATCCTTTCTGAGATTGGGCTTATTCTGAGTCTTGATTTCTTCTGAGTCTACAAAAACTTCATAGTCTCTACAATATATACTTGGTGTTGAATACCAAGTATTAATATGAAAAGTTGAGTCATACTTCAGATGAATTATGCTTCCTATCAAGGTGGCTTCATTATCCTTTGACCAAATATATTGTGAGTTATGTTCTAATGTTCAGTCATCTTTGGAGCCTTCTGCTCCTTACAGTCAATCTCCATATGAGATACTCTGTATCTAAAAAGTATATTCTTCTTCATCTTATCCTTTTTCTGGTACACATGATACATCCTTCATTCTCATCAAAGTTCCTATCATGTGCTTAAGAGCCAAGTATCTACAGGACATAATATTCAATTTCTTCTTTAGTAAACTTCTTGGATGGCTCATCATCTTCAACTGCATAGGAATAATGTATTTTGTTATTTATGTCCTTGAATTTTTCCCTTCTGGAAGGACAATTCTTAGCAACGTGTCCCATCTTATCACAATGATAACATTGATAAGAGGAAAAATATTTTTCTTTTCTTTGACCCTTATGATATTTTTGGAATCTCCTTGGAGGGTGATATTCTTTATGGAAGTGGGTGAATCTCTTTGGGGAGTGATATTCTTTAAGAAGGTGGGTGTCCTTTTGGAAATGAGACCTTTTATTTCCTCCTTTAGTATGAGCATCTAGGTCTTGATATTCATCCCTTAATAGTATGGATTCTCGGTTGGCTACTCTTGCTTCTTCTTGAACACATTCTTCCCATAAACTGTCAAATTGGAGTTTCTCTTTTCTTGCATAGATAGTTTGGATCAAGGCATCCCAAGGTCTTATGAGACCATTAAGAGTTTCCATGATGAGTTCATATTCATCCAAGTTGTCTCCAATTTCTTCTAATTGTTCCTTGAAATGAGTAACCCTAGAGAAATAGTCTTGGATTGTTTCTCCTTTTTTCATATTTGTATTCTTGAGTTGAGTTCTCAAGTTCATCTTTCGATTAATGGTCTTCCCTTCATACATTCTGGTTAGGGAATCAAACATTTATTTTGGAGTATTCTTAGAAAACACTTGAGGGATCAAGTGATCTTTAATGGAGTTTGCAATGATCCTTTTGGCCCTAACCATATCCTTCTTGTACTTCGCTTCGGTTGCATCTTATTTGGGTTCAGGCACATTTTATTTTATGAATTTTGCAATGTCATTCTCTTTAAGAATGAGTCCAATTCTATACTTCCAGGCATGGAAGTTTTCCACACCTTCTATCTTGTCAAAAAGCTTGGTGTTTCCAGACATCTTGACCTAGGAAAATTACCAGAAAGTGAAAGTGCTTAGAAAATGAATCTGAACTTATCAAGAGATCCATTGGGCTGAGGCGAGTAGGTTGGAGTTGTCTGTTTTAAAAAATTCCAATTTTTACTCCTTGAAACTTGACCTGCACAAATCAGGACTGGTACTTCTAATACTGGTTCTAGTTTTCTGGTTTTCTAGTACCAGTCAAAACTAGGGTTTGAATTTCAAGAGGCTTTGGCCATTGAAAATGTGTGTTCAAGCAGCCAAATGATGCACTAGGTTAGGGCACACTTCCCTGGATGGTTTTAAGTCATAAATTCTTCTCCAATAAAAATCCCTAATTTTCTTGTACGACAACAATGACGTTTTTAGATACCTAATGAAAGGTGCTCTATTCAATCAAGATCTGATACCATGTTAAATTCAGAGTTGTTATTAATTTCTTTTCAATTTACTATATCATAACATAATTAGAATTACTAAAATAAACACAATCACAAGGTACACAACATTTTATCTTGGGAAACCCTCATGGGGGAGAAAACCCAGCAAAAACTTCTTCAATAATATATTGCCAATACAATGCCAAGACTTAAGACCAAACCACCAAGAAAAGACTAGGATTGAGCATGCGCTTCTCTTCTCCTTCTTGCAACTGCAAATTCCTTCAAAATATGTGCACTACAAGTTTGAGCAAGTGAGTGAACAAGTGAAGCACCATCCTCACTTATAAATACTAGCTAAGGAGGTGCTAGGGTTATGTCTCTTCACTTAGTTGGGCCAACTTCTTCCAAGAATGGTTAAAACCACTTTATAAACCCTAAGGGATGACTTTACAATTACCACCATGTAAATATGGTTTGACCAATCCACAAAAGGGGATTTGGTATTATACAAGACCCGACATGATCAATCCACAAAAGGGGATTTGATCTATAATATAATAACTCAAATATAATTAGAATATTCTTTGAAGTTACAATATTACAATAGGTTAACTACCTATCTTATTGAAGTAGTTGTCCTTCTTTGACAACTCAATAGATTTGTATGTTCCCGGTGAGTGCCCTTAATCCTAATGTCCATGATTCAATCCGTTAGAGCCTATTCAATACATTTGAGATGGAGTTATGTAGGGGCAAATTTCTCAGCCACCTAAAAGATGTCTAGTCAGTAGAAGTTGGTGAGGCCCAAGAAGCTGTGGAGGTCTGTCAGAGTCATCAAGGCTATCCAATTGAAAATGAATTGGATGTTGGTTGTGTCCACATGCACCTCATGTTCATCCATGATGTATCCTATGTATTGGATTATCTACATGCCAAACAAGCATTTCTATAGGCTAATGTATAGCTTGTGTTGTCGCAGAATGCTCAGGACTTGTTGAATGTGATGCAAGTGCTCTCCCCAGGTCTCGATGAAGATGAGGATGTCATCCAAATAGACCACCATAAAATAGTTTGTGAACGGTCACAATATATCATCCATCATCCTCATGAATTTCATTGGAGCATTAGTCAATCCAAAAGGCATGACCAACCACTCAAAGAGGCCTTATTTATATTTGAAGGTTGTCTTCCACAAAAGAGTTGATTCTATTGAAACATGGTGATAGATTGACTTCATATCAATCTCATTTAAGAACTTGTAACCATTGAGCTGAACAAGAAAATCGCCAATCAAAGGGATTGTGTATTGGTTCTTGACGGTGATTTTATTCAAGGCTCTATAATCAATATAGAGCCGCCACATTCCATCCTTCTTTTTTACCCAAACAATTGGGCTCCCACGAGGTGAGGCGCTTGGACGAATGTGTCCCTTGTGGATGAGCTTAGGAATTTCATTCTTTATTTACTCATTCTCCAAAAGGGAGCATCTATATATTGGACCATTGAGAAAGGGAGAACCAGGTGTCAAATCAATGGGATGTTTGACATGACATTGCAAAGGCACCCCTACAGGTGAAGCAAAGAGGTCTATGTATTCCTCTACAATATTTTCCACCTATCTCTATAGTGTAGAGAGACCCTATTTTGAATTTTTGGCAGTCGTAGTGGTCTTTCATTCCCCTTTTGATCGAGCCATGAAGAGGAAAAACTTTGCAGTCTGTGAGACAATTTTTGGCATTATTTTGTTGATATCAATGAAATTGTAATAATCGGAACTACCTCAAGTACCCTATAGGGATAACCCCCCAGAGTGATAATGACACTATGGGCTTGGGAATCATAAATAACATGACATTTCTAAATAAATGGTTGTCCTAATAGAACATTACAAACTTCAAGTGGGGAAACATCACACAATACCTCACTTTTGAAGGGATTAATGTTGTAGGGAAGGAAACATTGTTGGTTGACGTGAAGGCATCATCCTTGGTTCAAGAAACTTATGGTGTATGGTTGAGGGTGGCAGTTTTGGTAGCCCCAATATCTTGATGACCTCAACCAAGATCAAGTTCTTCTGGCTCCCACTGTCAACAATGAAATGCAATGGGGTTCCCTTCACCCACATATTTGAATGAAAGAGGTGTTCCTCTTCCTCAAGCTCCTCTAACTCGTTTGGTTGGATATTTTTGATTGAGATGATAGCACTAGGTTTCACATTGAAGATTTTATTTCCCTTATCCTACTCTGAATCAGATTCTGATTCAGGGTCCAACTCTTTTTCTTTAAACTCGACCAACAATGACTATTTTGAGTGGCATTCATCAGTGTTGTGCCAGGAGATTTTTTGGAACTCGCACCATTTACCAGTGTCCTTCTTCGTCTTCTCATTACCCTTCTTTTCCTGTGGCTTGGACTGACTATCTTGAAGTTGGCCTTCCTTTCCCTTTCCCTTGTTTTGTGATTTAGGGATAGCTTTTCCATGCTTCTTTCATTGTGTATTTGCAGACCCAAGCTACCTCTTATTCCATTGCTTAAATAATTTTGAAAACATATCTGTAAGTGACTCCCAGTGAAGATATGCCCAATAAATCCATATTTTTTTGGATGTACCTATGTATTCCACTGTATTACTTCATATCCAGGTGTCGTTCGGAGTATATGATGCCCAAATTTAAGCGTAAGGTATGCAATATGTTAGCGTACTCCGACACCATCTAGTCTCTTTCCTGACGCAAAGTCATCCATGTCGTGTATTGGTCATCATAGTTTTTGACATGGTAGAACTCCTCCTTGAGGGAATCAACAAAGGCCAGCCAAGTGGGTCCTATCTCGAATTCCATACACTTGTCTTCGTTATGTCTCTCCCAGTAACATTCCCACCAATCTTTGACATGGTGGAGGGATTTAAGGAAAGTAAAAGTGATATTTTCAATGTTAGAAAAATTTTGAATAGATTAATACCCTTCTAATAGATTCATCCATTTCTCTAAATCATATACATCTATATAGCCTTAAAATAAGGGGATATCAAAGTTAACATGTACCTTGAAGGGTGTCCCACCTATGAAATGGATTCTTGTTGAAGGTCCCTCACTTACCGTTAGTAATCATCGAAGGATCTAGATGAAGTTGTCCATCATCTCGTTCTATTAGCGTGCGACGGATTCTTTGAGAAATTTTTTGAAAGGATCTCCTACTCCATCGTATATATTTTCTTCCATCATGGGAGGTTACTTGGGTCATCAAGAGCAATCATCCCCAAGTGAAACTAGTTCGATACCCAACTCTCTATACTCTGACCTCGTCAAGGATATGCATCGTGAAATAACAAGGAGCATACTACTCTGATACCAATAATCTGGATTACATTAAGAATGAAATGAAATACAAACAAAACTATAGAAGAGAACAAATAAATACAATGAAACCCAACTTCTATTAATGAATAAAATAAAAAAATATTGTAGAACACAAATTGGCTAGAATGGTGGTAGTTTTTCTCTGAAGAGAAAGATATGTTGGCTACGCTCATTCACAGAAAGATAATACAATGGGATGTAAGAGTGTCCTTTTAACATAAAGCAACGACCCTAAAGGACCAAAACCCTGACCCTAGGAGGTGAAGCGCCAAAAGGTTTGTGATATTTGAGGTGGTTAGTTGATCCGTCAACTTCCCGAGGAAACAACTTTTTCATACATCTCCATTTGGAGAATTTAGTATCTTGTTGGAAAGATCTAATTGACAAGTACAATTATTAGCAGGGAGAAGGCATTCCATAGCAGCCCTAGGCCCCCCGAATGGCCAAAAACATCATTTAGGACCTCAAAACAACCTCAGAAGTTTAGGACCCGAAAATCATAACAAAAACTGCAAAGATGGAGAACTGTGATAAGTCAGTGGAAGAGGTAGGTGGTCACCAATACCCACATGTATCAATAGTGGAATGTTATGCATCTAGAAAAGGAATTGAATCAATTCTAATGCAAGAAGGAGACCATTGGATTTTGAAAGAAAACAAATCAAGAGAAAAATTTGGTGAAATCTACTTAAGAAAAATAAGTACCAGATATTGTACATGCAATTAAGAAATGCTTCAACTCAAGGAAAATCGGTGAAATCTACCTATGAAAACAAATGTCAGATATTTTACATGCAATGAAAAAATGCCAACAATGTCTTAATGGAAGGCATTTTAGAGTCAAGATTGGGCATGGAAACCTAAAGTACTTTTTGGGAAAAAGGTTGTCATCATAAGAGAAACAAAAATGGATAGCTAATATGCAAGGGTTTGATTTTGAAATAATATTCAAGAAAATGAATGATAATGTGGTAGAAAATGCCCTCTCAAAATACAAGAAGAATCCACCTTATATGTCATTACATCTATCATTCCTATATGGTTGGATGAAGTTTGCCAAGAATGGAAAGAACCCAATAGTAATAGATAGGAAATGAAATGTCTAAAAGAAGGAAAGATATCTATAGAACATTGGGATTGGAATAGAGATTCCCTTTGGTACAAGGATAGAATATTATATTCCTTCAATTAAAGTTGAAACAAAAAATATTAAGGGAGTCTCTTTAAAGAACATTGGGATTGGAAAAGAGACACTCTTTGGTATAGGGACAGAATATTTATATGACCACAATCAATGTTGAAACAACATATATTTGGAGAATCTCTTTACAAAAATTTGCATTGTGGGACATTTGATTTCCTTAAAACATATCAAAGGATCGAAAAAACTTGGGGAGGAGGGAATGAATAAAAATATTCAAAATTATGTAAAAGAATGTTAGGCATGTCAAAGAAATAAATGAAAGACCATCAAGGCTCTGATGCACTTCAACACTTACACATACCTAATAAATGATGGGAAGAAATTTGAAGTAGATGAAATACAAAAATAAAAAGGAAGGGATGCCATCTTTTGGTAATGGATAGTCACAAAATATCTTCATTTTTTTTTTTAAATTCAAGTATATATACTACAAGCCAAGTGGATAAAAGTTCCATGAAAGAAACTCATACGATTTATGGATTTCCTAATAGTAAGTGATAAGGATCTAAAATTCACAAGCAATTTTTGGAAGGAATTGTTAAAGATAATAGGAACAACATTAGCCATGAATGTATCATATCATCCACAAACAAATAGTCAAGTGGAAACAATGAACACATGTTTGGAGAAACATTTTTGTTGATATTCTTGAGACAAACAATCACAATGGGTCAAGTGGTTTTGTCTAGACGAGTGGTGGTATAATCTAACTGATCACATAACTTCTAAGATGTCTCCATTCCAAGCTCTGTATGAATATCTATCTCCTAGTATCACATCTTATTTGCAAGACAATTCCAAAGTACATGTAATATAATCGCATATTCAAAAGACTAGAAACTTTGCAAATAATTAAAGAAATCCTGAAAAATGGCCCAAAATAAGATGAATAAATAGTCAAATCAATATTGCGATGAAATAAAATTTGAAGTGGGGATTTGGATATATATGCAACTCCAATTGTATAAGAAATCTAGTCTCAAATAAGAGAAGAATAAAAAACTATCTCTAACATGTTATCGAACCTACAAGTTCCTTCAAAAATATTAGAAAAGTGGCTTAGGAGTTAGATTTCTCTTCTTCACACATTCATAAGGTTTTCCAAGTCTCTTTCCTTGAAAAGGTTGTTGGAAAAACTATTCCAGTACACACTAAAATTCCTATCAATTTCACATGCAACTCTATCTGACAGATTTTCAGATCTGAAAATTACTTTCGTGAGCCAAAGTAAACCCTAGTTGTTATCATTGAACAATTTTACACTGAACATTATTGACTGAAAAATATAGTAGTGGAGACAACAAGATCAAAGATGAATCATCAACACATATGAGACACAAATATTTTTGTTCTGTAACTTTAAAATTGATATTTTCCTAAGGGAAAACCATCCCTCTTAGCTGTCACAAAATCACCAAATCTGAGGAAAAAAACCAGTGATCTCTACAACTTACAAATTCAGTCAATCTGAGGAAAAAACTAGTCCTATTGACAAAATCCAAATCAACAAAATACTTGGGACAAATACTAACTTACAAGTCTATTGTAGACCACCTATATGACTTCCTAACGTCACCCGTATTGTTTCTATAGTAGTCTTGTACATACCTTCTTCTTCCCAAAAACCCTATACGGAAATACGTTATTGTGCTTACTAGAACCCACATACATACGTAATTGTTCCCATTGCAACCCGCATACGTACGCGATTGTTCCCATTGCACCCGGAGTACATGTATGAACACTTCTCTATGAATCACTCTCTGTGGATTCCTTTGCATGTGCGTCCTTCTTCACTTCCCACATGTTATATAGAAAACCTAGGCCATATTTCCTAGGTGCAAAAATCGCCTTGTTGAAATCGCCATGCTCCCTAGCACAAGTGTTTACTCACTTCTGCTAACTCCATGATGCCATAATGATGAAATTTCACAATGATCTCTCTCCTTTATATACAAATCTAATGAGTGAGTTTAGGATCCCTTTCTAAACTCAACAATTAATTAAAATATTGCAATCCTCTTTGTGGGTGTGAAACCCCTACACAAGTCCACAAGTCACATGATATTTCCCATGAGGCCCTAGTCTCATTCCAAGGGTGATTTGACTGACACAAAAGGCTTATCTAGTGCCAAAATATATTCCCACATGCCTGACACCATGGCCCCTAGTGGGAATACCTCCTGAATCTACAAAATAATCAACACTTCCTCTTAGTGAGGGAGGTATTCTATACCACTCCTAGCTAGTCTATGAAATAGAAAAACTTCCCCTTTACTAGGGATTTGGTGAGAATATATACAATCTTCTCATCTGTGTAAATGTGTTAGAGCTTCACAACTCCCTTATGCACCTTATCTATGATGAAGTGGTATCTTATCTGAATGTGTTTCAACTTATCGTGAAACACTAGATTATCTAAGAGTTTGATACAACTTTGATTGTCACAGTGCATCACAGTAGGCTCCAACTCTTGAAAAAATAACCTTGTAAGAAGTTTGTGAATCCAAATAGCCTCACAACTCGACAAGATAACTTCCATATACTCTGCCTCTATTGAGTTGAGTACCACATAAGTTTGTTTCATGTTGTACCAAGAAACCATTGTTGATCCCAAGCTGAAGAAACCACCATAAGTGCTCTTCCTTTCAATTGCACTACCTGCCCAATCTGAGTCTAAATATCTATGCAACCTCACTCCATCACCTTAGAAATATCTTAGAACAAATCCAAATGTACCCCGAAGGTATTGTTATCACTCTGTAATTTTCCCAAGGCTTTGGAGGTAGACACAGAGGTAACATCAAAACTACTTCGATTCTTGGATCTAACCCTCCAAGACTCAAAGAGGGATATCTCTATTTGATATAGATTGGTTTGAATAGATATTAGTCTAGCTAATGGGTTCAGAGTTTGGATTTTTTAATTGGTTTGGTTGGAGCAGGAGAAAAGGGCCATTGGGCAATGGGGTCAAAGAGATTTAATCCAATCAAAGCAAGGTCTACAAGGGAGCTTACAGGAAAAGGTAGGCAATGTTTTTGATCCTTTAAAGTTTGGTAAATGGTCAAGAAGAAAAAGGGATGGAATCATATCATAACAGGGCAGTTAAGAATCCTAAGAATGACCTTCAGGAAAAAAACATCGATATTTCTTTAAACTGGGAACAAGGTGTCTTTAAAAAAATCCCGAGCCTGACTTTCTTTAAAACAATAGAGAAAGAAATATATATGAAAAACGGAGAAAACATATTTACATAGAGGAAAACTTCACCAACATAATAACACAGGAATCCTGTAACTGTAATATTGCTTTGATGGAATATGGCTCTATGAGATGATTACAACAATGAATGTTCCTTTTCTGGTCGCGTTCAACCAACTTTACTCTATTAAAAACATAGATATAAATAACAATACAATCCTTAGGCTCAGGAGATTGAATTCAATCCTCCTGGCCGAAAATAGCAAGTCAATCCCCAAAAGATCTGAACTGAAAACTGGGTCGAATCTATTGAAAAAAGGGGTCAACTCAAACATTTATTTCTCCTCAATAGTGACACCTGTGAAAAAAATGTAGGAGTTTATTGTATATTCATTTTTCTGGAGAAAAAATCTCCTTCGGTTTCTCCAATTTCATCTCCAGCTCGCCGAAATAGCTCCCGCAAAATCGGGATTGAAATAGAAAAAACCGAAATTCTGAAAAATGAGGCTGAAAGATATCTTTGATTCTCCCAAATGGTGGCACTTGTGCAAAATATGGAAGAGGTTTTTGTTCTTCAGCCCGTTCTGAACAAAAACATCTCTCTTATTTTTAAAATTTGTTTCCATTTTCTTAGAATCTGCTTCGGAAGATGACTGGTCAAACTGGTAAAAAACGAACGGTTTTGAGAAATTGGGGGAGGGTGGTTTTGGAGAGGTAAGCGGTATATCGGACCCCCGGAGGTGGTAAGTGGTATTGGGAGGGGGGGGGGAGGTCTGATTTCAACAGGAGATGACAAGTGTCCCTCCCAATACCACTTATCAGACCCCCCTTGATGAGATGTGACGTGAGGGAGGGGGGGGGGTCCGATATGTATGTGTGAGTGGGTAGAAAACTTAGGATAAATGTAAAATTGTAATTTTTGTTTTTTATGTTTTGTTATTAATTTTTGTATTTTGTTTTATTCGTTTTGTTTTTGTTATATTATATGTTTTTTATTTAATATTTTAATACATGTTTTTATATATGTTTTATATTGTTTCATTTTAATATATGTTTTTTATGATTGTTAAATGTTTTTATTTTAACATTTGTTTTATTTAATTTATGTATAGTGTTTTTTAATTTATATGTTTAATATTTTAATTTCTTAGTTTAATGTATTAACTTAATAAACTAACCTAAGTATTAACTTACACAAACTAACTTAGTTATTAATTATTAATTAATTAATTATTAACAAATCTAATCTAACTACTAACCTAATGTTTTTATCCTAAGGTGGTTTATTAAAAATGTAGGGGCGAAGATGGCCAAGGGAAGAAGAACTGGCGAATGAGGGAATAAAGGGCGCAACAAGGTGACAAAGGATCGGGTAGGGTGATGAAGGATCGGGCAAAACAGATGGAGGGGAAAACGAAATCAACCGAGTCCAACAAGCCAGATGTCTTCATCATGAGGGTGATGCCAAATAGAAAATGAAGAATCGGTTTACCTATAATTATAGGACCCCAACATAGGCTCCACCTAGGGATGGCATCTCTTTCGGGAGGTGTCAAGAACCACTGAAATCTGAACATGCAGACCGATGCTTTATTCATTAGGCTGATCCCAAAATCTTATTATGCAACCTGTACCTGTTTTGATCTTTCAACTAAAACCAAATCAAAATGAACACTGTTGAAAAAGAGATACTCATAATGTTGAGCTTATTCAAACTCTCCTATCCTCTACTACAATCACTTCTCAATTAGGTAATGGAAAATTTCCAATGAGTCCAATCCAACAGTCGATCCAATAAATTTGTTTTTTCATTGTTTTCAATAAGCATCAGAACTAGAGCCTGCAAAGGAGTTAATGATTGATTTCCAATATTGTTGTATACAACAAAGACCTCGGCAATCCTGAAGAACAAAAGTCATGCCGGACATAGATTGGGGCTCTGCAGTGAAAAATTTATCCATATAGGTGACTATAGGATCAAGGTAGAACTGACATGTTCCTTGATTTTTAAATTTATCCAAGTCAACAACATGATCTGGCACTGTATCTATGTTATTTGCATCCTCATGCAATGGCTAATATGGCTGCAAATTTTCTGATAGGTTTAGCAGTAAGACTGTTGATGAACTAGATTGTGAAGCTGATTGCCTGACCATGTCAAGATCATAACATCTTTTCAGCTCATGAATAGCGAATGAAGAATGATTTTGACAACACAGGTCATCCAACCGATCAGCTATTGGATCCTA
Source organism: Picea mariana (assembly GCA_032191745.1). Classification (NCBI taxonomy): domain Eukaryota; kingdom Viridiplantae; phylum Streptophyta; class Pinopsida; order Pinales; family Pinaceae; genus Picea; species Picea mariana. The sequence goes on along the minus strand of JASDQU010101783.1, from coordinate 37,370 downwards.
AAAAGACTGACAAGATTGTTGCATTGATTCAAGTGAAATTTCATGACTTTTTATGTGTTTATCCTTCAACATTTGTTCAAGAGTCTCCTTAAAAATTTGAAATGAATTATAATCTAATGGTACATAATTACTTTCCACTGATTCAAATCTTGTTTTGAGCTCTAGAATTTCATCTGGACTTTGAAAATCAAGAGAAATTAGTGACTGTGATTTTGGGTCTAAAATAGATCCCATGTCATCAATGACATCCTTTACTGACTACTCAGAAATTTTTTTGTCTTCACTATTTACAACTTTCCTAGAGTTTCTTTTCAGAAATTGAAAAGATGAGAAACATAAGGGTAGAGTGTTTCCACTTACTCCGATATTTTCTGCACTTTGATCATTGTTATCATACTTGCTATGCATATATATACTGTCTTGTTGGGATTGCAAATGATCTTCTTCCTCCCAACAATATCCTGCCAATTTCTCTGGAAAATCCATCTTGATATCATCCTCATCATATTGATCATGCTTGGGTAAATCATCCATGAATGAAATGTCATCAAACATGCACATCATTTCAACTGATGGCTCTTCAACAAGCTGTGTTGGAGTTTCATCTTTGACTGTGTTATGAATTGAATACATGAAACTATCATTATTCAGTCCCTGATACCACGGTTGAGTTGCAGAATTTTTGGGAATATTGACCTTTGTCGTTTCTGGAACTAGTGGGATATGAGGTCTTTGAACAAGTTCCTCTTTCCTGCTAATTTCCTGCATCATCTCTTTTATAGTGTTGGTTAGGACATGTATCTTCACTTCTGAAGATGTCATCCATTCCTTTTCTATTCTATCTTTCTCTTCTGCCTTTAACTTTGCCTTTCTGTTTAGCAAGTTAGCTCCCACATCAACTGCAATCTTTTTCATGTCTTCAAGTGTTGCAGTGTTCCTTTCTCTTAATTGGAATGTCATCTCAGGATCAAAGGCATCTGGGTAATGCAAGTGAGCTGATCCTGGGGGTGGCCTTATATCAGCAGGCATTGCAGGGAACACCTTATTGAACCTGGCTGAAAACTGATGTACTATCTCCCCTGGCTGTCTTTTCAAATGGTCATATTCTTCTAGGATGAGAAAGACATTTCTCATGATCACCCATCTATCTAGGAAATTTTGCACAAATTGATGGAAATTGCTAATGCTTGCAGTTGGAAGATTCTTAAACCAATCTTTGACTTTACCTTGCAATGGTAGGGTAAGCATTCTGATGCAGACATCATCATCTTCCACCTCAAACGGATCAAGAAAATCCTCAAGACTTTGGATATGCTTTTCAGCAGTGATCTTCCCATTTTCTCCATCAAACTTGGGCAAATTATTAATGTAATTGATAGGGAGGTCATGGAGAATAGGAGGAAAATCTAGAGGCTTATATCTGTCTTTGAATTTTACAGGTATAGGAGGTAAAGCAGGGGACTTATAGCTAATTGGAATTTCAATAATAGCAGGAGATAAAGCACGAGTCTCATGTTTCACTGGGCTTTCTACAAGTGCATCTGGGATGCACACAGGTGTATGAGTATGTACATGATTTACAACTTGGGGCTTAATCTCTTGAGGCTCATCAATTAGCAGATGATCAATATAAAATTCAGCAATATACTCTTGATTCCGATTGGAAAAAGATAGGACATAATTACACAGAAAACCAAAAATGTCTTGAATACAATTTGAGCTTGAATACCTTCTCTTTCCAGATTGCTTGGTCATGCTTTAGGTTCTTCCTCCAGTGGATTCTTTGAGTTGGCACTCTCTGGAGCTGATTGGAGTCACCAGGTGAAATATTTCATCCTTTATTGTGTCTGGTCACTGTCCGCCATCAATGATCAGATCTGGAACTTGAAGTGCACTACTGGAGAAAGTTCCCCAGTACGGTCACCATTCTATTATCACTCTATAATTTGACCGAGGCTATGGAGGCAGACACAAAGGTAACATCAAAACCACTTCGAGTCTTGGATCTAACCCTCCAAGACTTAGAGAGGGATCTCTCTGTTTGATATAAATTGGTTTGAATAGATATTAGGCTAGCTAATGAGTTCATTGTTTGGAATTTTTAATTGGTTTGGTTAGAGAAGGAGAAAAGGGCCATTGGGAAATGGGGTCAAAGAGATTTAATCCAATCAATGAAGAGTCTACTGATCCGGATTATTTTTGGCACGAAATGAGAGCGGAGATATAATAAAGAAATGTACAGAGATATTGCAGATATTCAATAATATAACAGAAATATATCAGAGATGCAACCATAAACACAGAGATACAGTAATACACGATTTCTATTAATGAAAGAAATGTACAGAGACTGTAAAAATACAGAGTGAAAG
>JASDQU010101782.1:344868-357372 GCA_032191745.1 Picea mariana | reverse complement strand
GAATGCATGGTTAACAAACATAAGATCAATTAGCATCATATGTTATTTTCCACGCTATGGGATTATCGCATGGTAGTCAAAACTGCCACTGGTTTCACACATTTTCATCTGGTCCATGGGGTTGAGGCCACTCTTCCCATTGAGTGCAAAATTCCCACCTTACGCATCACAATTGAGATATTACCCGACACTGCTCTAATGGAGCAATGTTTTTTGAACTTAGAATCCCTGGATGAGGATCATTGATCTTCATTACAGAACAATGAGGCAGCCAAAAAATGGTCAAAGGCCACCTTTGATCACCATGCCAACCTTCTCTCATTCAACAAAGGTGACCTGGTCCTCGCTTATGATGTCTCTAACGATACTCTTGGCCATGGAAAATTTGAGTCCCTATGGCATGGACTATACATCATCCAACATTGCCTCACTAAATGTGCATACATTCTGGCCTCTCCCGATGACTATCCTCTCAAAGAACCTGTCGATGGGTTGTACTTACAGAAATTTTACGCCTGAGCATAGCCATACTACACTAGGCTTTTTATTTTTTGTACATCATTTTTAGAGTTTTAAATCGTCTTTCATCCATACCTCACGTCTAATCTATCACTCATGTTCTTGAGATATGCCACCCCCATCGGCCTACCACATCAGTTACGTCGACGAAGCTAGCCGCTGGACACAAAATCTCGCTTCGACTGCTTGGGCCGTCTATTCACCCTCACATGAACTGCTCCACACCAGCGACATATGTTTAGGCTCAGCCACCAACAATCAAGCAGAATACACCGCCGTCATTGGTCTCCTCGTTGAGGCCAACCATTACCATATTTGTCACCTTAGTGTTTTACTTTATTCCCAAATGGTCATCCTCCATCTCAATAATGTGTACTGCGTTCGCGATCCTTTCCTCTTTCGCAAATAACTACAAGTTAGACTGTTATCTTGACAGTTTGATTCCATCACATTCACCCATATTCCAAGGCAATTTAATCAAATAGCAGATAATATGGCTAACCTAGTGTTAGATTGGCATTTATCACATCAAGTTACCAGTCCACATACATCAATAAATCTGTCACAACATATAAATTCGACATCATCAACAAAAACACAAAATACATGTAATCATCACCAAGATCCCAAAATGTATATATATATATATATATATATATATAGATATAGATATAAATGGATCCAATGTGCCATTCAATGTTTACAAAAAAAAAATATCGTACATATACAACATCTGTAGGCCGGTGAACCACCTCACGCCTATAGATACAAAACTGGTGCCACTACACCAAGTAGGCTCACAGGCCTATATAAAAACCATGAAACATATAAATACATACAAATAAACTCATGGTGCCTCTAGAGCATCACCACTTGGTCCCCTCTTAGGAGGTGGTGCCCCACCCACTATCGGTCCCTCCAGACCTGGAGATAGCCACCCAGTCATTGCAACACCTGTTACTGCTGCTCTCTAGACCATGGTCTGCCACATCAACAGAACTACCACACACTTCTCAAGGATGCCCTTGTCCTAGATCCGTGACCAAATTCCCTTGGGCACTCCCTGTAGCACTGCCTCCAAGCGACGATGAATATCCTCAAAATCTCCCTCGGCCTCGATCGAAGGAGCGTGTGATGGCCCTGCCCCCGAGTAACAAAACAATGTCTCCTATCCTCCCTCTCACCGTCAGCGTGCCTCGCTCCAGCATCATCCCAACGTCGTCTCTCTCCTACATGCGGTTCTCCTCGTAGAGGTCTCACCAGCCCCTGACGCGTTGATGCTCTAACCAACTCCACCTCGTGCCCGCGAGGCTTCACATATGCACACACAAAAAACAAATGATAGCATCATCATAAACCCATACATAAAAGTATACATGCTATACTATCTACAAAATAACAATATCACACCATATCTCTATGATCAAACACCTCCCCTAGAGGTAACACCATCTCCGAATCATCCGGGAAGTTCACCCTGAAGTATGGGTATTGCAGTATAATATGTGGCATCTGATGCCAGACCTACGCAACCTCGACCATGAAATAATGGCCACCCTCCCCACCACTGTGGTGAATCAAAATCGTCGACCACCCCCGCAGTCGCGACTCTCGCACACCAGGTGCACCCAACAATACTCTTGGGCGCAATATAGGCACCCTATCCGAAAACCATGCCACCAAGACTGACCCAAAGGCAAACTCCCCTGAGTCTGTATATCAACACCTGTCTAGCTGCCCTACCATCTTGGCATGCATCATCAATCCCAAGGAAAAATGCTCTCCTGCTAGCGCCCTCTCCATAATCCTCAACTAACCACCACTTATCTGCTGAGTCGTGAGGGACCCATATACCCTCACAACCATTGTTGCCACACAATGATGAACCAGGGCATCCATCACCCCAATACTAACCATAGAGCTCGACATAAAGTTCTCCCTCATACTGTACCTCTGGCCTAGGACAACCAACTGCCCATCCACAAGTACTATGGGCTCTGCCGGTAGGGAGTTCCCTGAAAAAGGAGCCCCATCAAGAAATATACATCCTCCACTGTAGTGAATGCCAAATGCTCATCTTGCACCATAAAACAATGAAGATCCAGACTCCACATCCGAATCAAGAATTGCAGGAGGTACTCTTGGGCCCGTATCAGAGGGCACTCAAAGAACTTCAGCAGCCCACACACTGTCAAAGTGTCATAGACTCTCGGCTTCTCATTGGCCATGACCTGCCGCAATTGGGACCAATCTCTCTCTCTCCAGTGAATCGACATTTTCCAAATGATCACCTGAATCCACATATACAGTACTTGATCAACCATCTCAAACATCCAAACATCAAAATATCCAAAAAAGATCAATTTTTACACCTTTCAGCTTTGCCTCCAAGGCGCGGTTGTTTTACCCCACAGGCGTACACACATGCACGCATGTTCATCCCTTAGTCGCGCACTCATGCATGACTGTTGGCCACATAGAGGCACATTCATGCACCCCTATCACACACACAGGCACACATCATAGCGCGCTTGTTCACTACACAACAACGCACACATGCGCAGCTGTTAGAATTATAGACGTGCATGCATGTGCTGCTATGCCTTGAATAGGCGCAAATGTCATGTGTGCCTATTATCCCCATTAGGGAGCCCCCACGCACGAATGACCGAATTACAGGCATGCACCCATGCATGCAACTTTCTCTATCACCCATGCACTGGGGGCCCACACCTACAAAAGCCCCTGTACGGCCCTCCGTACAAACCCTACCCAAAAATAGAAACCCTAATTCTATGCAGGATGATACAACAACTAACCTGAAGCTCGCTGGTCTTGAATCGGCTGCCTCAATCTCTCGAAATCTCCAAAACTCCTCTAAACTTGCTCGTCCACTCAATAACACAGCAGGTACAAATGAGGTGGCATTATGGGCTCTACAGCTATATATAGTCCATTTTCCCAAACTTCCAGACTCAATTCGGGGACCTCCAGGCGTCCATTTTTCGATTCATTTTCACCCACGGGATCAACATCCCGTCATCTACACCATGAAAATCCCCTGACCACTTTTCATCCTTATCCCCTTGGGGACTTTTTTTTCCTATTCCACTCAGGTACGCATGATTACATTATTAAATACACGCTATATGATCTTTCTCTTTCGATATTGTTCACGTCGAGTATTTTTTTTTCATGTGTGTAGGTACTTGATCATCATATCTTAGTAGTTTTCATTCAGGTATATCCTCAACACTGGCATGTAGTCATTCCCTTTGAATATCAATATGCATCTCCCAGTCACACCCTCCAATTTTTGCCTCTAGGATCCCTATATCCGGCTCTGCAGTACCGTCACCTCCACTGCATTTCGGTACTGTCACCCGGTAGAACTCACATTCACATGAGTTGTCCCATTCATCGTTCCCCCCAGGCACTTTGACACTCATGTCGTTCTCACCATTTAGGGATGGGAGTCCCAATAGTCTTACATCATGTTGCAAATCAGCCACATACTCCTTCTCCTCATTTTGCTAGCCTACCGCATGGAATCCCAGGGTACTTCCTCATGGTTTTATTTTGACTGCACTCCCGCAGCATCATTAACCATCCATTTCATCCACCATCAGTTTGCCCATCTGCAGATTTCCCTCCATACATTTCCCTCATACAGAAACCGGCCTATGGGGCCCCAACCCTCCACTTGTTTTCCAACCAACTTGCGCCATCCTCTAGCCAAGCCATCTTACACTGGCGCACCCTTTTCTGTATCTGCATTATTATCCCACCTTACTTTTTAATTATTTTTGTAATTAAGCTATTGTTTCCAACATTTTGAATAGCTTTTTGTCATCACCTTTGGCGACCTTCTTTCCTTTTGGAAAATGCAACCCATGTCGTCCTTGGCTGGGGCATTCCTTATCACCCACTCATGTTGACATCATCCATAAACTTTGAGTATCCCACAAGACACCTACCTCTGTTTTCTGAGTTTGTTCACTTTGTCCCAAGACACCTACCTCTGTTCTCTGAGTTTGTTCACTTTGTCCTGCCTTTGGCACAACTTATCCCACGTCCAGTTGTCCCCCTGACACTCGACCTAGTTCTAAGGTTGCTGCCACTTCACATATATCCCCAACCAAGGGCAGTCTTGAGTCTCCACACATCTTGACTTCGTCCATGTACCTCAGTTCCTGATCTCATTCAGTGAATTTCACAAAGCCCTTTGCTTCTTGGAGTCGCGTCTCCCTTTTTGTCGACATCAACACAGTTTCTAGAAGGGAGACAGTATATTGACTCTCATTACCTTTACAATGAGGAGTCTTGGATGACACAGGGAGAACCATAATTGCTCTATGCTGTCATTGACCCCCATAACATTCGACTTCAACACTTTCTCATGTTACGGTGGGTCTTACTTTGCGACTATTGCACTTTTTTTTATATTTGTCGAAGACCTCTGAAATTTGTTGGGCCATCAATGTCCGCAAAATCCTTAATACTTCGTATAGGTGTCATTGCTTACTTTTCAGAGTATTGTTCCTCATCAGAATTGTCCTCTACTCTTATCATCATGCCCTCGAGGGAACTGCAGTCATCTTCACCAACACACCACTTCAGTTATTGTCTTACACATTTTTTGAGTTACATGACACGAGCATGGGGCATGCCTGCCTCGTTTGTACACAATTTATTTTTCACACCTTGATAAAGGTTGGGTCCTACAGGTTCCCTTCTCCCTCCAACAGGTCTCTCTTGATACTCTCACTATCACTCTTTTTTACAATGGCACTCTCAGTAGAAGAAACATTGATGAATTTTGGATATACATATGCTTCTAAACTCATCCATCAGGGGGCATCTGTTATCACTGAAATTTCATCCGCAAATGGTTACAGGAATCCAACATCTTCAAACAACTATTAGTTCACCCATAGACAAAAAATGACCAAAAAAGAATTTCCAGAAGGTCCAAAACTATACAACCAGTTATAAAATTAGCATGCGCTAAGGATATACAGGAAGCACGTGCACGTGCACCAGTCGAAAACACTGAAAAAGCGCACATGTGCCCAATGTGAGACTGTGGATGCAAAAAGCCATGCACACCTCGGAACGACACATTTATGATATTGGTCGGCCTCCCACCCACTTCTAGTTTAGCTTCCAAGTAGATTTGACATCCAAATCTTTGCTGAATCCAGCTGGGTGGCTGGTCAAAGACCTAAAGGTGCCCTAAACAATCCCTTGTTCACACTAAAATCTGGTTGAATAATACCTCAAAGTTATGCTATAAAAAGAGGCCATGGGTGCACTACATTTCAAGGAATTCATTTGTATTGTTATGCTGTTGATATTCTCTTAGAGGACCCTCTTTCCTCATCAAGAGTATGCTAGCACCATTGCATTTATCCATTCATATCACCTCTTGAGTGAATGTGCCTTGGATTTTCTTCACCATTTCATTCTAGTTCCTCATTTGTAAGAACAACTCAATATTTGGGGGTCCAAGATCCCTCCCTTGGAGGAAGAAAGGACCCAAAGTCTCCCTTTCTCTTTGGTGTTTTCTTTTCACTAATACAATCCTTTCCATTGGTGACATGAGTCTTGTTTGTTTCTTGTTCTTATGTCCTTATGCACTATAGTTTAATTGTTTTTATCATTCCTAGTTTAATTATTAGCTTAGTCTTTTATGATTTATTCTTCTAACCCTTTCCTTTATTGTTGTTTTGCCTAGCTAACCCAACTAGGCTTGTAAGCACCTCTGTTTTTCTCATTTAGGTGACAAAAGAGGTGCAACAATAAGTTTCAAAGATAACATGTGGTGTATAAAGACATCGTTACCCCACTTAAGCATGGACCATTGTAATCAGAAAATCACAATGCATATTGAAAATGCACACCATGTTCAACATTGGCACATAATACACTCATGCCATTTGTTGATAATGACCCATCGATTTTGTTATTTATAGATTCAATATCTAACCAACTTCCTTGGAATCAGGAAAATCTTGTCCACATGTAACTATCGGTACTTAGAGTTGACTCTGTCAAATCCACGTTGTCTAGTCGGATTGACCCGACCATCCATGCATCCAATTTGCAGTTGATTTCTTGGCTAGTTGATGCACCAATCAATTATATTAGATTTCTAGTCAACTCTCTGACCGATAGGCTTGTTGACTACTCGATCGATTGATGTAGATATATGGACAATCACTCGACCGATTGTTTCCAGATATTAGTTGACCTCTTGACCAATTGATTCCAGGATAATTGTGATGAACCATCAAAACCTAAGGTTCCAACACCCCACCAGAAACACACATCTATATAGATTCAGGAAGTAAAATTAAGTCAATAGGAACCCCCACCCCCCATAATTGTATCTTCTTGAAGCCCAAGCATCATACAGATCTTGATAAATTAGATTTACATAAGGGCTTGGTAAATATGTCAACTACATGATCATATATTTTGCAATAGACAAGAGAGACAATGTTCCCATGAACCAACTATCTCAAGTGAGTATGGAGCTCAACATGTTTCAACTTATTGTGGGAAAAAGGGTTGTTAGCAATTTGAATGACACGTTGATTTTCATAGTAAATTGTAGTCGAGGTATGTACAAGAAACCCAAGTTCACCCAGAATTTGGTGAATCCATACTACCTCTATACCTGCATGAATGACACCATGATATTCTACTTTTGTAGTCGATAAGGAGACTACGTTATGTGTCTTACACAACCAAACCAATGATCCAATGATGAAGTGAAACACATAGCCACAAGTGGATTTTTTATCATCATTGTCACTTGCCTAGTTCAAGTCGGTGAATCTAACCAACGAATATGAACTTTGACAATACTTGATACCAAGATAAGTGGTACCCTTGAGATAACGAACAATTATTTTAACTTCTTTCCAATTTATTTCTCTAGTATCCTACATGAAACAGGAAATCACAATTACAACAAAGGAAATTTCAACTCAATTGTGAGTAAGATAAATGGGACTTCTGACCAGTAATCGATAGAGAGTAGCATTGACTTGGAGAGTTTGACAAGTTTTTCTCATCTCAACTCCAGATTGCAAATGAGTAGCACATGGCATACAATCCACCATCTTAAAAAGTGTCAAAATATCCATTACATATTTAGATTGAGAAATGAAAATACCATCAAAGAGTGGTAATACTTGAAGACCCAAAAAACAATGCAGAATACCAAGATCTGTCATGTCAAAAGAGTCAGCAAGTTGTTTCTTCAATCTAAGAATGAGATCATTGTTATTTCTAGTTATGACAAGGTCATCAACATATAAAAAAATAATCAAAGTGTGTCCATGGCTATGAAGTACGTATAAGTTGTGATCAGATAGACAACATTTGAAACCGATTTGGAGAAATAAATTATTGATCTTAGCATACTAAGCTTTGGGAGCTTGATTCAAACCATAAACAGACTTTTGAAGTCGACAAACCAGGTTAGAATCTGTCACAAAATGAGTAAGTTGTGCCATGAATAAAATCACTCTTCATATCCACCTGATGGATCTGCCATCCAAATCTAGTAGCAAGAGAAAGAATCAATTGAATAGAGTTTGTCTTTGCAACATGGGAAATGGTCTCGGTGTAGTCAATGCCTTCTTGTTGAGAAAAACCCTTCACAACCAAGCGAGCTTTATGATGCTCAACAACACCTTCAGATCTAAATCTGGTTTTATAAACCCATCAAAAATTCACAACATTATTCCCTTGTGGTTGGGGAACTAAATCCCAAGTATGATTCTTCAATAAATAATCCATTTCTTTCCTCATATCCTGCTCCCATTTAGGTTGTCCCTTTTCATCTAAATATGTAATAGGATCATAGGTTTCAAGCACATGATTCATCAAAGAAACATTGGCATTCTTCTTTTGACTTTGAGTTTGTTGGCTTGAGGAAAAATCACCAATATCAGGTCCAACATCTTCAATGGTATTGACATCCCATATGGGAAGACAAAAAATAGGTGATATATTGTTCATTGTAGAGGGTTGATAACAATTCATAATAATTTTAGTCTAAGGACATGGCATACCAGTCGAAATAGAAATTGACTGGCTAGTCAAATCAAAGGTCAAAGTTCTAGTAAAATAAGGAACAAATTTTGACCGTCTAGTTGAATGATAAAAAAAAAACATGAGAACTAGAGTTGGAAACAACATCAAATTGATCATAATATAAAAATCCAGAGGAGAAATTCAACAACTTAATGCCAAAATAATTCTCATCAAACTATAAATTTCATTTAATAATGATTTGTTGTTTGATTGGTTCAAACAATCGATAGGCTTTACACTCTTAAAAGTATCACATCATGATGCAAGCATGACTCTTTGCATCCAATTTATTTCTGCAATCATTGGAAATATGAGCCAAGGAAACACATCCAAACATGCAGAGGTGTCAAATTGAGAGCTTCTTTCCACGACATCATTTGACTAGAGTCACCAAAGGAATAGCTAAATTTGAGTTGCAATTGAGTAGATAGTTTACACAATAGACAACTTCATCCCATAAGAAAGAATCCAAATCTTTGGCCTGCAAAAGACATCTAGACATTTCGACAAACATCTAATTCTTGCATTTTGCAACGTCATTTTTCTGAGGTGTATGAGGGATCGACTGTTGCCATTCAATACTAGATCAAACCAGGTATTAGTCAAAATGTCAATTCACATACTCACCACGATTTTTTGATCTCAGGAACTTGATGGTTCGATCACATTTCTTTTCAGCAAAGGCTCTAAATTATTTGAACTCTTCAAAGACAAGATTCATGTTTTTCATAAAATAAACTTAAGTAAAACAAGAGAGATCATCAATGAAACTCACAATATACCTTTCACCTGCTAAGAAAAGTATATTGATGTAGTAAAGATCATTTTGAACTAGATCCAAGAGTTTCTATGGTTTCGATGTTGTTATAGATTCAGAGAGTGAGAGTCGATGCTTTCCAAGAACACATCCTTTACAGACTCCATCGGGGGGGGGGGGACTTTAGGTAAACCAATTATGAGTTTCCATTAGCTGCAGACTTCGAAAAATTAGGTGTCTAATTTGTTCATGCCAAGTTTGACTTCGTTCAATGGTGTGAGCAACAAGAGAAGTTAGTTCAGAGTTGGATCGATTCATGTCACAAAACTTATATGAATTGTGCTTCAGGTCAAGAAATCCTCCACTGAAAATTGACTAACCTTCTTCAAATATCAAACAAAGAATTGATATAGAAAAAACTCCACAATCTTACCTATATGTGTTAATTGAGAAGGTGACAATAGATTGGCATTGAGGTTCGATACAAGATAGAAATCAACAGTTATTTCATGTCAACAGGAAACATCACCCTGAGCAACAATTTCAAGAGCAAAGTAATCAACAATATGTATATTTCTCTCCACAAATTCATCTAAGGATGTGAACAAGGAAACATCCTTATCCATATGATGAGTTCACACAGATTCAAATGCCCATTCATTCTACATAAAATGAGAGAACAAGGCTTGAGAATTTTCAACTTGGAAGGTGAAATTATCAGTGGGTCAACAAACAATTGACATGTCTCCTTCAAGGCTCTTGAACTTCTCATCGAGGTCATCCCTCTTCTTGTAGTATACCTTCTCCATGTGTCCAGTCTTTCCATACTACTGACATCTCTTCTTCTTTTGAATTTGATGGAGTGCATCTATCTACCCCTTAGGTTTTTTGTGAAGGCATCTAGGTATTTGTATAGGGGTATCAAACCATCTTTTTTCCTTGTGATTTGACTTACCTTTTCCCTTGAGCAAGTGGAATTGATGTTTACCACCAAGATTTCCATCATCAAGCAATTTGTGCTAATTAGTGACCAGTAAGCCATAAAAATCTTCAAAGGTGTAATCCTTACCATATTCCTTATGTGCCTTACAGTTGGTGTGGAAAGTGGAAAAAAACATGTCAAATGGTATTCTCAAGTTCATAAGAACCAACTTGATGATTTGTATGTATTTATTCTAATAATTCTTTCCACGTTCACTTAATTTCAACTGTATTTCCTTCACAATCTCTAAATAGTCCTCTATTCTATCGAAGTAATGATGATAAAGAGAGATCAAATATTTCTCTAATTGTGATCCAAAAAGAATCTAGAGAAGGCTAAGAATAACTCAGAACTCATAGAGGCAACTCATAATTCTCAGAATGGCTCCAACAGACAGAAAAAGGCAAAAAATTCAAAGTTCCCAAAACTCAGTGAAAATGGCATGATCGTGAAGAGTGCGCCATAATCTTTCTAACAACTCAAATGGCTAGACAAACAGAGTTACAATTTGAAATATATTCACGGTCAAACTTGCGGTCAAACAGGGCTAGTGAACAGGAGGCCACATCATCATCTGTATGGGTTGTCGATGTCATCATGCCACATGGAAGTACCAGAGACTGCCATGTGTCACTCGACAATGGAATTTGTAGAGGACCATGTGGACTAGTAGAAAATTTCCACGTGGTGGCCTCATTGAGACAATGATTGTCTTATTGTGGCATTCTAAGACAACATAGTGCTTTTCCAACCAATCTAAACCAATCAAGAAATCATACGAAACTAATGGTATTATCTTGACATCTACCTTTGTGTTGAGTCCATTCATGTTTATTGGAAAATCTTTAACCAACTCATTGATTTTCCTCTTAGCCCCTATGGCTAGTTGAACCAACCAAGATTTCTTATGATTACTTCTTTGTAAGTAAAAGTTTTAAACAAATTTAGGATTTATGTAACTATGGATAGCTCCAGAATCAATTAAAATTGGTATGGGATGATTATCAATCTTACCTTCCACTTTAATCATGGAATATTGTTATTATTATTTCTTTTTGTCCAAGGTTGCATAAATCGTTCACATTTTTCCTCCATTGTCCTCATCTATTTCATCCTCTTAAATATTTTGGACAACTCTCATCCTTTCTCCTTTGTGATGGAAATCCATATACAAGTGGTTTCCCTCATATCCTCAACACTGTATCGGTTGTTGTCTTGTCCTTTTCCAAAATGAATATGCCATCTTGTTCTCATTTTGGGCTAACTTTCCTTACCGATATGCTTGTGATATATTCTTGTGAAAGGGTGTCTTAAAACCTTTCTTCCTTTGCTCCCTCTTATCCTTCATCTTTTTATTCCATTTTTTTTTAATATTGGCCTCCCTATTCTCTTCTTATAAAGATGTTTTTCTCTCCTTTTGGCTCCCTCCAAAGTCCCTGGGTTATCATAATGTATCTTGTCACTATAGAAAGAAGGTATCCCACTCAAGAAAAATTCACTTTTATTTTGACCTTCTCATCCTTTATGAATCCTATTGGGAATTGAGTGTAACCTAATATGAAAAAAATAAATAGAACTACAGATAATCGAAGAGGAATAAGTTTCAAAGATAACATGTGGTGTATAAAGACATTGTTACCCCACTTAAGCATGGAGCATTGTAATCAAAAAATCACAATGCATATTGAAAATGCACACCATGTTCAAGATTGGCACATAATACACTCATGCCATTTTTTGATAATGACCCACCAAGTTTGTTATTTATAGCTTCAATATCTAACCAACTTCCTTGGAATCAGGAATATCTTGTCCACATATAACCATCGGTGGTTAGATTTGACTCTATCAAATCCATGTTGTCTAGCCGGCTTGACCCGATCGTCCATGCATCCAACTCATAGTTGATTTCTTGGCTAGTTGATTCACCAATCGATTATATTCGACTGCTAGTCAACTCTCCCACTAATAGGCTCGTTGACTACTCGACCGATTGATGTAGATATCTGGTCAATCACTCGACCGATTTTTTCTAGATGTTGGTTGACCTCCTGACCAATTGATTCCAGGATAATTGTGATGAACCATCAAAACCTAAGGTTCCAACACCCCCTAGAAACTCACAACTATATAGATT
>JASDQU010101782.1:334788-344860 GCA_032191745.1 Picea mariana | reverse complement strand
ACAGATCTTTGTAAACATATATTTAGATAAGGGCTTGGTAAATATATCATCTACATGATCATCTATTATGTAATAGACAAGAGAGACAATGTTCCCATGAACCAACTGTCTCAAATAGTGAGCATGGAGCTCAACATGTTTCAACTTATTGTGGGAAAAAGGGTTGTTATCAATTTGAATGGCACTTTGATTTTCATAGTAAATTGTAGTTGAGGTATGTACAAGAAACCCAAGTTCACCCAGAATTTGGTGAATCCATACTACCTCTATACCTGCATGAATGACACCATGATATTCTACTTTTGTATTCGACAAGGATACTACCTTATGTTTCTTACACAACCAAACCAATGATCTAATGATGAAGTGAAACACATAGCCACAAGTGGATTTCTGATCATCAATGTCGTTTTCCTAGTTGAAGTCGGTGAATCTGACCAACGAATATGAACTTCGACAATACTTGATACTAAGATAAGTGGCACCCTTGAGATAACGAATAATTATTTTAACTTCTTTCCAATGTCTTTCTCTAGTATCCTACATGAAACAGGAAAACACAATTACAACAGAGGAAATTTCAACTCAATTGGGAGTAAGATAAATGAGACTTCTGACCAGTAATCGATAGAGAGTGGCATTGACTTTGAGAGTTTGACAAGTTTTTCTCATCTCAACTCTAGATTGAAAATGAGTAGCATAGGGCATACAATCCGCCATCTTAAAAAGTGTCAAAATATCCATTACATATTTAGATTGAGAAATGAAAATACAATCAAATAGTGGTAATACTTGAAAACCCAAAACATAATGTAGAATACCAAGATCTACCATGTCAAAAGAGTCAACAAGTTGTTTCTTCAATCTAAGAATAAGATCAATGCTATTTCTAGTTATGACAAGGTCATCAACATATACAAAAATAATCAAAGTGTGTCCATGAGTATGGAGTACATATAAGTTGTGATCAGATTGACAACATTTGAAACCAATTTGGAGAAATAAATTGTTGATCTTAACATACCAAGCTCTGGGATCTTGATTCAAAGCATAAAGAGACTTTTGAAGTTAAAAAACTAGGTTAGAATCTGTCACAAAATGAGGAAGTTGTGCCATGAATAAAATCACTCTTCATATCCATCTGATGGATCTACCATCCAAATCTAATAGAAAGAGAAAGAATCAATTGAATAGAGTTCATCTTTGCAACATGGTAAATGGTCTCGGTGTAGTCAATGCCTTCTTGTTGAGAAAAACCCTTCACAACCAAGCGAGTTTTATGATGCTCAACAACACCTTCAGAGCTAAATATGGTCTTATAAACCCATTGAAACTTCACAACATTATTCCCTTGTGGTTGGGGAACTAAATCCCAAGTGTGATTCTTCAATAAATAATCCATTTCTTTCCTCATATCCTACTCCCATTTAGGTTGTCCCTTTTCATCTAAGTATGTAACAGGATCATAGGTTTCAAGCACATGATTCATCAAAGAAACATTGGCATGTTTCTTTTGACTTTGATTTTGTTGTCTTGAGGAAACATCACCAATGTCAGGTCCAACATATTCAATGGTATTGACATCCCCTCTTGGAAGACAGGAAAGAGGTGATTTATTTTTCATTGCAGAGGGTTGACAACAATTCAGAATACTTTTAGTCTAAGAACATGGCAGACCATCCGAAATAGAAATTGACTGGCTAGTCAAATCAAAGGTCAAAGGTATAGTAAAATAAGGAACATATTTTGACTGTCTAGTTGAATGATGAAAAAATAAAACATGAGAACTAGAGTTGGAAACAACATCAAATTGATCATCATATAAAAATCCATATGATAAATTCAACAACTTGATGCCAAAATAATTCTCATCAAACCATAAATTTCATTTGATAATGATTTGTCGTTTGACTGGTTCAAACAATCGATAGGCTTTACACTCTTCACAGTATCACATCATGATGCAAATATGACTCTTTGCATACAATTTATTTTTGCAATCATTGGAAATATGAGCCAAGGAAACACATCCAAACATGTAGAGGTGTCCAATTGAGAGATTCTTTCCATGCCATCATTCAACTAGAGTCACAAAAGGAATAGCTAAATTTGAGTTTCAATTGAGTAAATAGTTTACACGATAGACAACTTCATCCAATAAGAAAGAATCCAAATATTTGGCCTGCAAAAGACATCTAGACATTTCGACAAACATCTGATTCTTGCATTTTGCAACGTCATTTTGCTGAGGTGTATGAGGGATCGACTGTTGCCATTCAATACCAGATCGAACCAGGTATTATTCAAAATGTCAATTCACATACTCACCACGATTTTTTGATCTCAAGAACTTGATGGGTCGATCACATTTCTTTTCAGTAATGGCTCTAAATTATTTGAACTCTTCAAAGACAAGATTCATGTTTTTCAAAAAATAAACTTAAGTAAAACAAGAGAGATCATCAATGAAACTCACGATATACCTTTCACCTGCTAAGAAAGGTATATTGATGCAGTAAAGATCATTTTGAACTAGATCCAAGAGTTTCTATGGTTTCCATGCTTTTATAGATTCAGAGAGTGAGAATCGATGCTTTCCAAGAACACATCCTTTACAGACTCCATCGGGGGGGACTTTAGGTAAACCAACAACCATATTATGAGTTTCCATTAGCTGCAGACTTCAAAAATTTAGGTGTCTAATTTGTTCATGCCAAGTTTGACTTCGTTCAATGGTGTGAGCAACAAGAGAAGTTAGTTCAGAGTTGGATCGATTCATGTCACAAAACTTATATGAATTGTGCTTTAGGGCAAGAAATCCTCCACCGAAAATTGACTAACCTTCTTCAAATCTCAAACAAAGAATTGATATGGAAGAAACTCCACAATCTTACCTATATATGTTAATTGAGAAAGTGACAATAGATTGGAATTGAGGCTCGATACATGATAGAAATCAACAGTTCTTCCTTGTCAACAGGAAACATCACCCTGACCAACAATTTCAAGAGCAAAGTCATCAACAATATGTATATTTATCTCCACAAATTCATCTAAGAACGTGAACAAGGAAACATCCTTATCCATATAAGGAGTGCACACATATTCGAATGCCCATTCATTCTGCATAAAATGAGAGAACAAGGCTTGAGAAGTTTCAACTTGGAAGGTGAAATTATCAATAGGTCGATGAGAAATCGACATGTCTCCTGCACGGCTCTTGAACTTCTCATCAAGGTCATCCCTCTTCTTGTAGTAGACCTTCTCCATGTGTCTAGTCTTTCCATAATACTGACATCTCTTCTTCTTTTCAATTTGATGGAGTGACTATATTCCCTTTAGGTTTTTGGTCAAGGCATACAAGTATTTGTATAGGGGTATCAAATTGTCTTTTTTCCTTGTGATTTGACTTACCTTTTCCCTTGAGAAAGTGGAATTGATGTTTACCACCAAGCTTTCCATCATCAATAAATTTGTGCTAATTAGTGACCAATATGCCAAAAAAATATCCAAAGTTGTAATCCTTACCATCTTCCTTATGTTCCTTCCAGTTGGTGTGGAAAGTGGAAACAAACATGTCGAATGGTATTCTCAAGTTCATCATAACCAACTTGATGATTTTTCCATATTTATTCTAATAATTCTTTCCACATTCACTTAATTTCAACTGTATTTCCTTCACAATCTCTAAATAGTCCTCTATTCTATTGAAATAATGATGATCATGAGAGATCAAATCTTTCTCTAATTGTGATCCAAAAAGGATCCAGAAAAGGATAAGAATAATTCAGAACTCACATAGGCAACTCATAATGCTCAAAATGGCTCCAACAGACAGAGAAAGGGAAAAAATTTAAATTTCCCTAAACTCAATGAAAATGGCATGATCGTGAAGAGCGTGTTGTAAGCTTTCTAACGATGCAAACAACTAGTCAAACAGAGTTACGGTTTGAAGGATATCCACTATCAAAGTTGTGGTAAAACAAGGATAGTCAATAGGGGTCCATGTCATCATCCATACTGCTGACGTCAGTAGCTGACATGGCAGGATGACATCATCATACGGGATCCTAATGTCAACATGCCATGTGGAAGCACTAGAGGCTGCCATGTGTCACATGTCAATGGGATTTTCAGAGGTCCATGTGGACCAGTAGAAAAGTGACATGTGTCACCCCTAGGAGACACCACGTGGCACCACCAAGGAAGCACCATGTGTATGGTATGAAGGACCAGTTACGTCAACATACAGGTGGGCGTATCAGTGGGAGCCATGTGGCCCAATCATCGGGCAACACGTGGCATCCCAGAAATTTCCAATATTGATCTGTGAACAAATTTTTGTTTTAAAAATATGGTGGGTCTGCCAAATCTGGTGGACCCTGCCAATGTTAGCAGTCGTTGGAAGTATCTCTAGCAAGTTCACTAAAATTAGAGGAGGCAGAATATATTGTTATATATATATATATATATATATATATAAACGAATGTTTAAAAATGGATTTCGATGGGATTTGACCCCGAAACCTCTACATTGCCCAACTCCTTAACTACTCTGCCCATAACCAATGTGCCACGATTGTCACTTGGTATATTTGCCCACAGTTTTTACTTAAGAGGTGTAATCCTCCCAGAGTCGGGGGAAGAAGCGTGAACCATATAGACTTGTGGACATGATTTTCGAGACAAGACTATCATAATTGTAGGTTGCAGAGGGCACAAAAGCTGAGATAAATTCTTCTTGGGCTTGGGAGTGTCAGAGTTAGATCAAAGCGTGGAGACAGTCATTTTTGGGTAATTTGACACCACGAATCCAGTGGTGATGTTTTTTTTCTAATCTGAGAAACATTTCTACAGCTTGATTTTAGAATGAGGTGTATTCATGTATTTTCCAAATTCTTTTGTTGAGATAATGAAAGAGCCTACCCATTTGAGAGCAGGACCCGGAGACATAGTCCACCAGGGACGAAATCTATTATCAAGCTTTTGTGTTCAGATTTGATGCTTATGTCTCTTCATTTTTAAGTTTTCCCTTCTTTAATGGTGCACTTTAATTTATGCTCCTTTAATGCAATTCTTTATAAGTTACAATGAAAAGATCTAGGATCATGTTTGTATCAGAGCAGTCATCTTTGACTTGAATTTTTGAGTGTGAATTATTACTAGGGCCATGCATAACCAGGGTGAAGAAACTCTTAAGAATTTCAATCCCAAAGTTGGTCATGTATCCAGAAGGAAACAAATGGAAGAAGAGGACAAGCATGATGAACATGATAAACACTTTCACATGGTCTTTTATTGCATGCCAGAAATGGTTGATCAAATGTATGGAGATTACAAGAAGAGGATGAAGAAGAAAGGGAAGAAAAAGGAAGTACATGTAGATGATGATGCTTCAGTAAACCAAGGGGCTGGAGGAGATCCTCCTGAGCCTCCATCTTCACCTTTGAGTTCTAGTTCTTCTTCCTCTGAGCACTCTCATCATTCTATCCATAAATCCTCTTTTAATAAACGATTATTAAAGCTTGATGTAGAATTTTATTTACCTATGTTTAATGGAGATGCTAATCCTAAAAATCTAGATAATTGGATCTGACAGGTTGAAGTGTATTAACGTGTCCATCATTGTTGGTTACTCTTCTCTATTCTACTCTAAGCTTCTTATTAAGCCAGGGTTCATGTATTTTGGGTTTCCAACAAAGCCTATAAAACTATCGGCCTTCCTGGTAAACTAGAAGGCAACACAACACACAGAATGTGTCGCGCAACCTGACCCGAGATAGCTTTAATGGGTGGTTGTAAGAATAAAGTGTTTACAACCTAGGATTGAGTATGAGATATGAGATCTGTATTTAGATCCATTTACTATAACTTGTGATTGTAACCTACTGTTATTCACAACTATGCATTACCTTCAACAACTTATTTCCTTAATAATGCAACCATATTTCATAGCAATATAATAACCAATTCATTCATTAAGCACAATATTTAACTACTGAAAAGAGGATGAAGATATGCATGCATTCATCACATTACACAGATATTACCATGGTTCACCCCTCCTGGGCTACATCCACAAATATTTGGCTCTCGGCTCTTTTCTTATGGTAGTTCTGCATCTACAGCACCGCGCGCTTGTAATTCCCCTCAGATGGGTAAGATCTATATGAGGCGAACTAGATCGCACCAGGCTTCTCAGCCTATGATATAATCCTCAAGATATACCTTCTCTCCTCTCCTCTAGCTCAATAGCTTACAAAATATTTCATACCAAAAAATTACATATCGCATCAACTCATGCACATCTACGATAATGCAAAGCCAACTACTAATTAAATTGAAACAACTACAAAATCCCTCAAAACTTACAGAACTCGTCCACAACCAGAACTTGTCCACAATCAGAACTCATCCACAATACCTTAGTATCGATATTTATACATCTTTGGCTCTTCAGCCATTACAATTCGTTATCAAAAACCTAACCCTACCGACGTTAGGTCTTCCTCTCGTGTCCACGTGTTGTTCCTCCATCCAGTTGTTTCTTTCCTTATGCACGCTTTCTTGCATGCACACATGTCGTGTTTCCTTCCAGTTGTTGCTTTACTTTCTGCATGCTTTATTTCCCCACGATCATCCTTCTTTCCACATTGGCCTGCTACCAATAGGCCCCCAACACTGAAATGTGGCTCGTCCTAAGCCACCTAAACCTTTTGAGTTTCCTCAATCTCCTTGGTGATCATATGGAACTTTTCCTTGAGCTTTGTTGCTTGTGTTAGTGCCTACACAGTCTTCTCCTTGATTGTGTCCACTACCTGAACTGCCACTTCGTTGTTGATCAATCCTGCACATTCTGCCTGGGTTTGCACTATCTGTTTCTTAGCTTCCTCTACCTATGCCAGTACTTCAGCTACATGCTCCTGTAATGGCTCCATTTGAGTCTGACGCTCCTATTTCTGCATCTGTGCAGTGATGAGTTCTACCTGCAGCTTCTTCATCTCCTGCGTCCCTTTAAATTGTTTTGGGACTGGTATTGTCTTCTACTTCTTCTTGAGATCTTGGATCACTCCATTGATCCTTTCATCTTCCTTGTCTCACTATTGGACCTATGGATCCTCCTCCAACCTGGTCTTAAATCCCTCAAGGGTGTCTACCCCACGATTTCGTCCATGCGTAACATACTAGATGTGATGTAGAATGTTGCGTTTGTGTGCGGTAATGAGTGGACTGGATCTTGTTCTTCTACCTCCACTCTTTCCTCGGTCTGTGGTGTTGATGGTTCTATGCCCCTACTGTTGCTTGCTATCTTCCCTTCACCGATTTGTTTGATGAGATTTTGTATGTCTTCCAACTCCTCTTGTATCTTGTCCCTGTGACGTGTAGCATGGTCGAAGTCCTCAGCTAGACAATCTTGGACCATTATGGCGATCATCTCCCCATCGTCATCTGTGATTGTATATTTTGGCTGTGTTCGTTGTGCCTTTGATTTCTTGCGCGCACCTCCTGTCTATGTGGTTGGTCTCTTATTTCCCCGTGGTTCCTATGTATTGGGATTTGAGGTGGTCTCCTGTGCTCCCTCAGCCTGTTTCTGTTGTTCCCTGGTCGACTGTGTATTCTCCTTCTTCCCCTTCTGGGTCATTGTCTTCTTTGGCCCTTCATCTTTCTATGTTGGCTTGCCTTGGCCTGTTCTTGGTTTCTTGGGCACTTGTATTTCTGGAGGTTGTGTTTCTTCTTGCTTTGCCTCTTCCTCTATTGTTCTTTCTAACACTTCCTGGGTAATGGCTAGAATCCTCTATAACTCGGGCCATTTGTTGATGACCATGTCAATATCACCCTCTATGATGTAGTAGCGCATCTACAACCACTGTTTCATCGGATCCTTCTTTGCCTGTATCCACATTGTTTGTTTTGTTACTTGGAATTTGGCGATGTCCACATATCGCGCGACAACTTCTAGTGTAATTCTCCACATCTTGGAGATGGCTTCCTGTACGTCACGTAGGTATCCCTAAAAAATGGATCCATTCGCTTTCTTGTTCCTTGAGTATAGCCTGTCTTTGAGCAACAAGTACCTCGCTCCCTGTGGCTTTGGTCTAGTACAAAAAACTAAGTACCTTGGCTCTTGCCATCCCATGAAGGCTATTAAGGTAACCAGCCTTGAGTAGTGGAACTTTGTGCCTAGTTCATGCGCATCCTTGTAGTCCTCTAGGAACAAGTTCAATAAGTATGGCGCCCAGCTCATTGAGGTGCCTTCTGCGCATTGGGCTGCAACTGTAACAACTCCAGCTGGGACTTCCTCCCTACAACATTTTCTTAGTATCTTGTAGGCTAATATTTTCATGCCCAATTATGTGGCTGTGTTGTTGATTCGTTTGATGATGATCCCTCTTGTCCCTCTGGCGGTGCCATACTTCTTCTTAATTTCTTCCACTAGCGCTTTCTCCTTGATTTTGTCATACAAAAACAACGTGGGATCCATACCATAGATTAGTAATCCTGTTATTTGGGAAATAAACTCAATGTTTATGGGGATGGGCTTGTCCATCCATATGTCCCCTCCATGTGTGACTGCTAACAGTTGTTTGATGCATGTTGTTACATATTAGCCTCTGCCAAAATGTGGTAGGTCTAGTAGACCTAGAATTCTCGTTTTCTCCATCCCAGCTGCCCACTGGTATGGCTGGTTGATCATTTCTCCAACTCGAGTTGTACCTGTTGTTTGCATAAAGACCCTCTGCACAAGTTTTGGGAACTTGGCTTCGTCTGCTACATTGTGGTCTGAATATTTGAGCTTCCCGACATGGCCCAATAGCTCTGGTCCTACCTGTACCCCAACTGGTATGCGCGGTAGAACAATTTTTGCTGCAGGTTTCTTGCAAGGTGACCTTGGTATCTATATTTTGTCTTTCTTTTGTGGTGGTGGCTGGCTCGAAGTTCCAGTGGTTTCTAGTTGCTCCTCCGTAACCCATTCCAGCCACGCTGAGACATCTTCACCTGTCTCCCCTGCTGGGTGTTCTGAGATGGTCATTTGAGACTCATCTAGCTCCACTGTTGTTGTCGACTTCAACATCATGCCATTGGCTTTCAGATATGCTTTTGTATTCTCTGGTTGCATCTCTTTCGGGGTTTCTACTTCCTATTTATGTGGCTCCTGTGCCACTACTGGCGTATCTATATTCACGGCCTCTGCTGCTGCCTATTAGATCTCGTCCAGTATCGGCGCGGATTGTACTGGTATCATTTTTGGGGATGGTGTTTCGTCAATATTGATAAACTCTGGCGGTTGTTGTTCACCTTCTTCCACCTGTCCTCGTGAACTAGTTTGAACTCTAGTTTTCCTAGCGGTTTGGCTTACTTCTTCTTTCTTAGGTGTTGCCATGGCAGTGAATTTTGAATGTTTGTTGGACTCGAATGGTGTTTGTGGTCTCTTTGAACTCTCTCTATGTTCTTTAGCCTCTGTCACTCATTTTCTATTCTCTCTTCATGAATAGACTATGGGCTCCCTCACCCATGTGTTGTATGGATTTCCCATGAAGCTTGTTTAGGACGCTTCCTTGAGTATGGTTTTAATTCACCTTGATCATCGGTTCAATGAATCTTTGGTAGTTTCATGTTTTCCATTACTCCTTCTCTGTCATCTCCAGTTGGCGCGATTAATGTGGCATTCCATCATTCCTTTGTTGGTTGTGGAGTCTGATGATCTTCCTGATTCAGAGGTCTTTTAATTTCAGTCGTGTTTATACCCGATGAAGTATTTACACCCCAGAAGTATGTACACTCTTCCACACGGGGGAGTGTAGAGGGGGGTTACCCCCTATGTGGGGTCTGGGGGAAAGCAGGCCCCCAACGGGGGTTCGGGGGTGAAGCCCCCGAAGGAAAAATTGCCTTGTAAATGTATATTGTAATTTCATTGTAAATATGGACCGTTCATTATAAGGTCGCATATCTAACGGTAGAGATTATGTTAGGGTTTTTTTCCCTAGAAGGAAACCCTCTTTTATTAGGGAAATGTATTGTGGCTATTGTGGATGGTGAATATTGTATTCTGAGATAGGAGACTGTGAGAGAA
>JASDQU010101782.1:323284-334756 GCA_032191745.1 Picea mariana | reverse complement strand
ACGTAAATCTGTGTCTCTATTGTATTGTGTATCTTTTGTGTTTTGTTTTTGCATTTGTTTTATTTTATTGCTCCGCGGTCCTATTTTTCTAACATCCTTGTCGTCCTTTAATTCCACCTAGTGTTGTCATGTCATCCTACTTTTTTCGGCTCTACTTTTCCCACTTGTTTCCCTTTGGATGTGACCATTATCCTTTGCCGAATTTGTGTTTCCAAATGCGTGTGGCCTTTCTACCTCTAGCGCACTGCGCCTGCTTTGCTTTTGTTTCCTTTTTGTTCTTTTCCGATTTTTTTTTTTTTACTGCACGGTGGATGGTCGACTGTCCTTATATAGCTTTAGTCGGCTCCCATTGATCATTCCTCTAAGTTATGCACCTATTAAATATATTAACTATACAACTCCTCCATCTGTGATACATTTTACCTCATACGGTCCTAACCAATGCATTCTAAGATTTCTCGGGTGCTGAAACGATTTGTTGTCATACATCAATACTAGATATCCTTCCTTGAACGTTTTCTTCTTGATGTGTCTATCATGCCAAGCCTTGTCTATGGCCTTCTGAACTTGTTGGTGGAATCCTGCTAAGATTCAGTCTTCCTCCATGGTCATTAACTGATTTATTCTCTCATGTACTGCACCTCATTCGACCATTTGTGTGATGGCTGCTACACGCAAGCTTGGTACTAAGAATTCTACTGGAACCACTGCTTCTTGGCCATAAACCAGTTTAAATGGTGTGTGCCTTGTCAATTTTTTGCATGTAGTTTTGTATTCCCATAATACTGTTGGTACTTTGAGGTCCCAGTCATCTCTGTTGACATTATAGATCTTTGTCAGTGCGTTCTCCAAAATTTTGTTGAAGGCTTCCACTATGCCATTTACCTGTGGATGATACAGTGTTCTCTTCTGATGATTCACTTCAAGCTCTTCAGCAATAGCACGGATGGTGATGTTTATGAAGTGTGTGCCTTTGTCACTCATCAAAACTCTTGGGCACCCAAATCTGAAGATTACGTGTTCAAACAAAAAGTGGGTTATTTTTTTTGCGCTACAATCTTTTACTGGTGCGGCTTCCGCCCATATTTTTAAATATTTCCTTGAGGTGATAATGTACCAAGCCCCTGTTCTTTTTGCGGGTGGGTTGATTGTTCCCACAAAGTCTATTGCCCACTTTTCAAATGTCTTGAATGTTACTTGTGGTCATAATGGCATATCGTCCCTTCTTTTGGGTTTTCCTACCCTTTGAAAAACATCGCATCCTTGACAATACTCCTTCGAGTCTCTGTGAATCATTGGCCACCATAGTTCTATGTGCAATACCTTATGCATGGTAGCTTTACCTGCATAATTCCCTCATGGTATTCTGCTAAGACTCTTATTCTTTCGTGTTCTAACACGTACCTTTGCAAGATGCTATCTGTGCCCATATTATACAAGTGTCCTGCAATCAGTTGATAGTCGATCACGTGGACTACCATTTTTGTCTTCTGTGCGGTGCTATATTCTTGCAGCGTAGTACCTGTACTCAAGTACTTAATGATGTCTGTGAAGTATTCATCAACAATATGTACTGAGAATAGTTTTTCATCCGAAAATTTATCTTCGATATTCATAGGTTCTTCTCCATTTGTGACCCTTGATAGGTGGTCAAGTCCTGCATTCAAGTTTCCTGGTCTAACTATTACTTCAAAGTCAAATTATTGAAATAGTAGTAACCACCGACAAATTCTCCCCCCAACACTAGCTTGTTGACTAGGTATTTCAGGGTTGATTGATCTGTGAACATCTTAAAGTGTTTTCCCAATAAGTAATGTCTGAATTTCTGCAGTTCATAGACCATGGCTAGGCCCTCTCTTTCTGTCATGTTATAGTTATGTTCTAAGTCTGATAGCTTTCTTCTTGCAAATTCTATCGGGTGATCCAAGTCTCCCGCTCTTGGTTGCGCAAATATAGCTCCAAGTGCTATCGCTGATGCATCTAAATGCACATGGAATGTATTCTCCTAGTCTGTAAATACTAATATCGACGCGATAACCATATTTTCCTTCAAGGTATTCAGACCGTGTTGACACTCGTTGTTCCATTGAAACTTTGTATCCTTCCTTAGAATATTTTCCATCGGTGTTGTGATCTGCGCATATCCTTTGATGAAGTTCCTGTAGTATCTTGTGTGTCCTAACGTCGCTCTTAGCTGATAGACTGTTTTTGGTGCTGACAAGTTAACAATGACTACAATCTTTGTCGGATCTACTAATAAACCTTGTTTGTATACTATATGACCTAACAGTATCCCAAATGGTGTTCCAAATATTCATTTCTTTATATTCAGTGATATCTGGCACTGTCTACATATTTCTAACATTAGCCGTAAAAATTCCACATGGTTTTTCAATAGACTATAGACTGTCCAATCATCCAGGTATACTTCAAGAAATTGATGGATGAATTCTTTAAATGTTGCAATGACCACTCTAGATAATATTGCTGGTGCATTCTTCAGTCCAAACGACATGACTGTGTACTGATAAGATCCCCATTCTGTCGCAAACATGGTCTTGTATCTATCCTCCCATGTTATCTTAATCTGATGGTAGCCTGAGAATCCATTAGTGAATGAGTAAGCTTCATGTCCTCCCACATTCTCTAACACTTCATCCGTGAACGGTGTAGGGAATGGGTCGTGTAGGCATGCATCATTCAACTTCCTCAAGTCGATGCATATCCTAATCCCTCCTTGTTTATTTTCCTGTACTACCATTGGGCTTATTCATTCTAACTCCTCAACTGGTTCTATGATGTTGGCTTCGAGCATCCTATTGATCTCAGCTTTGACTTCTTTTTTTTTATATTGGGTTCAATCTATAGGGTCGATGTCTAATAGGTCTCGCATCAGGTCTGAGTGGTATCTTCATTTCTCCTAGCTCTCAGAATATACCCTTCATCTCTGCAAATGTTGTGGGAAAGAGGTCACTATATTTGCACAACAACTTTGTGATGCTTTCTACTGTTTGCTCATCCCAGTAATCTCCAATGCTGGCCATTTTGGGTTGCTCAGCTATCCCAATGTTAACTTTATTTACCTTGATCGGTATGAAAATGAATTTAGATTCTATGGGTGGGCCTTCCACGTCTCTTTCGCCTTCTACTTCTTCGATCTGAATATCGTGTGGATCACATTCATTCGGTGCTTCCTCCTATACATGGTAACATACCAACATGTCCTTGATTGTCTGTTTGTTTCGTTGTTGTTCTTCTGTGATCAATTGTACTTTTGGTTCTTTGATGAATATTACTCCTCTGATCCGTTTAATGGTTGTGTCTATGTTAGGGTTCTCATGCTCAAATGAGAAAGTGATTGAAAAATTATGTTGCAATGTCGTCCAGGTCACAATTCCCTTGCGCAATTCCTAGTCTGTATACCAATTCATTGGTATTCCCTCTAGAGTGTGTATGAAGTAATGAGGCCATTCCTCTGGGGGTGTCATTTTCCACAACGTTCTTCACTTCTCCAAGTGTTATGTTGGTGTCCCTTGTCCTTCATACTTCTGTTGTTTGTTGTTTTTATGTTCTACGTCGAACTGTATGCACAGTAACCGCTTACATTAGTACCAATCTATGATTGTCTCCTTGTGTGTGCCCCACCATCTTGCGGGTGTGGAAATAAGTGCTAAGTCAAGTGCTAACAGTGTATGGTTCTCTAACACTGTGTATTCATATTGTGTCAAGAATGTTTCCAAATCGTTTAGTTCGTGGAAATTGCGTGGTTCCCTGATTTTTGTGCCTACCCATCTTATTGTGCGGTCTATTCTTGCACATATTCAAGTGGATACTTTGTGTAGCCTCTGCTTCCAATTCTCTAGACGGGTGTCTGAGTCTGTTGCACATGAAGTAATGCTCCACCAACTGAGTGCCCCATCTACAGTTGGGTTTATGTAATCATCACTACATGCAGTTGTTCTATACAATTGGTTGATTTCCTCTAAGTCTAGGAAAGTAGGTTATACAAACCTCTCCCCTTCTGATGGGTCTAATGGTGCGATGACCCTATATTCTCCAGACTCAAATGTCATTTCTTATTTTTCAAATTGATTATGGCCTGGTTGTCAAACTCTCAATCCAAACCAAGCAACATTGGGTAAGGTGTTTTGTAATCCACTATTTCGATGACTTCAAAGTTTTCTTTAGTGCACACTCCATCAAGATCTATGGTCACTCCTTTCAGTCTACCAATTGGTAGGACTCTATGTTGGTTTGCTAGTTTCAATTGAACAGGTAAGTATCCTAATGTTGGCTCTTCCATGCATTGATATGTATTCTTTGGTAATACATTCACTTCCGATCCTAGATCCAGTATTATGTCTCCCATATTGAAATCCTCAATGTTAGCATTTAGTCTAAATTCCCTACTTGTTCTTCTTCTTGTGTGTAGGTGATTAATTATTTTTGGTTCTAGATTTTCTTTCGTCTTGCTGCTACATTTTTCTAGTATGTTTTGCAATATTTTCATAGATGAGGGATCACTTAATACCTTTACACATGATTGCAAAAATCCTTTGATTGTACTTACTTGTCCCATGGGTTGCATCCCATTGGTATGATTCAATAATGGAGGCATCTCATATTCTGGTGCTTCCTCCTCTTGCTGTGCAGTTGAATTCGACGACATGTCCTCTGTCTAAAATTCTTGTCTGGCTTGTTTGAATATCTCTTTCTCCTTTTGTGCGTTGAACTACTTTTTTGGTTCGGTGTTCTTCTTCACCCATTGATTTTTTTTTTCGCTCCTGTCAAACTGTGTCAGTGTTTGTTTTATTTCCTCCACGAATTACTATGTTGATGTTCCATCCTTCATCCCTTTCTTCGGCTGAGATCCACTGAACATTTTGGTTTTTTTATTCCTCTTTTCCTGAATCTTTACTAGTAAGGTTGGACATTCCTCTGTATCATGGTCTGATGTGCAACAATACATACAAGTTGTTGGTGGTAGTGGACATTCACATGCGTAATGTCCTGGTTGTTGGCAATTGTGACATGTGACTGGTCCTCTACCTCGTCTCAAACCTCCTATTGGTGCAATTATTTGCATAATATATTACCAAACATAAATTATCAACCGGGATTCGTAATCAGTAGAGTTGATGCACTATATGTGCTGATAATAGATAGGTTCCTATGTCTGATGAGTATAGCTCAATCAAGAAACAATTAATGACATAACACTCTTTTTCATACCTTTCAAATAACATTCTCCACTCAAAATATTAGAAAGAAAAACTTGCAATCATGCACTCAAAAGATTTTGCTCGAATAATGCCTTGTCCATTTACAAGCTCATGAAGTGGAAAGATGGACTTTGAATTAGTTATCTATAGATGCTACTCTTAACAACAATTAGCAATCAAATCTGGGCACACTTCAACAATACCACTCCAAACTTAGAAGAGAAAATTGATAACAAAAATTCTCAAGCAAGCAGTGAATCAAAAGGTTCTTTCTTAGGTGACAAATCTATTCATTAGAGGCTCATGAAATGAAGAGATGAACTTAAGATATTGTTCCCTGTAGCATTTAAAACAACAATCAACAATCCACTTTATCCACTCTAGAAAGAAATCAATCATAACCCTATCAATTCCAATCAAATCTTCTTCAATACATGAGGCAGTCAATATGCTTGAAAGACTTAATTACATGAAGAATGAAGGTGAGAGATGAAGTCTTATGATTCCTGTACCTACTAAGAGCAACACAATCATAAATTCAAAACAATAACAATTGCATATTTAACAATCACACACATCTATCCAACTCTTGTTAACTAAATATCAATTTGTAGAAATCAAAATGGAACTTATCTACTATGTTCAATGTCTAATTAATCAAACTGATTCAAAATCAAATGATTATGTTTCGTAATTAAAATGCATTTAAAATCATTGACAAAACACAACTGTTAAATTTGCACACTCACACAATCACATAAACATGTACAATGAGGTTTACCTTGGTTGGGGTGGTGGGCCCTTGCCGAACCAACAAGGTACCTCTAAAGAGATTGTAGACTAAAGCACTTTACTCCTTCCCATGAATTGCACAAAACAACATTTGCATTCTTTCAATTGATTAAGTAGATCAGAAATTCAACATTTCATTTCCCAACATAACATTGCATCATTCTCTTCAAGAACCAATCTTACAACATACCAATTCCTCTCTACTCAGATCTATGAGGTCTTATTTATACATAAAATCCATGGAGGAATGGATGAAACTGAATCACCAAACTAAAAAAACAATTTTTACAATTTTAGGATAAATCCCAAAAATCTGTGTTTCTTAACAATTTGGGTAGATTCGAGTTAGTCCCCCAACCATATCTCCCAAAAAAATTCTAATTTTGAAAAACGGCTTGCTGATTACTTAATTTTCCATATTCGGGACAAAACCCATGTATTATAATTTCTAGATCTAATACCATATGCATGGAAATTGAGGCGCAAGTCGACAGTTTGAGTTGTTTTGCTAATTTTGGCAGAATCATTCCCTTTGAGCTGGAGGTCCACAAGTGTGAGATGGGTGGATTCTGACCCACACATGTCCACATAAAAACATCGCTCTGGACAAAACCCATGAGCCATATTTTCTTCTAGAAACATTCAAAAATTTTGAATTATGTCTAGTACCGGATTAGCACAAGATAGTACCGGAATAGGTGGAGCCTTGGTACCAGAATATAATGAGTACTGGATCATGTTGCTTAAGATTCAAAGTGATTAGGATCATACAAAATCAACCATTTTAATCAAATTAACTCAATAAAACTAAACAAATCATGCCTTAATCATAACTCACCCCTTATGCACATGAACAAGGTAATCAAGTGTATTTATGGAAGAAACAATCAATTAGATACACATGGCATAGGTAAAATAGGCTCAGAAAGGGGGTAATATAGGGCATTAGAAGTGTCAAAATGGATACTCAACATTCCCCCATGCTTAATTCATTGCATTCCCTCATGCAACAATGATCTTCAAAATTTCACAATTGATGATACTCTTCACTGAATCGAGCATTCCCTGAAGTTTCATCCTTCTTCAGCTCCTAACTTCCTATTAAACAATATAAAATTCCTGGCTTATGCTTCACATTCTTACTCATGGAAAATTAGTTATGGTGACAAAGTGGAGTCATGAGTAATAGATTAGATATGTTAGTGATTTGACGTTAAGTCTTATCCAATCTGTTTTCGATCAAAGTTAGGAGAAAGGGATGGATGTGACTCTAATACGATTATAGGATAATGGCCAAGAGTTTTCTGAATGACTTTGACTAATAGGCCTCCCTGGATAGATTACCTTTAAAACAAAAGTGATATAATCATATTTTAGATATCATTTGAAGAGAGGAACACATAAAGGAATGCATTCCAAGATGATTAACTCGTTTCAGATCCAAGTTTTTAGAGATGAAGCTCTTCTTGCTTAGGTAAGGTGAATTACACATACTAAGGGTCCCACTTCTCGTGCAAACCTATTTTTTAAAGATAGAACTCTAAAGTTGATACTTGAAGGTTCTTAAGAACATCATCTGAGAGATATAAAGGTCATCTCCAAGCCTTGATTTGATAGTGATTGCTTCAGAATGAGACCCAAGGGTTTTTGTTCAGTTTTAAGTGTGTCACTTTATGTTTTTCAACTCCCTTTACCCGGCATAGCCCCGCTGCCAGCAGGCCTGTTTAGTACCCTGACGGGTTAACCTTAGTACCATACAAGCATGGCCCCGTTCCCATCAGGCCTGTTCAGTGCCCCGACGAGTTTACTTGTACTTCCTGATACTTCCTTTTTATTATATTACTCAAAATATTTAGAATAGTGTATATTGTTCATTGACGGTTTTAGAGTATAAGGAAGGCAGGTGGTACGAGAGTGTTTTAGATTTATTAGGCACATAATTAATTGTTTTCAATTATTCAACTTAAATCTCAGCTATTCAATGTATAATGGAACATCTCAGATAATGAGTAAGAGGTCCCTCGAGTTAATCCTATTAGGGTTCTCATGAAAGTTCATTACGATTTTGCAAGGGCGGTCCACCACATGAGGTTTTCATCAATACCTCTCAAGAGAAACTTGGATAAGAACTTTTTGAATCAACTAGGTTAGTATTTGACATAATGGTGTTACCACTTTTCAATGGATATTTCAATTAGCAATCACTTCTTCAAAATGATGAAGTAATAAGACAAATGCACCCATTATCATATAGAGCTAAATGTGAAAATATCTTCTTAAAGAAGAGCAAGGATGATTCATTCAAGGTTGAGTGTATAAATGTAGGAGGAAGATGTGCATGAGAGTAAAAACAATTCAACACAAGACTTAAATGATCCTTGATAGAAAGAACATGAAGATATTAGCCCATACCTCTAATTACCTAAAGTGAAAACAATGTTAAGCACATAAAAAGATCATATCACTTTGGCATCAGTACCAGATAAGTAATTGGTATCTGAACATGTTTCTCCAGTACCGTAATAAATAGTACCGGAATAGGACAATACCGGAACATAGCAGTACCATAATAGAGCAAGGGGCATAAACAAAGTGACATGATGGATGATTTTTGCTCATTCGTGACGACAACCACTTCACCAAGGAATTCAATGATAATATACAAGGAGATGTATAAGAGGGCTTGCAAAATTTCATGGTAGGGAGCGTGCAATAATTGAGAGTAACCATATGTTCATTGCATAATTAGTCTAATTTCTTTAATAAAATGAAAAAATGTTGAATTTATATGTCCTAGTACTTAAATCGAGCAGAAAAACTTGAATATATTATTAGAGCTGACAACACCTTATTACCAGTACCAGATCACTTGAGTACGAGATGGACGCAGGGTTGTGTTTCAGTACCAGAATAGCATAGAGTTGTGGTTCAGTACCGGAATAGCACAAACCTCCTCCTTTGGTACCAGATGAGCACACAGGCGACCATCAGTACCAGATGAGCACAATACCAGATGAGCACAGGAATGTTGTTCAGTACCAGATGAACGCAGACTTTCTCCTTTGGTACCGGATGAACGCAGAGGCAAACATTGTTTGCAGTACCGGATGAACGCAATTCTGCAGTACTGGAATAGAATGGTACCATAATTCTGGAAATGACTATCAAATCCTAGCACTGAACATGTTGATTTGGCCTCGCCGACAGAAGTTGCAAAAGAATATGAAGGTTTCAACAACCACTCCCCCATGCCTAAGGTTTTGCATGGCCTCATGCAAACAATGTGAGATTCTAAAAAAAGGGTTGCTTAGAGAGTTGTGAACACCTGCTAAAAACAAACCAATAGAACTAATTAAAACTGGATTTTTATTCATGCTTAAAAACAGAAAATTTAGGGAAAATGTCAAAAGTTGAATTATTAGCTATGAATAAAATAGTTTGGACTTAACATTCAGTTTCAACTGCTATTAAAAGATCACTTAATCGATCATCCTTGTGAAATAGCGGTCTTAAAATAGATAGGTAAATATAAAGCATGAATGCATTATTTTTAACAACTTTAAGGAAAAAGAAGAATTTTGAAGAAATAGGTCATGAAGCACTCCCTTAAGTGTTATCTTTCGTTGACAAGGATGCCTTCTCCGCTTTTGAAACCCTTCCAGTATTATGTGTGCATTCGAAGGATGAAGAGATTCCGTTCTCATAAAATTCCAAACAAACTTATCATAACCTTTTAGAAAGAAATCTACGATAGGAACAAAAGATCTTAAACTTTTGACATTCTCATTTATGAAAAGTATGAAATATAGGTTGCATTGTACTTATGCGCAACATTTATTTATTTATTTACCTATACTACTCTATTTAAACAAAAGAAAATGTCCTTCAAGTATAGGAATACTTCCAGTGAAGCCATGTGCCTAACAGGGTTAGAAATATATCCATACTCAAGTTTAAAAGATAAATTTTAATGCATACCGGAGTATGAAGGACCAACTGCTTTGATGATGAGATCAAGCAATGATGAAAAATAAGAGAGTGTTGTGACCTAATAACTAAATGAAACCATATTTCAATAGGATCACTATATTCTTGTTTCTCTTCTTTGTTTAGGTCACATTGAATGTCTTCCTCTACCATGCTATACAGATTATCCTCTTCAAGATGATTGGTCTTTGGAGAACATACATGATCTGTTGAGAGGCATGCTAAGGAATCCTCAATCTTAGGTTCCACTAGCTTCTCTCCATTGAATTCTATCCATGATTCTTTATTCGCCTCAACAAATTGACAAGAGGAATCTGACGGGACTTCTAAATATTCTTGTGGAGAGACAACTAAATTCTTGACTGGTGTCAAGATATGCTCTTCCTGAAAGGTGGATATCCCAGCTACTTCTAGAATGCGAGAAAGTTCTTGGAGGAACATTCTTCAGGATCTTGATCATCCTTGAATTACTCTAGTTGGTTGGTGATCCCTGTCTCGCAACACAACTTAGCACTTGGGGGTTCTTACAACACCCCAAAAATGATTTATCATCAAAGGTTTGAATATTAAAACTAAGAAATTAAAACTATTTGCAAAAATAAAACACACCAAACTTGAACTCCTTGCATTACTAGGACCCTGTTGTCACCAGGTTATCTGTTCGCACAAGTTAGCCCATCATGAAAACACAATTTTGCATAAAAGAAGGAAATGCACTCACATTAAAAGAAGAGAGGACAACCTAACTTTGGAGCAACCCCACCAAAGTGGATGTGTGGGCTCTTCCCACACGTCTTACCGTATTCTCTTCACCCTTAGGTCATTCATAAAACCAATCCAAAACCATTAAAGCAATATGGTTCAAATACTACCTATTATCGTTTACAACTCCCCGACAACGACGCCAAAATGTTGGTGCAATTATTTGCATAATATATTACAAAACATAAATTATCAACCGGGACTCGTAATCATTAGAGTTGATGCACTGTATGTGTCGATAACAAATAGGTTCCTATGTCTAATGAGTATAGCTCAATCAAGAAACAATTAATGACATAACACTCCTTTTCACACTTTTCAAATAACATTCTCCACTGATGCAGGAGCATCTCTCCAATGCAGCCAGCCAACCACATCAGCGCGCATGCATTCATGTGCTGAAAAGGAGGCACAGCCTCATTCATGTTTGTATTGAATGTAATTAAATGGCTTAGGCTGTTGAGCCAGGAAAGCTATGCCTTTGCGCAGGCTATAAATAAGATAGGCATTTATTGTAGATTGGCTGAGATCTAGATCCATACACTGGACTAGACAGTCATTGATTGTAAATCAATAGGGTAGGTAAATCCTGGAGGGAAGCGCTAAGAGCCCCTCAGGTAAAAGAGATATTCAGATATCATTTTAAAAAAGAGGTATGCATGTGGAGCAGAAGAGAGAGACGAGAGAGATCTCGAGGAACGCCTTGTAA
>JASDQU010101782.1:268049-286741 GCA_032191745.1 Picea mariana | reverse complement strand
TGTCCCATTTTAGCACTAAGTCTCCTACTTCAAAATTCTTCTCTTTAGCCTTATGCTTGTCCAACCATATTTTAATGATCTGCTGGTGGGCTATGAATTTTGATTTTGATTTTTCCCTTTCTTCTTCAAGTATGAGCATAGTGTCAATTCTTTGTTGTACGACTGATGCAGGTTGTCCTCTGGAATCTTTGGCAAGTTGAAGAGATGGAAGATAAATCCTGTTCAGGAGAATGGATTCCTACTCATATACTAGAAAGTACGAGGAATTTCCTATAGATTCCTTGGGTGTGACCCTATCAACCCATAAGGCGTTGTGGAGTAGATTATGCCAATTCCTTTGGCTATGTCCAACTGCTTTCTTCAATATTCTTACTAGGTTTTTATTAGTTGATTCTGCCACTCTGTTTCCCTATGGATAGTAATTTGCAGAGTATCTAATTATGATTCCTTTGTCCAGTGAAAACTTTGTTAATAAGGTGGAAGAAAAATAAGCCGCATTATCAAAAATAAGAACAGAAGGGACACCAAATCTTGTGATTAGTTATTGTTCTATGAATTGGATTACCACCTTCTCGTTTACATGGGTCAAAGGAATGGATTCTGCCCATTTCGTGAAGTAATCAGTGGCAGTATGTATGTACTTGTATAGTTTTGAAGAGATTGGTGTAATTTCTCCTATGATGTCTAACCCCCATTGCTCAAAAGGCCTAAAAATGGTTACCAGTTGGAGTGGTACCGCCACTCTCTTCTCTCTCCCATTGCTTATTTGACAAGTTTTACAGTTTCTAGCGTAGGTGTGAGCATCCTTGAACAGAGTGGGCCAATAGTAGCCAACTCTTAGTATCTTATGAGCGGTAGTGTCTCCTGCAAAATGTCCACCGACAGGGCCATCATGGAGTTCCCTAGGAACTTTTTCTGCATCTTCACATTTGAGACATCTTAAAAGTACCCCATCATAATTTATCCGGAAGAGTACCTAATTTATGAGGCAATATTGTGCAGATTTTAACCTGAGAGCTCTCCTTTCCCTAGGGTTTAGGTCTTCTGGGCATGTCCCATGATGGAGGATATAAGTCAATTTCTCATACCAAGACTCTTTCCCTGGGGATATGTACGAAGCTTCACCACACCATAATGCCATTTCATTTTTCCATCTGGAGTCTTCATTTACTTGGTCTTGAGCCTCAATTGTCAGTTTGCATAATCCTTGTCCCTTAACTAGTTTAGCAGGTTTTATATCTAGATCAAATTCTTGGACTACTTCCATCCAGTTCCTCTTCTTTTCCCCATCTCCTGTTGAGTAAATAGGGATTGAACTGTGGGGTGAGGCATGATTACTTTGGTATGGTTCTTGAGGATGTAAGATCTGAAATATTTTACTTCTTTATAAACTTCATAAGCTTGTTTATATATAGTAGGATAATTCAGTTCGACTCCTTAGAGGTTAGTGCTCATGAACGACATCGGAGCCTCATTGTTTTCATCATCCTTCTGAGTCAAAACTACAACTAACGATTGATCGGAGGAGAAAGTATAGAGGAAAAAATCTTTGTTGAAATCAGGGCTTCACAACACGAGGGCCTTGAGATATAGTAGTCTTAATATCGTTGAAGGCCTTCTTTCATTCATCATCCCACTTAAATTTGACATCTTTACGAATCATCTTTTGTAAGGGTTTGATTGTTTCTGCTAAATCAGGGGTGAATTTCCTCACAAAGTTTATTTTCCCGAAGAATGATTGCATAGCTATTTTTTTGTGAGGTAATGGAAGTTGAGATATAGCCTTAATACTTTATGGGTCTATGCGAATGCCTATTTGAGATACAATGTGGCCTAGAAACTTACCTTCCTCGACACCGAAAATAGTTTTCTTAGGGTTTAAGGATATACCGTACTTCCTACATCTTTCAAAAATCTGGGTTAAGTGTTGGATGCGATCTTCTCTGTTATTTGAATACATAGTTACATCGTCCAGATACACTACCACACACTTGTTGATCAGTCCTTGAAACGCTATTTCCATTTCCCTTTGGAAGGTTTCCCTTGCATTGATTAACCCAAAGGGCATGCATTTGTAAGTGAAATTTCCCCACTTGGTTCAGAAGGTAGTTTTCAAACGATCTTCCTCTGAAACCAGAACTTGGTTGTAACCAAAGAAACTGTCCAGCAAATAGAAAATCTCAGAGCTAGACATGGTCTGCAAGAGTTTCTCCATCGATGGGACTCGATAGTTGTCCTTTTCTGAAGCTCTGTTGAAGTTCCTAAAATCTATGCATAAGCAGATTTCTCCTGACTTTTTCCTCACAGGAACCAAATTCGCTACCCATTCGGAGTGTCTAACTTGAAAAATGATCTTGGCATAGATTAGTTTCTTTAACTCCTGACACATGAGAGGTTCCAGGGATGGGTTGTACTCTCAGAGCTTCTGTTGGAAGGGTTTCACTTAGGGTTTTAATGGGATAGTGTGTTGAATGATACGGGTATCATAAATTTTTAGATCTTGATAGGACCACACAAATACATATTGATACTGTCTGAAGAGTTTGAGATAGGTCTTTCTTTCCTCCTTAGATATTGTCTTAGCGAGATTTACATTCTTGGGGTTTTCTGGGGTTCCTAGATTTATAGTTTCATGCATGGGACAAGAACTGTCGGTCTTCGCGTTTTTGGGTCCCTTAAATTGTTCTTTCAGGTCAAATAGATTTTGTAAATTAGTTATCCCCTTTGATATTGTGTGAGACTTTGATTTGTTAGTTGATTGACCTGTCCGAGGATCAGGGTCTGTTCATTGTTCCTGGAATACTTCATCGTCAATAGCCAAGTCTGTGAAATTATCTTGGTTAGTCAGAAAGTTTATGATCCATTCATCCCCTTCAAAGACCTTCCAATTAGAATTTTTGCTAGGCACCGATGCTTTGTAGAGTAGTTCCACAGTGAACCGTGAGGCTTCATAATCTTCTAAAGGTGACAGCCTTGAAGCAGCTGTGGCAAGGGAATCAACAAGGATATTCTTTACTTTGGGGATCGCTGTAATATTGAAAGCTTCAAAATGCTCTATTAACCTATGCACTTCATGTTGATAATTCTTTAGGTGCGGCGAGTTGCAATGTATAGTATTCCTTACTTGTCTAACGATAATCTCATAATCTCTAGAAACCTTCAATTCCTTGATGTTTAAGTCTATGGATTTCTTTAACCCCTGTACTATAGCTTCATACTCTACGGTGTTGTTTGTGCATCCGAACTCAAGTCTACAAGATAGGAAATGACATTTACCCTTTGGATCAATGAGGATACACCCTGCCCCAGACCCTTCCTGTGATTTAGATCCATCAAAGTATATGGTCCAAATTTGTGAGCGAAGGTTATCTGTTTCCTCTCTCTTATCAATTTCTTTCTCTCTTATCTTTTTTTCCATGATTTCTAGCACGAGTTCTTGATAGAAGAGGCTTTCCTATATCGGTATCGACGATTTCTCTTGAAACACAATTTCAAAATTTTGAGTGAGAGGGACATCAGATGAGAGAGGGGAGAAGTTGCCGAAGTAGGAATCACATGAGTAATTGCCTAAAACAGGGAAATTTGTTGATGAAGGTTCATTTAGGGTTTCTAGATCAGTGAGCATATGTTTCATATATCTTTCCCTATCAATTTTGATCATTATTTTGTGCCCCTTTAATGATAACCAAAGGTGTTCCCAATTTGTACTAAAATATCTGTTTAACTTCTCAGACCAATCTCGACTTAGTAGTAACCCATAAGATTCTGGGATGTCTACTATAATGATGTCAATCACTTGCACAAACTTAGGATGCATCGTTATTCTGATCATTACATATTTGAGTTCTCCCATGACCTTCACCTGGGTTTTGTCTAGTTGTATCACATGTTTATCACTCTTGAGAGGAACCACGTTTAGTTTTTTATAGATTGGCAGTGGCATAACGTTAGAGGATTCTCTTCAATCAACTAAACAGTTGTGGACATTCTTGTTGAAGACTTCAAATGTTAAAAGGAAAGGTTGGACAAATGGTGTTCCCTTCTTATCTTCAGAGCAAGTGTTCACAGTTGGTTTATTCCCTAGGTCAGTGGGGATTGGATTTCTTCCTGGGTCAGTGCTTGTCGTAGAATTTTCTACTGATTTCAAAGCTTGTAACAGGAAGTCCTTTTTCTGAGGGATACTACAAATGTCCATGAATGATATATTAGCCTTCAACTTCTTCAAATCTTCAACTATGTTTTAATCCATCTTGGGCGATTCTTATGTATGGATATTTATAGGGTTTCTTTGGGGAGAAAAAGGTTCTTTCAGGTGGTCGGGAGTTGTCTTTCCCCCGAAGCTTGGGTAGTAGAAAAATATTTTGAGACAGGTGGACCCTTACTGCACATTTGCACAACCGAGACCTATGCAGGTGGTTCTCGAGACTCAAATAAGTCATTGGAAGCCATGATTAGGTCAGGATCCCATATCAGCATGGTTGTATCTTCTGGTGGATCAATCTCTTCCTGATCGACAACATTCATAACTGAACCGCTTGGTTGTTTGGTCAGGGATACTTCATCTAGAAATTGATTGGCCATCAAATTCATGGAATGCACCCATTGAAGGTAGTCTCTTTCAGAGTGGTTTTCCTGGTGATAAGTACAGAAAGAATCAAATGCTACATTTCCTAGATCGATATTTAAGTTAGCTGGGGGAGGTTCAATTTCTTTAAACAATGGGTTCCTTTTAAATAAAGGATTCTAGGACATTTGGCCTTTGTTTCCCTCCCCTGCACTTCTTTTCATGTCTATGATCTCATTTGATAACTTCTTTACCATGCGTTGTAGGTCTTCTATGTCTCCATTACCCTTTTCGGGAACTTGTTCTTCTTGTTTCCTTGACGGTCTAGTCAAAAGGAATCTTCTCCTAGGAGGAGGTTGGACTTATTTTTTAGCTAATGAGACCTGACCTTATTTACACCCTTTCATCTGGAACTCTATCATTTTGGTTTCTTCCAAATTCTCAGCCAGGGTTCGTTTGGCAACCCTCTTCATAAACATGGAAATAGAAGTTGGGAGGGCATTAGCGTATACTTCGATTTACAACTCCTGAGTAGGTTTAGCTTCAGGTTGGAATTTGTTCAATATAGTTGTAAATATTTGATCGAAATCTTTAACCCTTTCTTTCAAACTCATGGTGGCGGAAAACAACTCATCCATCAGAGATCCCGTGGTAGTTTCTTCTACAAATTTATCCAATAAGTCTTTCTGAAACTTCATCCAACTAGTTATGGATCCTACGGGTAAGTTGAAATACCACGTGGAAGCCGAATTCTAGAAAGTGTAGGGGAACAACCTGGAAACTAGGTCTTCATGTTGGACATTCATCAGTTTGATAACCAATATGAATTTCTTGATATGATCTTCAAGAAATCTCGAGGTCTCAGGATCAAACTTAGGAAGTAAATTCTCTGGATGATGGGAAAGGTTATGGAATCATCCTGGGATGGACAAAGCATCTCTGGCCAACCAAGGTTTATTTTTCTATGGTGGTTTTCCCCTTTCTTCATCATAGTCATTGTTGTCTCCCATATCTTCGGATCCTGAGTTAAACTTCTCTTCTTTCGAAAAATCGCTTGGCTCAAAGACGTCGTCGGCTGGTGTTTCAGGGATTAGATTTAGAGGGTGTTTGATTTCGTTGATTATGAAATCTATTAGGTCTTATATTGTGTGAAAGAAAACATGGTCGAGGGTGTCGACCACTGGTCTTCTTAGTTTTTGTCTTCGAGGAAGTATTGGAGCTAGGGACAGTGCATCGATATGTCGGGCATATGCTCTAGTGATTCTTCTAAATTGATTTAATTCCTCGTGAGGAAGATCATAAGGTATGTCAGGGAACAAGCGTTCTTCCTCGGGCTGGGGTGAGTTACTCATTTAAGGAGTAATCAATGTGTGTGGGTTGTCTTGGGAAAGACTAGCCATGCATGTGGGTTGTTTTGAATCTTACAAGTTGTCTGAAATATTATGTGAAATATGTATTCAACCATTCATTCTTCAGGCCCTCCTTCTAGCGCCATTTCTGTTGATGGGTCCTAAATCCCTTTAGTTCAACAACAGGAACCAAACCCACCACTGAGGCCCAATTAGACTCTGCAGTGTTTAATAGTGGAATGGTTCTCCAAATCTTGCGATCTGACCAATTAATCGATGGGATTTATGTTTTCTTGTGAAGGCCTCTCCTTTGGTTCAGACGTTCACTTTTTTTATTTTCTTTTGGTGTGACTGGTATAAGATGGAAATCCG
This sequence comes from Picea mariana, assembly GCA_032191745.1. NCBI lineage: Eukaryota > Viridiplantae > Streptophyta > Pinopsida > Pinales > Pinaceae > Picea > Picea mariana. The sequence continues at coordinate 280,456 of JASDQU010101782.1, read as the reverse complement.
GTATAAACCAACTAGGCAATAAATGGGAACAAAATTAAACTACTGAAGAAGAGGCTGGATTTAGGATAACCCTTACACCCTAGCATGCAGACAATGATTGTATACCATAGGCCTAGTACTAATACATTAACCATTTGAATATTCCAATTACTGACTGAGATACGAGTTATCAGAAGAAAACATGCATGTGATAAACAATGGTAAGCAAAATAATTCACTCCACTCTAATCATCAATCACATAATAACACAAAGATTCATTTTTCATCATTAAAGAAAGAACTGTAAAACATTGCATCGGATAACTTATCAATAGATTTAATAGCTCTTACTCATTACTGCATCCATTCATGAGACGGAATAGGAAATAGTTCTTCTCCACGTCCAATCATACATCCATTTGATGAAAAAATAAACTTGTCTCTGGTCCAGAATAAATTCTCAATTAAAGGCAACTCCAAAATAATTCTTAACAAAACCAGAAATGAGAGTTTCTTGCAACAACCATCAACCCTTAACTAATCGGTCAATGCTCTTATTTATAACATAAAAATAACTAAAAATAACGGCTAAAGTGAAGATAAGAAAAACTAAATTCGCCACGTGGCGTTCTCTCCTAACATTTTGTCTAAGATTCATCTCAAGATATCACTTTAAAAGGGTGTCTCTTCTCATACTCCGACCAATTGATGAACAACTCCTTGCAATTGTTGGCGTATGGAAATATATGATGTTCCATCGGGGCCCCATAAATCTCACTTATCTCTACCACATGTGCCCGATACTTGACTAGACTAGCACGTATCTATTGTAGCATAGCCCAATCTTTCATCGGGTGTTCCATAAATTGTCGCACCTGACCTGGCGTTGTGTTCGTCACCTTTGCCAGTATTTCAACCTATGATGAATCTTTCTTGGTGTGTGATTTGACTATGTATCGCAAGTCGACAAAGTCATCGGGTGTGTCAAACTTGGGGATTCCGATATCTTTCATCACTCTATTGATCTTAATCCATCATTTCTCAAACTTGGCCCATTTCTCTTGAATTTATTGGTGTGGTTCCCAAGACATTTTTTCCCAATACTCCTCTGATTTCTTTATGAGATTAAGATTTCTTTCGTTCAACACTTGAATGTCATGTTCTTCTTTATCTCAGCCCTATTGGAATGAACCAATGTAGTCGACTCTCTCCACTTCTTGCTGCACTTTTTCATACTACCGCTCCATATCCTTGCATGTTGCGAGCACCATGAGAGTATATTCCTAGAGCTAGTCTATCCCTTTAGTGAATAGGTGTCGCTTGTCTGTGAACTTTCTATAGGCCTCCTTGAATTCACTCCTTAGGTACACCGCGACCTCTGTGGTGTCCTGATAGTACTTATCCAAGTGGCACAAATGTTCTAGTTTTTTTAGGGTGGAAACCAACTCTTTTTCATCTCTTTTAGCTCTGTCCAGGGTGGCATCTGTGATTTCCATCCCTGAGCCAATGAGCTCGGATGTCTTATCATGTTTCATGTTGATCAAATGTTCCTCTGTAGTGATGAAGATGGAGCGATCTAGACTGATCCTCCTTTTCTTGGTGGTCCGCTGGATGATAGCCTTCAATTTCCTATCATAATCTATGGCATGTATGTCAGCTACTTCATCCACAGGTTTGGGGATTTGTCGATCCCCCCAGGTGAGTGTATTTCCCAGACTTTCGGTGGTATATACTTGTTCAAGATTGGGTTCTTGAACTTCCTCATTGTGCTCTGAATGCCCGACTTTTTTTTGACGCTCATAGGGGGTTTGAGTATCGATTGAAATAGAGGCGTTGGGAATAGACTCAATACTTACTTGTTCATCGGATTTTGAAACATTTATTTCCTCCTGCGTGGATCCTTCCTTTGGCTCACCCGACCTCAGCTCGCCCCTCAGACTCTCTGCTTGGGTTTTTGGTGTGTTGGGAAGCTTAGTGTCTGGGACATTCTCGACTTCCTTTTATTTTTGCGGGACCTCTTGGGTTTGGCCATCGGGGAGAGGAGAAGATGTATTCTTAGGTCCCTTTTCTTCTTTGACATGCACAAGGGTCCCAAGAGATACCTTTGGGCTCTAATCATCATCATATATATTTATAAACTCACTCAAGGGGTTCGAGGAGCCAGTCCTCTACGATGCTTCGATGGTCTCTGGCTATGTCGAAACATCTATCGGTGATTCGACCAGTGGCATTGTGAGTTTAGGGTCATCTAACCCAGTAATTTCATCAAGGTCTATAAATTCAGGGCCGCTTGGGCCCACTCAATTTCCGTGTGGGTTATCTGTTAGGGATCCCATGGTTTCAGCGATGTCTGGATCATCCTGCAACATATCAATCATCCATTGCACTTGATATAACATGAAAAATCCCCTTTCTTGAGCATCCAGTTCCATAGGAAAACATCTTCCTTGTATCGAGACTGCTTGGGGAATCTCTATTGTTTCGGCGACTATTATTTCTTCCCTGGCCCCAAGGGCTCCTTGAGCCAATTTTTCTAGGGTTTCCACGTGTTCATGTAGGCTCATGGATTTGAACTTGGTCATCCTAGGATTGACCATCCTTTCCACAACTTCATCTCAATCCTAAGTGTTTTCTGTGAAGATCTCATCTTCAAACCTATCATGGGGGTATGGCCAACATGACGATACTTGCGATGCATACTTCAAGACTATACCCTTTGGGTCATTCTTGCGAAAATAAACAGTCTGGAATCAAGAATCCAATTGGCTCAACCCTTCCTACTTGGCTTGAGTGGTGTCTTTTACCATGTAGAAACCTATATGGAATCCATAAGGTATGAATGCTCGCTTCTTATCTTTTACCATAGTAGCATTGTAACCTTGCAGGATGGTCTGGTAGAAGATTTCCCCTACTACTAGTCGATCAGGTACATACACCGGTAATAGGTGTTGGAGTCACCTTTCTCTAAATACATTAAATGTTATACTTAAGCCCAAAAAGGTTGGATTTCAGGACTTCATTTGTTTCACGTTTCTACCCCCTAAAATCGCAGTATCCCAACGTGCGAAATGGTGAAATCCTTCCTAATTCTAATCACCATTGCTAAAACACTAATCGGGGATTATCATCTCTTAGTACCTTGTACCCTTGCTCTCAGGAGTTACGCATTGAAATTTTCTCAAGCCTCTGACTTGCAAAGTCACGAAGTTGTGTAAAAGTTACCCAGGTTAGTATCAAGAACAAATCACTTTAAACCCTAGTTAGTCACTATCGTGATTTCGCGACTCGGCGATTGTTTCCCCAAAGGGAAGCACCTTTGTAACCCCGATCCACAAAGTCATGATTTTCTTTAATTAAGCATGGATTAATTAAAGGCTTAAGTTAAATCACTTTTAATCAATTAAATCGCACCATCGCGATTTCAGGTTTTTAAGGTTCAGTGGCTAGGAGCGAAAACACTCGATGTGGCGAACATTGAAAAGGGGATTAGAAACTAAGTGCACTAAATTGAAAGAACTAAACCAAATTAATTAGCGCCTTAAACAAATTTTAACACACACGTTTTACGGATGAAGTTTTGAATGATTCTACGTTTTTCAATGTTACGAATCATCAAGCATTTATGGCATTTATTTGAATTGCAGTGAGGTGATGGATGGTAAGATATCGTTTTTACTTGTAAATCTTTCTATTAAGATATTTGACCATTCTGTTAGCAAGGACACAAATGGGCTTAAATGATCAAGATAGAGAGTTTTTCCTTCATTATTTCAATTTTCATTTCTATTTATGTGCAGAGCCATTTCACTAGGATAACTTCTGTTTGTGTTTTCAATTTTTCCGACAGGAGATCTAGTTGCAGGTTTCTCTATCATGGCTCCATGAAAAGCACCCAAGGCAGCTGTCGAGAGTTCAAGTCAGGGTTCAGACGTTGTTTCAGATACCTTTCCCCGAAGTATTAATTCTGTCAAGACATGGTCATGCGTTTCCAACATTCTGCAATCCGAGTCGGTAAACTGTTCAGATGATTCTAGCGACAACGAGAAGGATGACTTGTCAACCAAATACAAAAGTGTCACTCAAGCAGAGATGCACAAAATAGCGGCAAGGCCCCAACTTCTTCCCTATTTTGATATGATCAGGTGGGTGCTGGACCATGTGGACATCCCGACCAGGACGATTATCAACGAACATAAGGTAACGATTGGGACTTTCAGACCAGAACATTTGCGGGCAATGTATAAATTGTCACCCACACCGAACCTTACTTACAATGCTAAATTTCTAGAAGGTTTCAAGAAGAAGGAGTGCGAGAAGTATGAAAAAAGTTTATCCAATCTGATCAAATATTGGGTCTCACACCCTGTGAAATTCAGGGATGATACTCACAGAATCTATTCAATCTCTTCCTTGGAGCCACAATTCAAGTATATAGTGATGATGACCTGTAGGTTGTATGGGAAGAAGGATACTACCCATTTTTTCCTCCCATGGGTACTGGTTATTCATACAGTTGCTAAGGGTTTCTCTTTCGATTGGGACAAACTGTTGTCTAACAGTCTAACCAGTCGAATTATCGAATATCGAGCACAGAGGGCGAGTAAGAAAGAAACTTCATTCTTTATGTCTGCTTACATCATGGATGTTATCTGCTTCATGACACCCTTCCCACTAATGAACTGGAGTTGGACTCCATCTAATACAAAGCCTATTCATGTCTACCACTCGAAGCTTTGGGAGGATAAAGACAAAGAATTCATCTATGAGATCTTGAAATAGGTAATGGTTCCATTGCATGTCACCATCTTTGGCCAACCACCTCCCAGGATTTCAGATAGTGTCACGACCAACTTGAGTAGCGTGGAAGATTGGTATATAGAGGAAAATTTTTCATCTATCAGGGTTTTCGACACCTCTGTTCCTCCATATGCTCTACCGCTATTCTTGCTAGATAAGCTATTGTGTCATGAGATCGCCAGACAGACTATGCTCGATGGAATAAGCAAAGACCTCAAAGGAGTATCAAAAAAGGTATGGTCGCCCTTCCCCATTCATATTGGTGCATATTCCTTGTTATATTTTGGCCATGTTAAAGTCGAGGCTACGACTTTAGAAGAAATTAAGCTGGTGGATATTGAGTTCAAGAAGCATGACCCTAATAAGGTTTTGAGCAATCACCTGGCGAGTTGTGGCCTGAAGAGATATGAACATGAGGATTCCCCTCATGATGAAATATTCCAAGGTGCGAGGTCATACTCTGAAGTCCTAAGTTGGATTCAAGCCCTACCACCTGGAGATATGGCTGATTTCCATAAATTCCAGGAGCACCAGTGGAGTTTTCTCCCCTAGGTTTTACAGGGTGAAACTCCAAAGCTTCCAATTACACAGCAGACGAAAGCCAAAGGTTCAAAGGACTTGAGTCCTAACAAGGAGAAGAACCAAGAGGAAACAGGGGAGGCTGGAACCTCAGAGTGAGGAGCTGAAATCCCCTACCAACAGGAAGGAAACCCCGAAAAGGGTACATTGGGAAAACAGGTCCAAGGTCAAGCAGAGATACGCTCGCAAGGGTCAAGTGACTCACTATCGCTCATGTCAAACAAGCCAGCCATAGATGCTACCCCAAAACAACCATTCAATGAAATTAGTAGTCCCATTGATTCTATCACACCCTTACAATTCACAAAGGGGAACCCCGATGAGGGATGGATTTTCGGTGAATAACTAATGCCCATTTTGATCGAAGAATTACCCCCTAATGAATTTTTCTTTGATAAGAAAAGGAAGGTTGTAGTGAAGAAAGAATCATATCAAAAAGAGGGCGTAGTGGCTAAAAGATTTAAAATATTGATAGAAGGAAAGGTCGTAGGGGAGGAGGAATTCGTCGACGAGATAGCAGGAACACTGTGGGCTTATGCTATAGCTAACCAATACTCTGGGGGAACCTTGAAGGCACAGTTGAAGCGAAAGAACCTCTTAATCGACAATTTGGAAGCTAGGGTGGCTACGATGGAATCAAATGCTAGGGATGAGGTGAGCAGAAGCCTCGAGCAAGCCAGAATAGTTGATTTGTAGGAGATCGAGAATCTTAGATCGAACCTTGAGTTGGTGCACCATTCGAAACAAGTAAGCCAAACGCAGGTGAGCCAGCAGGAGCAACAAATAATACAGTTACAATCGAAGTTGGATGTCGCTGAGAATCAGGTTTTAGACATAAAAATGTTCAGATCCCATGCTGCCGAAATCTAACAGAAGGTATTAATGGCTCAACAAGACTTTCTTGTAAAAGTGGGAACCATTCAGAACCACTTTCAGATGATAGATCAAGTGTTAGAAAATATTTCTTTAAGAGAAAGAGAAGCTGGGGCAGCTCGGGTTGCTTTCCAGAATGCTTTTATAGCTACGACGAAGATAGAGATGGTCCGCAACTCCAAATTATCCATCTCAGAACAAATTAGAGGGAATATCTTGTTGAAGGTCTGGGAGTAAAATATATCAGAAATCAGGGGGAGAGCTAAAGAGGTGATGAATTCTTGTGAGGAAACGTTCACCTTGATAAATAAAAGTTTGTTAGACCTTGATAAGGAAGGCAATGCTGGGATGCTGGGAAAAATAAATATAGCTAAACATCTGCTGGACATCAAATAAAACGTGGAGAAGGAGCAAGCGGAGATATCCTAGATAAGCCAAGTTGATATGGTCCAAGTGGACAAATGGATAGTACAACCAAGTTTACAATTATGCTCTATCATCACGGAAGACCGCCAAGTAGGGAAAAGGTTTCCACAGTTGGCGAAGAGTTGTTACACCTTTAAGGCAAGCAACCAAGAAGAGCCTTCCAGGTTGATAGCCCAGTTGGTTGAAAGGTGTGTAATTTACATTGAGTAGGTGAAGGGGCAGGTTTCTGATGCTAAATAATGATAGATGTCAACCCATTCTATTTCTGGAGCCGGAAGAGCAGAGAAAGGAAGGTGCTCCACCCTTACGAGGGAAGACAAAAGATGAGGAGATGAAACGCTCCATTTTTTCATTTTTAATTGACAAGTTTCCAGAACAATCGGAATTCTAAATGTTTAGAATTTTGTTTAAATATACATTTTAGGAGGAGACACAGATGGCTTTTTTCTGTTGGAGATTGTAATAGAGAAAGTTCTTTTTAGCCAGGATTGATACAAAGCGAATTGAAGACTCCATATTCTGTCAAGATTAAGTTATGTGTTTTCCTCTATTATTTCATACTTCATGTCATTTTTTACATATATGTCTTTGATGAATGCTTTAGCTGCAATTTAGTATAACTTCTATTGTGGTGATAAGGTTCTATTTATCTAGTTATTTACAACTTTTCCTCTATATCAACTACTAGCAGGTACAAGACCTGTGAATTACTTAGATCTCTACATTTTATGCTTTCATCAAGGTATCTCTTTCTTTTCTTCTTCTGCTACAGCGCGAGATTCCTCTGAAATTGATGCCCCACATTATTGACAGCTCTATGTCTTTCTTTCATTTTCACACTTGGTTTTAGATTTTAACTCAGTTACGGAAAACGACCTTCGATTTTGTTAAACCCTTTGATTGGCTTCACTGAATTTGCCTCGTATAACCTAAAATTGAAATACACGCTTTAAAACATCAACCTTTTTTTAAATTTATGTTCTCCCCATGACTGTACCCATTGTAAGGCAACCCAACATTGAACATGGCCTATTGGATCAAAATAGCATCACTTTGAATCTTTTCAATACCATACTTAAGACTGCCATCACCCGGACAAAGCTCGAATGTTCATAGGCCGCCATCGAATGGGATATCAACATTCAAGAATATTTGGAAGCTAGACAAAGACAACTCAGAAATCAACCATAGCTTCTTTCCCTGAAGTTGTTTCTTCCCCTTTTTATCACTCACTCACTTTGGATGCTTAGACTCTATACTTTATAGCCTTAAGTGTAGACTCTGGAACAACAACAGGTGTGGTGCTCTGGTGGCTCCGAAAACCTTGATGTAGGTATCGCGCTCATCCAGATACCAGTGGCCAACCTTTGATATCATATTTTTGGCTGCAGCCGACAGTCTTGGACACTCTTTCTTGAAAATCATAAAATGAATGCACGCGATGAATGATCACAGATGAGGGAGTAGGATTTGTTTTACCTGTTCTCCCATAAGATGTCGAAATATACATGGACCGGGAGTTATGAGGCATGCCAACTAAAGTTCATTCCGACAAAGAAATTTATGGCGCAAATGATGCCCAAAAAATAAGAATCCATGTAGAAGGATGGGGTCTCTCCTTATTTCAGGAGCCTGTTGAATGCAAATGCTCAACTGCTTGGAAATGATGGAACCCTAGTTAAAACCTCTCACAGAAATGACTACCGTGTAAGCTAGAGGCATCCATGCCTCTAAAAACCTGGAACAATATTTCTCCCCATACAATCAATAGATGAGGACCATTAGATAGATATACGACTCTCTTAAGTTGGTCTTCGGGTACCAATCACAGGTCTGATTGGTGTACTTTTTATCCTCTCTCCACCACGAATCCATCACCCAGCTGGTGTCATGTTTCTCATAGAATTTTATAACAAAATCGATGTTCTGCCACTCCTCTGGGTCTCTGTGCTTGTAGTAACCTTGCACCTCCACTGGAATGAATACCCGACACACTTTCCATTGTCGTCATTAATCAAACATCTTTGTATGTCAGTGTGGTCGATAAGACACTTCAAGAGTTCTATGCAGGGGAATACTAGAGGTCTGCTCGCTACCATGTGTAGGTACGATCTTCAAATATTCGGGAAAACTTCATCATCGAGCTTTCTCATATCAGGGTCATTGTGTGGGGTATATTTGGGGAATTCTTCCTGCTTGATCTTCTTGAAGAGTTATCCCCAGTGTGGGAGTACTACCTTGGTCCCTATGCTTGCTTCGTTGTCTCCAAAGGCCGGAGGCTGAGTGGAAATCTTCTTTGTGGATGTCCCAATGACTGGTTCTAGCCTTGGAGCGAATTTTAATTGCTTTGTTGGCCATGGGGACGAGCCTTATACTACCTCTGATTCTTTCAGTTTGGGTGCCCTCGACGATATCCCAGTACTTGGTTTCTTTGGAGGCATTGTCCCTGCAACCGAAATCAATCCTTTAGGGCATGCGTATAGAGTAACACTGGATAAAAAATGAATGAAGTGAAGCATAAAAAATCCACAGACTGGTACATACCTGTAACGCTTGATAAACCTGTTGTTTAATACTCACGGGATCTTGGAATTTTTTTCCGAATTGCTCATCTCGCTCCTCTGGATGCTTTGAATTTCTTTTCACATGATAATCTTGTTTATGAACAACTCGAAAGAATTTAAACAGGGAAGAAACTATCGTGTCGTATCAACCAATTAACTTGAGTTATGAGTGAAAATCAAACAAAATTTGTCGTTGAATGTCTACAATTTAATTCATCATGGGTTGACGACAGAGGCGTAGAGGATGGTGTGCTCTGTTTGTGATTTCAAATGGATGATTTGATCTGCACACGAAGTAATAACTAATGTGAGATTTGGAATTAATTAGTTCTTTAAATGCTTTGAATCTAAACTTATCTTATCGTTAAAACGTTCCATCATGTCATTTTCTTAGTGGGTAGATTGGGGATTGGTGATACGTAGTGAACATTTTCATTGGTATCCTCCTATTAAGAACTTCCGATGCTGATTGATTTCATCGTACGATGCTGACGTGGAAAAACTAACTCGGGTGCGACTTGGGCCTCGGGAACCGATAACAACTCAGGGGAAAACTAGATCGCATGTTTATCCACTCTAGAAAAGACACATGGCAGATGAGGATAGGTGGTTTGATCATGTACATTAATCGAAGTCAGGGTTTTTTTCTTTTTTAAACAAGAGTGTATGTTAAAATAAACCTAGGGTTGCCGATGCCAAAAAGATATCAGGGGTCGACGTTCGGAAAAAAACTATTATTCTCTATACATACTTACTTTCTCAAAACTCGTCGATGCTGAAATGCTTCAGGGATTGGCTATCGGTGATACCCTTGTGTAATTCTTGCCGAGAAATAAATCTTCCTTTTGTCGATTCCCATGAATATCGGTGCTCGACGACTACGATTTTCTCGAGTGCTTTTCTTTCATCTTTTNAATTCTTTTCGCTGTGCAATTTGGACGCATCGCGTGAAATGTTTTTTATCTATTGATTCTTATTGAAAAGTTAAGCCCTTTAAGTCGTGGGTTTTCATAGATTCAAGAAAACTTTTAAAGACTTAATGAGAGTCAATTTGGTAATCAAACGCAACATTTTTTACAATGAAGACGAATCAGACAGTGCAAAAAGATCAATTGGTACCCAAAAAGTAAAATTTGACATAGACGTTTTAGGGCGTGTTGAGTGCTCAACATAGCCCATGAAGAATTTACACTCCGAAAGAATGTACACTCCTCCATGCAGAGGAGTTTAGAGGGGGGTTAGCCCCTCTGCGGGGTTCAGGGGAAAGAGGGCCCCTGGTAGGGGTTCGGGGGCGAAGCCCCCAAAGGAAAATTTGTGTTGTAAATGTATATTGTAATTTCATTGTAAATATGGACCGTTCATTATAAGGTCGCAGATCGGATGGTAGAAGTTATGTTAGGGTTTTTGTTCCTAGAAGGCAACCCTCTTTTATGAGGGAAATGTATTGTGGCTATATATCATTGTAAATATTGTATTTTGAGTGAGGACACTGTGAGAGATAGAAGAGGAAGTTACAACAAGTTTGTTGTAGGTTGTATCCCTTCATTTGCTGGATAATTATAAAGGAAGGACCTAGAAATTTCTCTTGTGGACGTATCCCGCATTGGGTGAACCACATATATTTGTGTCTCTATTGTATTGTGTATCTTATGTGTTTTATTTTCACATTTGTTTTATTTTATTTCTTCGTGATATCATTTTTATAACAACTGGTATCAGAGCGAAAGGTAACTCGCAGGAAAAAGAAGGTTCTTGGTTCAAGTGGGAGAAACGGCGGAAGATAGAAAGTTTAGGGTCGAGAAATTTAATAGCCAAAACTACCAGTTATGGAAGATGTAGATGGAAGATTATTTATATAAGAATGATCTCTTCCTACCATTGAGTGGAATAGAAAAGAAGTCGACGACCATGAAGGATGAAGAATGGGAGATTCTTGACAGAAAGGCTCTAGGAATGATACGAGTGAGCTTGGCAGCGTCGACGAATTTCAATATTTCGAAAGAAAAGACAACGAAGGAGTTGATGGACACATTAGCTAAACTTTATGAAAAACCATTGGCATCCAATAAGGTATTTCTAATGAAGAGATTATTTAATATGAAGATGTCCTAAGGTGGGTTTGTTGCATATTATTTAAATGAATTTAATACGGTTACTAATCAACTAAGTTTTGTAAAAGTGGACTTTGATGATGAGGTCAGGGCTCTTCTAATATTGTGCTCATTGCTAGAAATATGGAACGGCTTGGTCATGGATGTAAGTAAATTTGTCTCTGGTTCAAACACTTTAAAATTTTATGATGTTGTTAGTGTTATCCTTAGCGAGAAAATGTGATGGAAAAGCATGGGTGAGACACCAGGTAATGCATTGAACATGGAGAACAAGGGAAGACAAAAGGATAGAGGAAAGGGATCGGGGAACTGTGGGAATTCTAGGAAGGGAAGATCCAAATCCAGACTCAGAAATATAGAATGCTATAATTCTGGGAAGAGAGGACATCTGAATAAATATTGCAGAGCTCCAAATAAACAAAGAGATGGACATCAAGAGAAAAATCAAGAAGCAAATGTAATAGGTGATGCGTTACAAGATGTTTTGGTTCTTTATATAGATAATATTTATGAGTCTTGGGTAGTAGATTCAGGGGCTTCATTTCATGCCACAACCCATAGGAAACATTTTCTATATTATGTTCAAGGTGATTTTGGACAGGTTCATTTGGGTGTTGATGCACCATGCAAAATTGTTGGAATGAGAAAGGTAAAAATAAAGAAAAGAAATGGAAACCAATGGTTTTTGAAAGAGGTAAGTGTCAAAAAATTGGCTAAGGTTGATGGATAGTTGGTATGGATTGTTTGTTTTCATTGATGTCAACCATTGGAGAGTGATATTGTATATTGATGTCAACCCTTAGTGATTGATGTCAACCCTTGGAGAAATTCCGGTAGTGAATTCTGGTAGCACAAAGGTTTGGGTAATGGACCCAAGATTGTTTCATGTATAATGGTATGAATTTTAATATATTCTAAGGTAAGACTATTCTATATGGATATTACATTTCATTCCATTTTCGGTGGTATGTGGAATGTCACATATCTCCTCACGGTTAGAGAGTTATGGCCATGAGAAGTTGGAGAACCCAGGTTTGGGTAATGGACCAACGTTTGTTTGATGGATAATGGTATGAGT
>JASDQU010101782.1:244358-264386 GCA_032191745.1 Picea mariana | reverse complement strand
TCTCTACCGCATGTGTCTGATACTTGACTAGACTGGCACGTATCTATTGTAGCATAGCCCGAGATTTGATAGGGTGTTCCATAAATTGCCGCACCTGACCTGGCACTGTGTTTGTCACCTTTGCCATTCTTTCGGCCCATGATGAATATTTCTTGGTGTGTGATTTGACTATGTCTCGCAAGTCGACAAAGTCATCGGGTGTGCTGACCTCGGGGAGTCCAATATCTTTCATCTCCCGATTGATCTTAATCTAGTGTTTCTCGTACTTGGCCCATTTCTCTTGAATTTATCAATGTGGTTCCCGAGACATTTTTTCCCAATACTCGGCTGATTTTATTTATGTGATCAAGACTGCTTTCGTTCAACACCCTAATGTCGTGTTCTTCTTTATCTCGACCTTGTTGGACTGCACCAATGTAGTCGAATCTCTCCACGGCTTGCTATACTTTTTCATACCACCACTCCATATCCTTGCATGTCATGAGCGCCATGAGAGTATCTTCCTGAAGCTCGAATATCCCTTTAGTGAATATGTGTCACTTGTATGTGAACTTGCTATAGGCCTCCTTGAATTCACTCCTTAGGTACATCGCAACCTGTGTGGTGTCCTAATAGTACTTAGCCAAGTGGCACAAATGTTCTAGTTCTTTTAGAGAGGTGGCCAACTCTTTTTCATCTCTTTTATCTCTGTCTAGGGTGGCATATGTGATTGCCATCCCTGCGTCGATGAGCTCGGACGTCTTAGCATGTTCTGTGTTGATCAGATGTTCCTCTGTAATGATGACGATGGAGCGATCTAGAGTGATACTCTTTTTCTTGGTGGTCCACTGGACGATATCCTTCATTTTCTTGTCATAAGATATGATGTGTATGTCGACTACTTCGTCCATAGGTTCGGGGATTTGTTGATCCCCCCAGGTGAGTGTATTTCCTAGACTTATGGTGATATATACTTTTTCAATATTGGGTTCTTGAACTTCCTCGTTGTGCTCTAAAGGCCCGACTTATGTTTGTCACTCATCGGGGGTTTGAGTATCGATTGAAATAGAGGCGTCAAGAATAGACTCGATACTTACTTGTTCATCAGTCGTTGAAATGTCGATTTCCTACTGCGGGGGTCCTTCCTCTGGCTCGCCCAACGTCGGCTCATCCCTTGGACTGTCTGTTTGGGTTTCTGGCATGTCGGGGAGCTTAGTGTCTAGAATACTCTCAGATTCCTTTTCTTTCTGCAAGACCCCCTGGGTTTGGACGTCGGGGAGAGATGAATATGTCTTCTCAGTTCCCTTTTCTTCTTCGACATGCACAGGGGTCCCAAGAGATACCTTTGGGCTCTCATCATCATCATATATATTTATAAACTCGCTTAAGGGGTTTGATGTGTTGATCCTATGCAATGCTTTGACGGTCTCTAGTTGAGTCGAAACACCCGTCGGTGATCTGCTTGGTGGCGTTGTGAATTCAGGGTCATCTAACCCGATAATTTCATCAAGGGCTATAAATTCAGGGCCACTTGGGCCCGATCGGCTTCTGTCTAGGTTATCTGTGGGGGATCCCGTGGTTTCAGCGACATTTGGATCATCCTGCAACTGATCAATCATCCACTACACTTGATCTAATATGAACAATCCACTTTCCCGAGCATCCAGTTCCATAGGAAAACCTCTTCCTTGTACCGAGACTTCTTGGGGAATCTCTGCTATTTCAACGGCTATCATTTCTTCCCTGGGCTTGAGGGCTCCTTGAGAGGATTGTTCTAGGGTTGTCGCTTGTTCATCTAGGCTCATGGATTTGAACTTGGTCATCCAAGGATTGACCATCATTTCCACAACTTCATCCCAATCCTGAGTGTTTTCTGTGAAGATCTCATCTTCAAACCTGTCATGGTCGTATTGCCAGCATGACGATACTTGTGATGCGTGCTTCAAGACTAGACCCTTTGGGTTGTTCTTGTGAAAACGACCAGTCTGGAATCAAAACTCCAATTGGCTCAATCCTTCCTACTTGGCTTGAGTGATGTCTTTTACCATGTAGAAACCTATATGGAATCCATAAGGTATGAATGCTCGCTTCTTATCTTTTACTAGAGTAGCATTGTAACCTTGTAGGATGGTCTGGTAGCAGATTTCCCCTACTACTAGTCAATTAGGGAAATACACCGGTAACAGGTGTGGTGCTTTAGTGGCTTCGAAAACCCTAATGTAGGTATCGCGCTTATCCAGATACCAGTGGACAACCTTTGATATCATATTTTTGGCTGCAGCCGACAATCTTGGACACTTTTTATTGAAAAGCATAAAATGAATGGGTGCGATGAATTGATGGAAGATGATGCAGTAGGATTTCTTGTACCTGTTCTCCCATAATATGTCGAAATATACATGGACCGGGAGTTCTGAGGCGTGCTATCTCAAGTTCATTCTGGCAAAGACATTTCTGGCGCAGATGAAGTCCAAAAAATAAGAAGCCGTGTAGAAGGATGGGGTCTCTCCTTCTTTCGACGTTTGATCCTGTTGAATGCAAATGATCAGCTTCTTGGAAATGATGGCACCCCCTGTTAAAACCTCTCCCAGAAATGGCTACCATGTAAGATAGAGGCATCCATGCCTCTGAAAACATGGAACAATATTTCTCCCCATACAATCGGCAGATGAGGGCCATTAGATAGATATACGACTCTCTTAAGTTGCCCGTCAGGTACCAGTCGGAGGTCCGATTGGTGTACTTTTTATCCTCTGTCCACCATGAAGCCATCACTCGGCTGGTGTCATGTTTCTCATAGAAGTTTATAAAAAAATCGGTGTTTAACCGCTCCTTCGGGTCTCTAAGCTTGTAGTAACCCTGCACCCCCACTAGAAGGAAGACCCTGACACACTTTCCATTGTCGTCATTAATCAAACATATTTGTGTGTCTCTATGGTCGATAATGCACTTAAGAGTTCTATGCAAGGGAATACTAGAGTTCTGCTCGCTACCATGTGCAGGTATGATCTTTGGATATTCGGAAAAACTTCATCGTCGAGCTTTCTCATATCAGGGTTGTTGTGCGGGGTNGATATTCTTGAAGAGTTCTCCTCAGTGCGAGAGTACTGCCTTGGTCCCTAAGCTTGCTTATGTGTCTCCAAAGGCTGGAGGCTGAGGGGAAATATTCTTGGTGGATGTCTCGATGACTGGTTCTTCCATTGGAGTGATTTCTAATTGCTTTGTTGGCCCTGGGGACAAGCCTTCTCCTACCTCAAATTCTTTTATCTTGGGCGCCCTCGACGATCGCCTAGTACTTGGTTTCTTTAAAGTCATTTTTTTTGCAACCGAAATCAATCCTTTAGGGCATGCATACAGAGTAACACCGAATAAAAAATGTAGGAAGTGAAGCATAAAAAATCCACAGACTGGTACATACCTGTAACACTTGCTAAACCTGTTGTTTAATACTCACGGGATCTTGGAAGTTTTTTCTGAATTGCTCGTCTCGCTCCTCTGGATGCTCTGAACTTATTTGTGCACGGTGATCTTGTTTACGAACAACTGGAAAGAATTTAAGCAGGGAAGAAACTATTGTGTCGTATCAACCAATTAACTCGAGTTATGAGTGAAAATCAAACAAAATCTGTCGCCGAATCTCTGCAATTTAATTCATCATGGGTTGATGGTGGAGGTGCGGAGGGTGGTGTGCTCTATTTGTAATTTCAAATGATTGATTTGATCTGCACACGAAGTAATAACTAATGCGAGATTTGGAATTAATTAATTCTTTAAATGCTTCGAATATAAATGTATCTTAGCATTAAAACGTCCCATCGAGTCATTTTCTTAGTGGGCAGATCGGGGATCGACGATACGTGGTGAAATTTTTTGTTGGTATCCTCTTGTTAATAACTTCCGACACCGATTGATTTCGTCGTACGACGCTGATGTGGCAAAATTGACTCGGGGTGCAACTTGAGACTCAGGAACCAATAACGACTCAGGGGAAAACTAGATTGTATGTTTATCCACTCTGGAAAAGACACATGGAATATGAGGAAAGGTGGTTTGATCGTGTACATCAATCAGAATCGGGATTTTTTTTTTCAACAAGAGCGCGTGTTAAAATAAACCTGGGGTTGTCGATGCCAAAAATATATCAGGGGTCGGTGATCGAAAAAAAAATATTACTCTCTATACAGACTTACTTTCTCAAAACTCGTCGATGCCGAAATTCTTCGGGGATCGCCTATCGACGATACCCTTGTGTAATTCTTTCAACGAAAGAAATCTTCCTTTTTTCGATGTCAATGAAGATCGACGCTCGATGACTGCAGTTTTCTTGAGTGCTTTTCTTTCATCTTTTAATTCTTTCTGCTGCGCAATTTGGACACATTGGGTGAAACTTTTTTAGCTGTTGATTCTTATTGAAAAGTTAATCCCTTTAAGTTGTGAGTTTTCATAGATTCAAGCAAACTTTTAAATACTTAATGAGAGTCAAGATGGTAAGAAAACACAACATTTTTCACAATAAAGATGAATCAGATAGTGAAAAAATATCAAGTGGTACCCAAAAAGTAAAATTTGACATAGAATTTTTAGGGTGTGTTGAGTGCTCAACAAATGGTGACTTACTGGGCGAAAGCATAATCTATGCTCCTCCTTCACGTTCAACTAATGTATAAGTTGGTGGAGAAATTAGCTGGTTTTTAAATCAGAGCCTCATTTTACCTTTGCATTTGAAATCTCTGGTTGATGCTTCTGGTTCTTCCTGTGGGGTTTTCAACCTTTATTCCTCCTTGGTTTCCTGTAACCCTGACTCACGCCATTTTTACAAAAATCTAGTAAAGCATTCACTGACATGGAGCCTTTATTTACCTTTACTCACTTGCTACGGTGTTTCTCTACTACCAGTGAGCATCGATAGCCCTGACAGAGTCACCCCGACATCAAAGACCTTGCTCCGCTGCCAGCAAGCGTCCATAGCCCCGACAGAGTTATCTGCATACCCTCTCCTACTGTTCACTCATTTGATAAAGTCAATTTTATTTTGGCAGAATGCCCTGAGCGAGTGGGAGAGGATGACATCTGTTATTTTGAAAAAATGAGATGGTTAAGGTGAATCCTTTGTTAGATTTGTCTTCAGGGTTCATGTAGTCCTTTTTAGCTTATAATCTTTCCCTTAAGGTTTTACTAGACCACTGGGAAGACACTTCTTCATTTCTCCCAAGTTGTTCATTTGCATGGGTTAGATAGAGGACCCCTCGAAACAACCGCAGGTTCCTTGACGCTTCTTGTGTTGTATGTGAGTGATGAGTTGGGAACATAGTTCGCTATGTCACATGATTTGAGGTCAACCATTGTCTTGCTAAAAACAACCTTCAAAGTACAAAAAATAAAACAAAAAAAGAAAGAAAAAAATGCATTTCGCAATTGACCTAGCTACAACCAAAGTCATGAAAACACGCACACAAAACATAATATATATATATATATATATAATGGAAATATTGTTTTAGGGCTTGGCTATTTACTGAGAGGGCGTCAGGTTCCCCTGTCAGATTCAGTAACCGATAAGTGCCTTCCCCAATCTTCTCATCCACCTGAAAAGGTCCGAGCCATAGATTCTGAAACTTAGAATGTTTGCCTTTAGGCTTGTTTTCTCTATCCCATTTTAAGACTAAGTCTCTTACTTCAAAATTCTTCTCTTTAGCCTTATGCTTGTCAAACCATATTTTAATGATCTGTTGGTGGGCTATGAATTTTGATTTAGATTTTTCCCTTTCTTCTTCAAGCATAAGCAGAGTGTCAATTCTTTGTTGTATGACTGATGAAGGTTGTCCTCTCGAATATTGGTCAAGTTGAAGAGATGGAAGATAAATCCTGTTCAGGAGAATGGATTCCTGCTCATATACTAGAAAGTATGGGGAATTTCCTATAGATTCCTTGGGTGTGACCCTATCGGCCCATAAGGCATTGTGGAGTAGATTATGCCAATTCCTCTGGCTATGTGCAACTGTTTTCTTCAATATTCTTACTAGGTTTTTATTAGTTGATTCTGCCACTCCATTTCCCTGTGGATAGTAATTTGCAGAGTATCTAATTATGATTCCTTTGTCCAGTGAAAACTTTGTTAATAAGGTGGAAGAAAAATAAGCTGCATTATAAAAAACAAGAACAGAAGGGACACCGAATCTTGTGATTAGTTGTTGTTCTATGAATTGGATTACCACCTTCTCGTTTACATGGGTTAGAGGAATGGATTCTGCCCATTTTGTGAAGTAATCAGTGGCAGTAAGTATGTACTTGTATTGTTTTGAAGAGCTTGGTGTAATTTTTCCTATGATGTCTAACCCCCATTGCTCAAAAGGCCTAAAATGGTTACCGGTTGGAGTGGTACCTCCACTCTCTTCTCTCTCCCATTGCTTATTTGACAAGTTTTATAGTTTCTAGCGTAGGTGTGAGCGTCCTTGAATAGAGTGGGCCAATTGTAGACAACTCTTAGTATCTTATGAGCGATAGTGTCTCCTACAAAATGTCCACTGACAGGGCCATAATGGAGTTCCCTAGGAACTTTTTCTACATCTTCACATTTGAGACATCTTAAAAGTACCCCATCATAATTTATCCGGAGAGTACCTAATCTATGAGGCAATATTGTGCATATTTTAACCTGAGAGCTCTCCTTTCCCTGGGGTTTAGGTCTTCTGGGCATGTCCCATGATGGAGGATATAAGTCAATTTCTCATACCAAGACTCTTTCCCTAGGGATATGTACGAAGATTCACCACTTGGTCTTGAGCCTCAACTGTCAGTTTGCATAATCCTTGTCCTTTAACTAGTTTAGCAGGTTTTATATCTAGATCAAATTCTTGGACTACTTCCATCCAGTTCCTCTTCTTTCCCCCATCTCCTGTTGAGTAAATAGGGATCGAACTGTGGGGTGAGGCACGATTACTTCGGTATGGTTCTTGAGGATGTAAGATCTGAAATGTTTTACTTCTTTATAAACTTCATAAGCTTGTTTATATATAGTAGGATAATTCAGTTCAACTCCTTAGAGGTTAGTACTCATGAACGACATCGGAGCCTCGTTGTTTTCATCATCCTTATGAGTCAAAACTACAACTAACGATTGATCGGAGGAGAAAGTATAGAGGAAAAAATATTTGTTGAAATCGGGGCTTCACAACACGGGGGATTGAGATATAGTAGTCTTAATATCGTTGAAGGCATTCTTTCATTCATCATCCCACTTAAATTTGACATCTTTATGAATCATCTTTTGTAAGGGTTTGATTGTTTTTGCTAAATCATGGGTGAATTTCCTCACAAAGTTTATTTTCCCGAAGAATGATTGCATAGCTATTTTGTTGTGAGGTAATGGAAGTTGAGATATAGCCTTAATCCTTTCTGGGTCTATGCAAATGCCTATTTGAGATACAATGTGGCCTAGCAACTTACCTTCCTCGACACCGAAAATAGTTTTCTTAGGGTTTAAGGATATACCGTACTTCCTACATCTTTCAAAAATCCGGGTGAAGTGTTGGATGCGATCCTCCTTGTTTTTTGAATACACAGTTACATCATCCAGATACACTACCACACACTTGTTGATCAGTCCTCGAAACGCTATGTCCATTTCCCTTTGGAAGGTTTCCCCTGCATTGATTAACCCAAAGGGCATGCATTTGTAAGCGAAATTTCCCCACTTGGTTCAGAAGGTGGTTTTCAAACGATCTTCCTCTGAAACTAGAACTTGGTTGTAACTAAAGAAACTATCTAGCAGAGAGAAAATCTCAGAGCTAGACATGGTCTGCAAGAGTTTCTCCATCGATGGGACTCGGTAGTTGTCCTTTTCCGAAGCTCTGTTGAAGTTCCTAAAATCTACGCATAAGCGGATTTCTCCCGACTTTTTCCTCACAGGAACCAAATTCGCTACCCATGCAGAGTGTCTAACTTGAAAAATGACCTTGGCATAGATTAGTTTCTTTAACTCCTGACACATGAGAGGTTCCAGGGATGGGTGGTACTTTCAAAGCTTCTGTTGGAAGGGTTTCACTTAGGGTTTTAATGGGATAGTGTGTTGAATGATACGGGTATCATAAATTTTTAGATCTTGATAGGACCACACAAATACATCTTGATACTGTCTGAAGAGTTTGAGATAGGTATTTCTTTCCTCCTTAAATATTGTCTTACCAAGATTTACATTCTTGGGGTTTTTCGAGGTTCCTATATTTATAGTTTCATGCATGGGACAAGAACTATCGGTCTTCACATTTTTGGTCCCTTAAATTGTTCTTTCAGGTCAAACATATTTTGTAAATTAGTTATCCCCTTTGAGATTGTGTGAGACTTTGATTTGTCAGTTGATTGACCTATCTGAGGATCAGGTTCTGTTCATTGTTCCTGGAATACTTCATCGTCAATAGCCAAGTCTTTGAAATTATCTTGGTTAGTCAGAAATTTTATGATCCGTTCATCTCCTTCAAAGACCTTCCAATTAGAATTTTTGTTAGGCACCGATGGTTTGTAGAGTAGTTCCACAGTGAACCAGGAGGCTTCATAATCTTCTAAAGGTGACAGCCTTGAAGCAGTTGTGGCCAGGGAATCAACAAGTATATTCTTTACTCTGGGGATCGCTGTAATATTGAAAGCTTCAAAATTATCTATTAACCTATGCACTTCATGTTGATAATTCTTTAGGTGCGGGGAGTTGCAATGTATAATATTCCTTACTTGTCTAATGATAATCTCATAATCTCTAGAAACCTTCAATTCCTTGACGTTTAAGTCTATGGCTTTCTTTAACCCCTGTACTATAGCTTCATACTCTACAGTGTTCTTTGTGCATCCGAACTCAAGTCTACAAGATAGGAAATGAAATTTACCCTTTGGATCAATGAGGATGCATCCTGCCCCAGAACCTTCCTGTGATTTAGATCCATTAAAGTATATGGTCCAAATTTGTGAACGAAGGTTATCTGTTTCCTCTCTCTTATCAATTTCTTTCTCTCTTATCTTTTGTTCCATGATTTCTAACATGAGTTCTTGACAGAAGAGGGTTTCCTCTGTCGGTATCAACGATTTCTCTTGAAACACCATTTCATAATTTTGAGTGAGAGGGACATCAGATGAGAGGGGGGAGAAGTTGCCGAAGTAGGAATCACATGAGTAATTGCCTAAAACATGGAAATTTGCCAATGAAGGTTCATTTAGGGTTTCTAGATCAGTGACTGTATGTTTCATATATCTTTCCCTATCAATTTTGATCATATTTTTGTGCCCCTTTAATGATAACCAAAGGTGTGCCCAATTTGTACTAAAGTATCTTTTTAACTTCTCAGACCAATCTCGACTTAGTAGTAACCCATAAGATTCTGGGATGTCTACTATAATGATGTCAATCACTTGCACAAACTTAGGATGCATCGTTATTCTGATCATTACATATTTGAGTTCTCCCATGACCTTCACTTGGGTTTTGTCTAGTTGTATCACATGTTTATCACTCTTGAGAGGAACCACGTTTAGTTTTATAGATTAGCAGTGGAATAATGTTAGAGGATGCTCTTGAATCGACCAAACAATTGTGGACATTCTTGTTGAAGACTTCAAATGTTAAAAGGAAAAGTGGGACAAAAGGTCTTCCCTTCTTATCTTCAGAGCAAGTGTTCACAGTTGGTTTATTCCCTAGGTCAGTGGGGATTGGATTTCTTATTGGGTCAGTGCTTGTCATAGAATTTTCTACTGATTTCAAAGCCTGTAACAGGAAGTCCTTTTGTTAAGGGATCCTACAAATGTCCATGAATGATATATTAGCCTTCAACTTCTTCAAATCTTCAACTATGTTTTAATCCATCTTGGGAGATTCTTGTGTGTGGATATTTATGGGGTTTCTTCGGGGAGAAAAAGGTGCTTTCAGGTGGTCAAGAGTTGTCTTTCCCCCGAATCTTGGGTAGTAGAAAAATATTTTGAGACAGGTGGACCCTTACTGCAAATTTGCACAACCGAGACCTATGTGGGTGGTTCTTAAGACTCAAATAAGTCACCGGAAGCCATGATTAGGTCAGGATCCCATATTAGCATGGTTGTATCTTCTAGTGGATCAATCTCTTCCTAATCGACAACATTCATAATTGAACCACTTGGTTGTTCGGTCAGGGAGACTTCATCTAGAAATTGATTGGCCATCAAATTCATGGCATGCACCCATTGAGTATAGTCTCCTTCGGAGTGGTTTTCCTAGTGATAAGTACAGAAAGAATCAGATGCTACATTTCCTAGATCGATATTTAAGTTAGCTAGGGGAGGTTCAATTTCTTTAAACAATAGGTTCCTTTTAAATAAAGGATTATAGGACATTTGGCCTTTGTTTCCCTCCCCTGCACTTCTTTTCATATCTATGGTCTCATTTGATAACTTCTTTACCATGCGTTGTAGGTCTTCTATGTCTCCATTACCCTTTTTGGGAACTTGTTCTGCTTGTTTCCGTGGCGGTCTAGTCAAAAGGAATCTTCTCCTGGGAGGAGGTTGGACTTATTTTTTAGCTAATGAGACCTAACCTTATTTACACCCTTTCATATGGAAATCTATCGTTTTGGCTTCTTCAAAATTCTCAGCCAGGGTTCGTTTGGCAACCCTCTTCATAAACATGGAAATAGAAGTTGGGAGGGCATTCGTGTATACTTCGATTTACAACTCCTGAGTAGGTTTAGCTTCGGGCTGGAATTTTTTCAATATAGTTGTGAATATTTGATCGAAATCTTTAACCCTTTCTTTCAAACTCATGGTGGCGGAAAACAACTCAGCCATTGGAGATCCCGTGGTAGTTTCTTCTACAAATTTATCCAAGAAGTCTTTCTGAAACTTCATCCAACTAGTTATGGATCCTACGGGTAAGTTGAAATACCACGTGGAAGTTGAATTATTGAAAGTGTAGGGGAACAACTTGAAAACTAGGTCTTCATGTTGGACATTCATCAGTTTGATAGCCCGTATGAATTTCTTGATATGATCTTCAAGAAATCTCGAGGTCTCAGGATCAAACTTAGGAAGTAAATTCTTTGGATGATGGGAAAGGTTATGGACTCACCCTAGGATGGACAAAGCATCTTTGGCCAACCAAGGTTTATTTTTCTGTGGTGGTTTTCCCCTTTCTTCACCATGGTCATTGTTGTCTCCCATATCTTCAGATCCTGAGTTAAACTCCTCTTCTTCCGAAAAATCGCTCGGCTCAGAGACGTCGCTAGCTAGCGTTTCAGGGATTAGATTTAGAGGGTGTTCAATTTCGATGATTATGAAATCTATTAGGTCTTCTATTGGATGCAAAAAAACATGGTCGGGGGTGTGGACCACTGGTCTTCTTAGTTTTTGTCTTCGAGGAAGTATCGGAGCTAAGAACAGTGCATCGATATGTCGGGCATATGCTTTAGTGATTCTTCTAAATTTTTTTAATTCCTCGTGAGGAAGATCATAAGGTATCTCAAGGAACAAGCGTTCTTCCTCAGGTTGGGGTGATTTACTCATTTCAGGAGTAATCAGTGTGTGTGGGTTGTCTTGGGAATGACTAGCCATGCATGTGGGTTGTTTTGAATCTTACAGGTTGTCTGAAATATTATGTGAAATATGTATTCAACCATTCATTCTTCAGGCCCTCCTTCTAGCTCCATTTCTGTTGATGGGTCCTAAATCCGTTTAGTTCAACAACAGGTACCAAACCCACCACTGAGGGCCAATTAGACTCTGCAATGTTTAATAGTGAAATGGTTCTCCAGATCTTGCGATCTGACCAATTAATCGATGGGATTTATGTTTTCTTGTGAAGGCCTCTCCTTCGGTTCAAACGTTCGCTTTTTGTATTTTCTTTTGGTGTGACTGGTATAAGATGAAAATATGACATAAACCAACTAGGAAATAAATGGGAACAAACTTAAACTGCTGGAGAAGAGGCTGGGTTTAGGATAACCCTTACACCCTAACATGTAGACAATGATTGTATACCACAGGCCTAGTACTAATACATTAACCATGTGAATATTCCAATTACTGACTGAGATACGAGTTATCAGAAGAAAACATGCATGTGATAAACAACGGTAAGCAAAGTAATTCACTCCACTCTAATCATCAATCACATAATAACACAAAGATTTATTTTTCATCATTAAAGAAAGAACTGTAAAACATTGCATCAGATAACTTATCAATAGATTTAATAGCTCTTACTCATTACTGCATCCATTCATGAGAAAGAATAGGAAATAGTTCTTCTCCATGTCCAATCATACATGCATTTGATGAAAAAATAAACTTGTCTCTGGTCCAGAATGAATTCTCAATTAAAGGCAGCTCCAAAATAATTCTTAACAAAACCAGAAATGAGAGTTTCTTGCAACAACCATCGACCCTTAACTAATCGGTCAATGCTCTTATTTATAACGTAAAAATAACTAAAAATAACGGCTAAAGTGTAGATAAGAAAAATAAAATTCGCCACGTGGCGTTCTCTCCTAACAGTTTGTCTAAGATTCATCTCAAGATATCACTTTAAAAGGGTGACTCTTCTCATACTCCGACCAGTTGATGAACAACTCCTTGCAAGTGTTGGCGTATGAAAATCTATGATGTTCCATCGGGGCCCCATAAATCTCACTTATCTCTACCACATGTGCCTGATACTTGACTAGACTAGCACATATCTATTGTAGCATAGCCCGATCTTTCATCGGGTGTTCCATAAATTGTCGCACCTAACCTGGCGCTGTGTCCGTCACCTTTGCCAGTCTTTCGGTCTATGATGAATCTTTCTTGGTGTGTGATTTGACTATGTATCACAAGTCGACAAAGTCATCGGGTGTGTCAAACTTGGGGATTCCGATATCTTTCATCACTCTATTGATCTTAATCCAGCGTTTCTTTCACTTGGCCAATTTCTCTTGAATTTATCGGTGTGGTTCCCGAGACATTTTTACCCAATAATCGTCTGATTTCTTTATGAGATTAAGACTTCTTTCATTCAACACTCGAATGACATGTTCTTCTTTATCTCATCCCTATTGGACTACACCAATGTAGTCGACTCTCTCTATGGCTTGCTGCGCTTTTTCGTACTACCGCTCCATATCCTTGCATGTTGCGAGCACCATGGGAGTATATTCCTAGAGCTCATCTATCCATTTAGTGAATAGGTGTCGCTCGTCTTTGAACTTGCTATAGGCCTCCTTGAATTCACTTCTTAGGTACATCGTGACCTCTGTGGTGTCCTGACAGTACTTATCTAAGTGGTGCAAATGTTCTAGTTATTTCAGGGCAACAACCAACTCTTTTTCATCTCTTTTAGCTCTGTCCAGAGTGGCATCTGTGATTTCTATCCTTGTGCCGATGAGCTCAGACGTCTTATCATGTTTCATGTTGATCAAATGTTCCTCTGTAGTGATGAGGATGGAGCGATATAGAATGATCCTCTTTTTCTTGGTGGCCCGCTGGATGATAGCCTTTAATTTCCTGTCATAATCTATGGCATGTATGTCGGCTACTTCATCCACAGGTTCGGGGATTTGTTGATCCCCCCAGGTGAGTGTATTTCCCAGAATTTCGGTGGTATATACTTGTTCAAGATTGGGTTCTTAAACTTCCTCATCGTGCTCTGAATGCCTGACTTTTGTTTGTCTCTCATCGTGGGTTTGAGTATCGATTGAAATAGAGGCGTTGGGAATAGACTCGATACTTACTTGTTCATCGGCTGTTGAAACATTTATTTCCTCCTGCGTGGATCCTTCCTTTGGCTCGCTCGACCTCAAATTGCCCCTCAGACTCTCTTCTTGGGTTTCTGGTGCGTCGGGAAGCTTAGTGTCTGGGACATTCTCGACTTCTTTTTATTTCTGCGGGACCTCCTGGGTTTGGGTATCGGGGAGAGGAGAAGATGTCTTCTTAGGTCCCTTTTCTTCTTCGACATGCACAAGGGTCCCAAGAGATACCTCTGGGCTCTCATCATCATCATATATCTTTATAAACTCATTCAAGGGGTTCGAGGATCCGGTCCTCTACGATGCTTTGATGGTCTCTGGCTAAGTCGAAACACCTGTCAGCGATCCGACCGGTGGCGTTGTGATTTCAGGGTCATCTAACCTGGTAATTTCATCAAGGTCTATAAATTTAGGGTCGCTTGGGCCCGCTCGGTTTCTGTGTGGGTTATCTGTTAGGGATCCCATGGTTTCAGCGATGTCTGTATCATCCTGCAATAGATCAATCATCCTTTGCACTTGCTCTAACATGAACAATCCCCTTTCTTGAGCATCCAGTTCCATAGGAAAACATCTTCCTTGTACCGGGACTGCTTGGGGAATCTTTGTTGTTTCGGTGGCTATTATTTCTTCCCTGGCCTTGAGGGCTCCTTGAGCCAATTTTTCTAGGGTTTCCACTTGTTCATCTAGGCTCATGGATTTTAACTTGGTCATCCTAGGATTGACCATCCTTTCCACAACTTCATCTCAATCCTAAGTGTTTTCCGTGAAGATCTCATCTTCAAACCTATCATGGGTGTATGGCCAACATGACGATACTTGCGATGCGTGCTTTAAGACTAGACCCTTTGGGTCATGCTTGTGAAAATAAATAGTCTGGAATCAGAACTCCAATTGGCTCAACCCTTCATGCTTGGCTTGAGCGGTGTCTTTTACCATGTAGAAACCGATATGGAATCCATAAGGTATGAATGCTCGCTTCTTATCTTTTACCAGAGTAGCATTGTAACCTTGTAGGATGGTCTGGTAGCAGATTTCCCCTACTACTAGTCGATTAGGGACATACATTGGTAATAGGTGTTGGAGTCGCCTTTCTCTAAATACATGAAATGTTATACTTAAGCCCAAAAAGGTTGGATTTTGAGACTTCGTTTGTTTCACATTTCTACCGCCTAAAATCGCAGTATTCCGACGTGCGAAATGGCGAAAACCTTCCTAATTCTAATCACCATTACTAAAACACTAAGCGGGGATTATCATCTCTTAGTACCTCATACCCTCACTCTCGAGAGTTACGCATTGAACGTTTCTCAAGCCTCTGACTTGCGAAGTCGCGAAGTTGTGTTAAAGTTACCCAGGTTAGTATCAAGAACAAATCACTTTAAACCCTAGTTAGTCACTATCGTGATTTCGTGACTCAGTGATTGTTTCCCCAAAGGGAAGCACCTTTGTAACCTCGATCCACAAAGTCGTGATATTATTTAATTAAGCATGGATTAATTAAATGCTTAAGTCAAATCGCTTTTAATCAATTAAATCACACCATCGCGATTTTGGGTTTTTAAGGTTCAGTGGCTAGGAGCGAAAACACTCGATGTGGTGAACGTCGAAAAGGGGATTAGAAACTAAGTCCACTAAATTGAAAGAACTAAACCAGATTAATTAGCGCCTTAAACAAATTTTAACACACATGGTTTACGAATGAAGTTTTGAATGATTCTACGTTTTTCAATGTTATGAATCGTCAAGCATTTATGGCATTTATTTGAATTGCAGTGAGGTGACAGATGGTAAGATCTCATTTTTACTTCTAAATATTTCTATTAAGATATTTGACCATTCTGTTGGCAAGGACACAAACGGGCTTAAATGATCAAGATAGAGAGTTTTTCCTTCATTATTTCAGGTTTCATTTCTATTTGTGCGCAGAGCCATTTCACCAGGATAAATTCTGTTTGTGTTTTTAATTTTTCCGATAGGAGATCTAGTTGTAGGTTTCTCTATCATGGCTCCATGAAAAGTACCCAAGGCAACTGCCGAGAGTTCAGTTCAGGGTTCAGATGTTGTTTCAGATACCTTTCCCCAAAGTATTAATTATGTCAAGACATGGTCATACGTTTCCAACATTCTACAATCCGAGTCGATAAATTGTTCAGATGATTCTAGTGACAATGAGAAGGATGCCTTGTCAACCAAACAAAAAATCGTCGCTCAAGCAGAGATGCAAAAAATAGCGGCAAGGCCCCAACTTCTTCCCTATTGTGATATGATTAGGTGGGTGCTGGACCATGTGGACATCTCGACCAGGATGATTATCAACGAACATAAGGTAACGATTGGGACTTTCAGACCAAAACATTTGCGGGCAATGTATAAATTGTCACCCACACTGAACCTTACTCACAATACTGAATTCTACAAGGTTTCAAGAAGAAGGAGTGCGAGCAGTATGAAAAAAGTTTATCCAATCTGATCAAAGATTGGGTCTCACACCCTGCGAAATTCAGGGCTGATACTCACATAATCTATTCAATCTCTTCCTTGGAGCCACAATTCAAGGATATAGCGATGATGACCTGCAGGTTGTATGGGAAGAAGGATACTACCCATTTTTTCCTCCCATGGGTACTGCTTATTCACACAGTTGTTGAGGGTTTCTCCTTCGACTGGGCCAAACTATTGTCTGACAGTCTGACCAGTCGAATTACCGAATATCGAGCACATAGGGCGAGTAAGAAAGCAACTTTGTTCTTTATGTCTGCTTACATTATTGATGCTATCTGCTTCATGACACCCTTCCCACTAATGAATTGGAGCTGGGCTCCATCTAATACAGAGCCTATTCATGTCTACCACTCAAAGCTTTGGGAGGATAAAGCCAACGAATTCATCTACGAGATCTTCAATTGGGTAATGGTGCCATTGCATGTCGCCATCTTCGACCAGTTGCCTCCCAGGATTTTGGATAGCGTCACGACCAACCTGAGTAGCATGGAAGATTGGTATATAGAGGAAAAATTTTCATATATCAGAGTTTTCGACACCTCTGTTCCTCCATATGCTCTACCACTATTCTTTCTAGATAAGCTATTGTGTCGCGAGATCGCCAGATAGACTATGCTCGGCGAAATAAGTAAAGACCTCAAAGGAGTATCAAAAAAGGTATGGCCACCCTTCCCCATTCATATTGGTGCATGTTCCTTTTTATATTTTGGCCATGTTAAAGCCGAGGCTATGGATTTAGAAGAAATGAAGCTGGTGGATATTGAGTTCAAGAAGCATGACCTTAATAAGGTTGTGAGCAATCAGCTGGCGAGTTGTGGCTTGAAGAGATATGAACATGAGGATTCCCCTCATGATGAAATATTATGGGGTGCGAGGTCATACTCTAAAGTCCTAAGTCGGATTCAAGCCCTGCCACCTGGAGATATGGCCGATTTCCATAAATTCTAGGAGCACCGGTGGAGTTGTCTCCCCCAGGTTTTATAGGGTGAAACCCCAAAGCTTCCGATTACACTGCAAACGGAAGCCAAAGGTTCAAAGGACTCAAGTCCTAACAAGGAGAAGAGCCAAGAGGAAACAGGGGAGGCTGGAACCTCAGAGCGAGGAGTTGAAATCCCCTACCAATAGGAAGGAAACCCCTAAAAGGGTACATCGGTCAAGCAGGTCCAAGGTCAAGCAGAGATACCCTCACAAGGGTCGAGTGACTCACTATCGCTCATGTCAAACAAGCCAGCCACAGATGCTACCCAAAAACAACCATTCAATGAAATCGGTAGTCCCATTGCTTCTATCACACCCTTACAGTTCACAAAGGGGAACCCCGATGTGGGATGGATTTTCGGTGAATAACTAATGCCCATTTCAGTTGAAGAATTACCCCCTAATGAATTTTTATTTGATAAGAAAAGGAAGGTTGTAGTGAAGAAAGAATCATATCAAAAAGTAGGCGTAGTGGCTAAAAGATTTAAAATATTGACAGAAGGAAAGGCCGTAGGGGAGGAGGAATTCACCGACAAGATAGCAAGAACACTGGGGGCTTATGCTACAACTAACCAGTACTTTGGGGGAACCTTGAAGGCACAGTTGAAGTGAAAGAACCTCTTAATCGGAAATTTGGAAGCTAGGGTGGCTACGGCGGAAGCAAATGCCAGGGATGAGGTGAGCAGAAGCCTCGAGCAGGCCAAAATAGCTGATCTATAGGAGATCAAGAAGCTTAGATCAGACCTTGAGATGGTGCACCAGTCGATGCAAGTAAGCCAAATGTAGGTCAGCCAACAATAGAAACAAATAATACAGTTACAGTCGAAGTTGGATGTCGCTGAGAATTAGGTTTTAGACATAAAAATGTTCAGATCCCAAGCTACCGAAATCCGACAGAAGGTATTAATGGCTCAACAAGACTTGCTTGTAAAAGTAGGAACCATTCAGAACCACTTTCAGACGATAGATCAAGTGTTAGAAAATATTTCTTTAAGAGAAAGAGAAGTTGGGGCAGCTCAGGTTGCTTTCTAGAATGTTGTTATAGCTATGATGAAGATAGAGATGGTCAGTAGCTCCAAATTATCTATCCCAGAACAAACTAGAGGGAATATCTTACTGAAGGTATGGGAGCAAAATATACCAGAAATCAGGGGGAGAGCTAAAGAGGTGATGAATCCTTGTGAGGAAACATTCGCCTTGATAAATAAAAGTTTGTTAGACCTTGATAAGGAAGGCAATGCTGGGACGTTGGGAAAAATCAATATAGCTAAACACCTACTGGAAATCAAATAAAATGTGGAGAAGGAGAAAGCAAAGATATCCTAGATAAGCCAGGTTGATATGGTCCAAGTGGACAAATGGCTAGTACAACCAAGTTTAAAATTATGCTCTATCATCACGGAAGACCGACAAGTAGGGAAAAGGTTGCCATAGTTGGTGAAGAGTTGTTACACCTTTGAGGCAAGCAACCAAGAAGAGCCTTCCAGGTTGATAGCCCAGTTGGTTGAAAGGTGTGTCATTTGCATTGAGTAGGTGAAGGAGCATGTTTTTGATGCTAAATAATGACAGATGTCAACCTATTCTATTTCTGGAGCCGGAAGAGTAGAGAAAGGAAGGTGCTCCACCCTTACGAGGGAAGACACAAGATGAGGAGATGAAACACTCCATTTTTTCATTTTTAATCGACAAGTTTCTAGAACGATCGGAATTCTAAATGTTTAGAAGTTTGTTTAAATATACATTTTAGGAGGAGACACAGAGGGCTTTTTTTTGTTGGAGATTGTAATAGAGAAAGTTCTTTTTAGCCAGGATTGATACAAAGCAAATTGAAGACTCCATATTTCGTCAAGATTGAGTTATGTGTTTTCCTCTATTATTTCATACTTCATGTCATTTTTTACATATACGTCTTTGATGAATGCTTTAGCTGCAATTTAGTATAACTTCTACTGTGGTGATCAGGTTCTAATTATCTAGTTATTTACAACTTTTCCTCTATATCGACTACTAGTAGGTACAAGACCTGTGAATTACTTAGATCTCTACATTTTATGATTTCATCAAGGTATCTCTTTCTTTTCTTCTTCTGCTACAATGTGGGATTCCTCTGAAATTGATGCCCCACATTATTGACAGCTCTATGTTTTTCTTTCATTTTCACACTCGGTTTCAGATTTTAACTCAGTTATGGAAAATGACCTTCGATTTTGTTAAACCCTTTGATTGGATTCACTGAATTTTCCTCGTATAATCTAAAATTGAAATATGCACTTTAAAACATCAACTTTTTTTTAAAGCTCTGTTCTCCCCATGAATGTACCCATCGTAAGGCATCCCAACATCGAACCTGACCTATCAGATCAAAATAGCATCGCTTTGAATCTTTTTGATACCATACTTAAGACTGCCATCACCCAGACAGAGCTCGAATGTTCATAGGCCGCCATCGAATGGGATATCAACATTCAAGAATATTTGGAAGCTAGACAAAGACAACTCAGAAATCAGCCATAGCTTCTTTCCCTGAAGTTGTTTCTTCCCCTTTTTATCACTCATTCACTTTGGATGCTTAGACTCTATACTTTATAGCCTTAAGTGTAGACTCTGGAACAACAATAGGTGTGGTGCTCTGGTGGCTCCGAAAACCTTGATGTAGGTATCGCGCTCATCTAGATACCAGTGGACAACCTTTGATATCATATTTTTGGCCGTAGCCGATAGTCTTGGACACTCTTTCTTGAAAATCATAAAACGAATGCACGCGATGAATTGATCGCAGATGAGGGAGTAGGATTTTTTTTACTTGTTTTCCCATAAGATGTTGAAATATACATGG
>JASDQU010101782.1:186004-206484 GCA_032191745.1 Picea mariana | reverse complement strand
CATTGTGAGTGTTCCCCATATAAATGAGATCCTTTATAGTCTTAGATGGCACTTGAACCTCATTCTCTTCTCTTCTCAATTCCTATCCACTCCCTTATGGGCTCCCACCTATTTTTTGTAATTTGTTGCTACACTTCACATTTTGTTTCTCACCTATTTCTTATTGCTTATACAATACACCAAAGCTCCAAATGAATACAAAACATTGTCATTTGAGAGGGGGCTTGCATTAAGGTGTCCATCATTTCTTGCACACTTATTTCTATACTTGCTTTTCACCCTTATGTTCCCTTGCACACTTGAGAATGGATTTTATTACACCTTGATACTTGTCCTCTCTCATTAACATAACATATTATTTTATTCTTTCCACTAAAAATAAAAGAAGAAGAAAAATTAAATAAAAATATTCATATTCCATGAATTTTCTCCATGGGTCCATGGAGGTGTCAATGTTTTGTTGATTGAAGCATGCATATTGATTAATCTAGTTGTGTCATTCCACCTTGTCATTATAATTGTTAAATTTTGTTTACTCCACCTAAATATACAAACATATTCATTCTATTTTTCTCATTCTGACATCAATTTAGTCATCCCCCCCATGAATTTTAATTCATGAATTCTTACCTATGTCCCTCTCATATTTTATCTATGTCGATGGAAGTCTTGTGTCACCCCCATTTTCACCTCTCCTATGACAAGGCCAAGTGTTGGTCCTTCATTATTACTCTCATTCATCTTATGTTTCTTTAAGGGAATCCATCATCACCCTCCACGTATAAAAAGGCCTCCTATACATTAATTTGAGGATCTTTATATTGAATTATAAGGTTATGTCATTATAATTATCTTGGGTTCCCCATATTGGAACCATTCTTGTACATTTTCTACTTTCTTGTTTGAAGTTTGGGAAGAGAGATGGAGATGTTTTTGGACTCATGAGCCCTTTTGAGGAAATAAACTTGAGGAGAGAAGGTTTAGATCTACCCATCTCATGCAAGGTAACAATGCACTGTTTTCTTGTTGATTATATAATAATTTCATTTCTTTTCCCCATTTCACATGGTTGTTTCATGTCAATTATATGCAGTTTTATGGATGGGTATTAAGTAAATTATGGATTTTACCATTTTGATAAAGTTAGTGCTAGAGTTTACCATTATAAAAAACATTAAGATTTTATTTGTCGTCTTGTATGTAGGCTTATTTCAAGACTGTTTCCCTTCTCCTTCTCTTTCAACTCAACCTAAAGCTTTGAATATCTTGAAAGGAATGTCTCACATGTATAATCCTTTCTCTTTCCTCTTAAACTTTAGTTTTCCATCATTTTCTTGTTTGTTTGAGAGGGAAGAATAGGTAATTCTTTTATTGTTGTTCCTTAGCATATCAATCCACTATTGTGGAATGGTTTCTACCCACTATGCTAAAATATTACTACGCCAAAATGGTGAGTCCACGAGGGAAGGCTTTTTGAAATTCTTCCTTCTTTGATTGATTATTAAGAATTTTTTGGTTTTTTAACCTTTTGTATGCTTGTCAACATTTTTTTTTCAAAAATCCACATCAGTTCTATGCATGATTGCCTTCCCTTTTGTGTTTTTAATTTTTCTAATTTTTTCTTTAGTTTCATGTATGATTGGCCCTTTTCCATGTAATTTCATGAGGTTTTATAGGGACATACACACTGTTATTTTTTTTCAATATGCATGTCCATTATTTATCCACATTGATGCAATTTCATGTATGGAAACCATTTTTCTACACAATTTCATGATTGTAAAGCATTTTCCCACATATTTTTGGTTTTTTGGGCTTACAAAATAGGTTTAAAGATTTATTTTTCATAGTGGTTTTGAGACTTCTATATGTATTGCCTATTGATAATAGTTTTTTTAGTTTCTGTAATGAAAGGAAGAAAGGGAAAGGGAAAATAACATCTATAGGTTTTCATGCCCTTTTCCATTTTTGAATTTCATTTTTTACAACACTTAATTTTTTGCATTTGTGCATTATTAAGTACGAAAGGCACAACTCATCACTAAATAACAACCCTAAAATTAATCTAGATTATAAAATGAATTAAACATTTATATTTTGAGTCTAGCATGCCAACATTAGCCTTAATATAGAGCCTTGGTGTTAGGTTTGTGTAGTCATTTCAAAATCCCTAAGACCATTTAAATTTGAAACTTAAAAGTTGAATAACTAGTTTTAAAGTCCTTCATAACATTTGTGATTTCTCGAGAATACCTTCATAAGGGTGTACAATCGAAGAGGAAATCATTGTGAATTGGATATGACTAGAACTACCCCTTATCCACACAATGGACTTACGAAACACCTAGTTAACCCAATTCTAGTGTTTTACTATAATTTGGGTCAACATCAACTGGCACACTAGGGCCTGGTAACTTCATTCCCATAGCCACAAATTTATGAAAGGAAACCTTAGTGGCCCTTTATTTTACTTATAAACACAAGTAAACTCACTTGTGGGATTATGGAAAGGTGCCCTTGAAAAATTCCCTTCATGACCCCCATTGGGTTCCAACACCTTTGGTGGCAATTTTTATGGGAAATTGAAACTATATGGTAATGTTCAATAGTTGAATGGGTGGAAGGAGGCTGCAATTTCATGTTAAGAGGTATGCAATGATAATACTCACACCCATTCATGAAAATACTTTTATGCTCGCCCATTCATGAACTCACGCCCATTCACAAGAAGATATAGTTGAGAGCTCGAGCTCGGGGTTAGAGAGCTTGCGGAGGGCATAGAGAGAGAGCTCATGGAGGGCATCGACCAGGAGAGATAACTCGTGAAGAGAATGGAAATTTGTTGAAAATACTTTTCTGTATCTGTTTATTCTCTCTTCTGTCCCTTTACCATTGTCAATAAGCTCCTCATTGTCAATACACTCTGCTGCATGCTTTCCCAGCACCAAAATGTCATCAAAGCCTCCAAACAAAACATTCTTTAGAATAGAACCAACATTAGAATGCTCTAGACTCCCAAATACAACTTTGACTTCCCTTAAAAGAAGGTCAAACTCTTTGATAAGCAAGGTTTTTGTGTCTGAGGACACATGAATGCAACCGACTTTTTAATTTTTCTAATTTTTTCTTTAGTTTCATGTATGTTTGGCTCTTTTCTGTGTAATTTTATAAGGTTTTATAGGGAAGCACACATTGTTAATTTTTTTCGATATGCATGTCCATTATTTATCCCCTTACCATATCCTAAAGTTTCCAAACTGGTACATTCCTGGAGAATACTTACAAAGATGAATTGATCTGATTTCATACCTTTTCATTGCATTTCGCAGAAGAGGTCCAATATCTCCTCTCCAAAATTAGCCTAAGCATATCCTGTAAGCATTGCACTCCATAAGACCAAGTCATGTTTGGTTTCTCTTTTGAAGACTTTGTGTGCATACTCTATTCTACTGCACTTAGCATACATGGTAACAAGGGCAATAGTTGAAGATATATTTGACTCAAGTCTAGTTTTGATCACATGGACGTGAAGCTCTTTGCCCTATTCCAGAACACCAAGGTTTGCACAAGCCCGGAGAACACTGACAAATGTAAATATGTCCAATATTAGGATTAGATGACACATTTCATAAAAGATTTCAAGGGCTGGCAGATCAATTTCATTCTACACACATGCTGCAATCATTGAATTCCACAATGTCAATCTTACTGTGGCCATTTCATCAAACACTTTGCATGCATAATCTACAATCCTAGATTTTGCATACATTGTAACAAGAGCACACCCCACATAAACATCTAACTGAAATCTAGTTTTAGCAATGTGTGCATGCAACTTCCTCCCCTAATCGACAACTCCAAGACTCACACAAACTCCTAGAATGCTAGCGAGCATAAATTCCCCAGGCTTGACCCTTTTTCGATGCATTAGGCCAAAAAGATCCACTGCGTCTTCATAATATCCATTCTTACTATACCCTGCAATCATTATATTCCATGACACTAAATTCCATCCTGCACTATTTTCTTAATAGTGACTGGCTGAGTGAGTATTTAAGAAAAAATGTGGAAGCAATTGCAAGCTCCAGAATGGTTAACAGATCTGGATCTCTTGATGCATTCTAAGTTCAAATTTATTTTTATGAACATATGGCCACACCTGTTGTTTATTTTCAAACAAGCTAGCAGTCTACTGAGCAAGTTGGTGGGTGAGTATACTTTGCAAGTAAATTCAGGAATTTGTCAGGCTCTACTACAACAACAGTTGTCAGGCTCTACTACAACAAATTTCATTGAGTATTCTATTTAAGATCATGCATCATTGCGTCGTCTATTTATGTTTGATCCTCGAGCCTTGCCATTTCAAGATGAAATTTGATGCAGAATCCAGTCTAGAGTGTGTAAAAAGTTAAATATACAAGCATGGAACCACAGTGACATGAAAAATGGTTATAAACAAACTAATTAGTAGCTTTATAATGTACTTGTGCTAAGACTATTTGGTGCTGCATGGAAAGTTCATAAAGGTTGTGATATTGGATTCCTATTGACTGGTCATTGTTATACTTGTGGGTTTAATCATCACATAGGCCATGAGTCAACCTTGTTGTAATATTAATTAGATTGTTATAACATTATTCACTTTGTCTATTTTAGCCAAAGGCTTACCTAGTCAAGGCTTCTTGGGGCTAACACCCTACCTCTTGGATGGTGTATATATACACCAATCCTCATTTGTACTCTTCACTCAAGTGGATCACTTATCATAAGTTATCTTCCTAAGGGAACATTCTCTATTTCACTCTCTTTTACAAGTTTTTCTTTTATGGTAACTTCTCTCTTATGTGCTCTTATGGTTATGACTATGGCTCACTTTATTTAGTGCATTTACTCTCTCTCTTTTTAGCACATAGAATTGATCTATCTTTTTATTGGATTAAGGTTTTGCTGGTTGGTTTCACTCTATATCTCTTGTGAATCTCAACATGGTATCGGATCCAATGTGAACCTCCCTCATCCTATTCAATTTTGAGTATTTGATGTAAAGAAGCTATTGACTAGTGCCATCACACTTCTCTTGGTGATCGTGAAACTAGGGCTATTTTGATCTTCTCTTTTTTAGGGTTTTAACTCTCTTTCATGGATAACATATTTTATAGGGTTCCTTTAAGGTTTTTCCTAGGTTTTAACCCTCTTTCAAGGTCAATTCCCTATTTTGAGAGTTCCCTCAAAATTTTATTTCTAGTTTGTAAAGGCAAGTTGAGCCTAATGGAATCTTATGATGCATATGTGGTTGTGCACTTCACATATTTGTACTCCACTTCACAAGCATGGATTGTTGCCTCTGGAGTGACTAGGAATATACAATGTTATTAGAACTAGATTGGTCATTGCATTGATTGACCCCAAAAATGTGAATCGGATTGCAATTGGAAAAAAACCAAACCAAAAAACTGATCAACCAAAAAATACATAAAATATTTAAATTTTTAAAAAGCATATATATCCATGTGCATCCATATGAATACAAACCATTTATACACAAACATGTAAAATTTCTCATTTATATAGCAAGTTAGAGTGCATATAACCAAAATAGCATTGAGTGAAAAACATCTCTTAACCAAAATACATCAACAAAGAGGCTCTAAATGGCCTCTAGAATCCAAAAATAAACATAGTACTAATGAGTAACTATAGTGACATAGTCTAGAGTCTAGACTCTAGAATCCGATCATATTGTACTAGTAACTAGTAACTACTACTAGGTAGAATAATCAACTAGACTCTAGACTCTACATTGTGATCATATGGTACTAGTAATTGGTAACTACTACTAGGTAGAATCATCAGAATCCTCATCCTCCTCATCCTTATATTGACTAGACTCTATAGTGGGATTCTGACTTGATTCCCCTAGCTGTGAAGGTAGTGATACTTCTTGCTATGGAAGTGGGTCCAAGTCCATCCAATAAAGGTCTTGATTGTCAAATGCTAGTGCTTGATTGTCAAATGCTAGTGCTTCATTGTCAAATGCTAGTTCTTGGTGAATTACCTTGTATCACGTAAGATATCCATCAAATCATCCATCCTTGATAGTGGGAATCTATACCTATTTGTAATTTAATTCAATGATCTGTAGTCTGTATACATCCTCCAATTTCAATCCTTCTTTAGACTTATCAAAGTTGATACCATGCATGGGTTCATACTCTCTTTGATGAAGCCTTTTGATAACAACTTGTCATCTTGTCAATTTAACTCTATGATTTCCAATAGAATGATCCTATGCGTTACTTGATTCAACAACGTCGCACTTGAATTTTAGTTAGTCACATGTGAAATTTTCCTCTTTGGTTGTAAGCCATTTTTCATTTCATCACATGTTATGTAACTATACTTTTCCAATAGTTTCTACACCTTTGCAAAATTTCCTCGCCCTTGGCATGCTTTGCTGTCTCATCGTGCATTGCAACTATCTCCGACAAAACAACCTAACATTCCTTCATTTTGTTTATTGTTCTCAAAAATTTATTTGTTGATAATGGTGACAAGTCTTTGGCTTGTCATCCTACATCAATAACAACTAGAATGTCTACCCATCTCTGGTAATGGTGTAGGTATTTTTCTTTTCCTTGTGCACTACACATTTTTCATACTACCATGTTCTTCCCAACAACAAATGGTAGGCATTCATGAGGATGACGTCACACAAAATTTCATCTTTATAATTTTCAAAATTGAAGGATAACTTGCACTTGTTAGTCACCATCACTTCATATTTGTGATGAAACCAAAAGAGGGTGTATTTTTGTGGATTCTTTTAGCATGCTAACTTTGATTTCTTTATCATCTCTAATCTGAGCACATGCACTAGTCCTTATCCCATGCCCACCAATAAACACCTATTCTTTGTGCCATCCTCCCCCTAGGCCACTATAACACCTTGCAATTGTGTGCACCATTTGGCGTACTAGATCTCTATTCTGTGTCCAATGTTCTATCATATGCACTCACACTTCCATAGTCTTTGCATGTACACCTCAGTGCCCGACACACATCTGCCTCAATATCTCATGTTCACACATTTCAATGGGACACCCACACACCTAGCATCTACATGCGTCAAGAATAGGAACTGTTTTTGTGCACCCATAGTGATGTGTGGTGTATTGGGAGACTAACAATTACCAACAGTTATGGAACTGAACTACCTTGGAAACGGATTGGGCATTCTGTCATTGATATGCAATTCTATGTATAGGATGTATCATAGGCATTGAAACAAAGCATCTTTTCCATTTTTCACTCTCTTTCACAGATCCTTTACACAATAACACAAACATTGTTTTAATCTAATTTGCTCTGTGTGTATTTCAATCATCTGCTTCATTTCTAGTAACACATATGTCCATAACTTAATCATTCATTTCTCTGTGCAACATCAGGGTTTCTCCATGTTTTATTGCTACTGCGGTCTGCCACAGTTTGTCTATCCTTGTAATATGCCTAAAATAGGTTAATGATTAGTTATAGGTAAATAATTATAGTCCATTATCAGATGTGGTCGTATGAAGAGCTATGACTCATTAACTCTATTTGTATATAATTTTGGGCCTTGCATCATTGTAACATGTCAAGAATTAATTAGTAAAATAACAAAACCTATACTCATTTACCATTAATGGCCGAAAAACAAACTGTAATATAAACATAAAGACCAAGCTTTTCGTCTGCAGGTGCACCATTTTTGAATCATCCTCTGATAAAAGGGAATGGTAAGATTTTTCCACACTATTTGGTGAGGCTCGGGAGCAGCCATTGTAGTCCAAATATCCGTAGTTTGTGAGTGTACAACCTGTGTTGTGGCTGCTACAACACACCTACTATTAAAAATTATAAAGGTTTCTGCAACCTGCTTCTTTAGCAGTGTAATCTTTTGTTTCATTTCCAGCTTGAGGGATAAATCCTTAATTTTCTCATTGTAGAAATTTATAGAGTAAACTTTTTTTCCCACAAGTCCCTTTATGGCACCTCTTCTCTTTTGGGTCCCTTTATCGACACCTTTGCTCTTTTGGGTCTCTATCGTGAATGGACCACAAGAAGCCTGCCTCTTCTAATGAAGGTGAATGCCTCTACTACCCCAAGATCTTTTCCTTGAATCTCGAACTCAATGGGAACATGGACCATTCAACACATTCTTCCCTTCAAGCTCTCTCCTTTCACAAATGCAAGGGTTTCATCAGACTCCTTAAGGAGGTGTTAAGCTACATTGTTTGAGAAAGAATGCCTCTTTCTCTCTATGGAGATCATTTAAGTAATTGATCAAAGTCAATTTCCCTCAACTCTAGCATTCCTCTTAGGTATTAAGACTTACATTGGGGATACATTGGGGATTTACCTTGCTTTAGCTCTTAATTGTGATATCCAAATACCAATATTATCCAAATCAAAGTTTTATACAACCCCTTTACTTCAAAATACTCCAACAACACACACACACACATAACCTAACAATTAGATGGGAGTATATGTTCTCAATTTTTTTATATGGGAACAACGTTTCAATGCCAAAGAGAATACTGTTGCACACTCAATTTATTACAAATCTACTTGCTATATGAACAGGGTAAACATTTTATCCTTCTTACCAATGCATCTTCTCATATGTTATGCAATCCAATCAAAATGATGCACAACATAGTAAATAAGTAAGTGCTCAATCCAATCAAAACGATTAAATAATTTCTATTGGAACACAAGTAAGTGCTCTGACAAATGCTACTTGTGACGTCTGATATTTTGTGTGATGTACCAAAGGATGAAAATTCAGACCAGTGGAAGAAACATATGTATTTTATTTTCCTACATTATTAATGGCCAACCATCATACAATTTTGATTATTCTTTTCCTATATGAAATGCTCTTCAATTGTTTGTGAATTTCAGATTTATATATATGTTTCCTATAAATATACATGTTTAAAGATTTACCTGTTTACATCTCCGGGCATGCTTTCTTTCGAAATCTATATGTGCCAAAGTTGCATCCCACATAGACAATTTGCATATTTCTTTAGTAGGCAAACTTAAAATTTGTTAAACCTATTCCATTCTGCAATATGATTTCAGTAATTTTATAACAAGTCATGTTTTGTTTGTGTCAATTTTGCAATAACTAACCGAAAACTGTACTAACTGTTGAATGTTGATCTTGATTGCTTTGTTTATAAACTACAATAGGAGTGTGATTATCAACCAAGATTTCCATATACGGAATGTGGAAAAGATTGGTTGGAAACCTGCAAGTATGTATTTTATATGTGGAAAACTAGCTTAAGACATTTTTTCTTATAAGCTTTTTTCACCGTTTTATATGTATTGTGCTAAATAATTATTATAATTGAAGGAGGGAACCTAGTAAAGATTATGTGAACTAAAGTTGCAGTGTTTCACAGGAATCATGTTGGCAGCCGATATAGGATAGTCCATGCCACTTCAAGAGGGAAGATGCACATAATGGTTTTTGTACGAGATGATGCAGAGGTGTTGTTGGAGCTTTGGGGGTTTAAGTTAAGTCTACTTTGAAGTTCTTATCTGAACTAAACGATGATAATTCTTGTTGCCAGAAAGCAGTTTCCCATGTTCACAGTGGAAGTGAAGCCACAGGTGTTGGGCATGTTATGGCAAATAAAGGAGGTGTTTGCATTTCTTTTAAGTTCTGTATTGATTTGACTGGAATCAATGAAAGTTCTATAATATGTTGATCAATTTCTTCGGCTCAAGAATTAACATAGTAGTTCGACAATTCTGGGACACATGCCTTTTCTTTGTGAACAACCATTTTGCTGCACATGATGGCCATTGTGAGACGCGGAATGGTAATTACAGAGGTAAGGGTGTTTTGCACTGTATTTGAATTTTTACTTTGACAGAGATAATACCAATAGACGCACTTAACATATGCATTTTCCATTGTTGGAGGGTTGATTTCGATGTGTTTTAGATGTTTTGGAGGGTTGTTTTAGATGAAAACTATTTCAAACAAAACAGGATACTTTCCAGTATATATGTGACATTGTATCAAGACATAGCCTGGCATAATGTCAGGCATGAGTGCAATCGGAAATTAAAATCCCATAAAAATGACTCTGGTTGCCAAACTATTTCTCACCTCCTATTTGCATTGTGTCAGGCAAGATTTGAAAAAACAATATATAGCACCAATTGAACTGATCGACAAGAGAAGTATACTGAATTTCTGAACTCTGACATATGAACTAGTTTTGTAAATTAAATTGTCATGATTGCTATTTTAAATTGGTAAGAGATCTTACTGCTTGTAGTTATTGTAGGTAGTTGTTAAATGGTTTACAATAGTAGAGGGATGTCCTGGTATATCAGAAAAGCATCTCCTATGTAGCATGGTCCTTTTCAAAAATGGGTGGTGCATACTGGTCAAGTTGAAGGGGCTTTTGGTTTACATGATAAAATAAAAATCATAATTCTTATAAGAGATCCTACTTGCAATCAGTTTTAAATCATTTATTACAATCACAAGAATATTTTATTTGGTTGCAAAAGATATGGAATGTTATGAATGGAAATCCTTCTTTAAATAGGGAACTTTTATCCTCTACCTCAAATTTTTACTTTGTTACAACTTGAAAATTTTGAGCCCGATCTTCTGAAATGATGTTGAAGTCCCTCGAAATGCAAGAAAGTCGTATTTCAACTAGCAACTATCCTCCATTAAATATGGAACTAATTCTTGATTGTTTATTTCATGCTTGGAAAATGTGGGTGATTGGTTTCCTTGAATTCCTGTAGCTTCCCCTTCTATGCTTATTGAGCCTAGAAATTTTTGGTCTTTTTTTCATGTTCTCTTTGTTCTCTTCATCTGCATCTTTATCTTTATCAGGGTTGCAACATGCTGCATCCTCAAATTCTTCATGCATGCTTCTTAGCTACAAATTTGCACTCTTCCTCAAGTGTATTACCCCCCTTTGGGTAGCGTAGATTTTCTTCAATGTCCAACTTTGAAGAGTAGTTTACTTCCACCGAATCTCATTCATGTGTTGCACAATTTGCTGGGTGCAAATCTATTGTAATCACCATCCATCTCTTCAACATTAACAACTTGCTGGTCTTCCTTCCCCATCACATCAAGTTTATTTTCTTTGACATGTTCAGATTCTACAAATTAGCATTGACTAATTGGGCTTGGATTTATGACTGGACAATATCACTATTTCTTTTCATTCCTACATGTGAATCAACGATCACAATTCCAAGGATTATCAATCCGTGTAGGCACCTCCATCATTGGGGTTACTTCAATTTCTTTTCTGGCCTTCTTTTTCTTTTCTTTGGCCTCAATATTAGTTTCCATCTTCTTTAAATTTTGCAATGCCCTTAGCAGAGATTTCTCAATCTCCTTTTGGGATTCACACAGAGAATTATAGGGTTTCACTAGTCTTGTTGTTTCGAACAGTTCTCAGGTCTTTATCATTTCTTCTCATTGTTCTCTTAGTAGATATCTTTCTGCAATACCTATACAAAGGAAATAGACAACCAATGTTCTCCTTTCACACACAATCACTCAACTCTAGACAAATCTTTGGTTTGACTCACTTTCAAAAATTTACAATCATGACATGATCAATGCACTCAACTTCCTTTGGGGGAATTAAAAGCAATTATTCAATGGTCTCGACAAATTTTATTGACTTTTACTCTACTGTGGTACTCAATTTTGAGGGAGCTCATATAGAGCATGTCCCAGAATGCATGAACATTTTAGGGATTTTCAGAAGCACTATACCAGGAGTTGTGAGCTAGAGAGATTGGCATCTTGTTTATGATGGGAGAGAGAGCCTTTCTATTTCACTTCTAGATATCTGAAGATGCACTTTGGTGGAAACAGGACTATTGTCTTTGACATTTTATTTTTCAAGAATATCTATTGGTGAGGACATCTTGATGGGTTGAAAATAGTATTTGCAGCTGATGCCTTTAGATTTTCAAGAAACATGGTTATTCTGGAGTATTTTTGGGGTCCCTTTTTTATCATTTCAACACTATGCTGAAGATATCATTGGCAGACCTGTCCATGATTGAAAAAAACAATAAGAAGGTTGTTGCTTGTGGCCTAGGACAACTTAACATTTGGGCATTAATTCCAAGGAGTTATTACTAGCAGAAAGGAACATTCATGGGTTGCCATATTCAAGTATGTTCTAATGCATTCCTAACAGCAGTGCGGGCACAATCACACTCAGTAGAGGAGTTATTTATGCTTAGAAGTGCCTTTTTTTTGGACTTTCCATGTGCTATTCTATAGTGGAATTAGTTCCAGATTTGAAGCCTTCTTACATGCTCATCTTAGGCCCACCACACTAC
Source organism: Picea mariana (assembly GCA_032191745.1). Classification (NCBI taxonomy): domain Eukaryota; kingdom Viridiplantae; phylum Streptophyta; class Pinopsida; order Pinales; family Pinaceae; genus Picea; species Picea mariana. Next base: position 194,082 of record JASDQU010101782.1, on the reverse strand, counting down.
TATTGGAGGAATATATGATGATTTTGTAGTGCTAAGGAGCCTAACTTACACAACTATCTCAGACAGATTACAAGTTTTAGGGACATATTTTGTGCTATTTTATGGTAGGATCCTTTGGAAGTTTCAGACCAATGTTTCAGAAGTAAGCATGTTCTTTGATCAGCTACTCAAAAGGTAGATTTGAAGAGGGCAGGCAGGGAAATGTTGTTGCTTCGAATATTTGGGGTGAATGATGTTATAACCTAGGTTTAGTTTGCAACTTTGCACGATACATCATCAACAGAAGAGGCATAATTTAAGTACTAGATTTGGAGTGGTTTATCCCTTCTTTATTGCTCTTATATTGCCCTATTTTGAGCAGTATAGGGTGCCTCTTCCCAACTGGCTTTAGCTCAGTCTCAGCCTTTAAATTTTGGCGTTGTCTAGCTATTCTATGAAATTTCTTTTTTCGTCGGAATCCGACGATATAAATTTACACGAATCTTTATTTTTTGTTGTTCAAAATCCATTTCTGAATGCAGAAATGGATTCAGCGTGCTGAAAAATCCATGGGGCACTCACATTATACATAAATAATTACTCAAATCTACGAATCTAATAATTTCTCGTCGGATTTCAGACAAATGTGACCAGGAAAAATCGTCATTTCGTAAAACATGTAGCCTATGGCTTTAAATTTTATCCAAACTGTTCTGGAGGTTGATCTTTAGTTCATGACCAGTATGAACACTTTCTTTGAGTCCATATTGGCTGCTATTCTTCTGGACCGTGTGATGGTCTTGCATACAGATGGGAAGATTTATTGAAGCGTCTTTTGGGAAGTGTTTGAGTGTACCAAAAAATCATAATAAAGACACATTTATGGAAGAGAAAATTTTGATTCTAGCTTAAAAGGCACCTCTGTGTACTTCAGTCTATTTTCACTCTCATAACAACCAACAGTTAGTGTGTCCTTTGTTGAGGGAGTTAATCTAGCAGTAAGGGCAAGTTTATTGAAGTCACTACACTTTATTCACTCACACAAATGGGGTGCATTAAGTCGGTACTTTTCAAATATGTTTCCCTTCTTTCAGATATTGAACAATAGCTGAGAAAGTGATTTTGTGGTGAGGAAGTGGATAGGTCTATTTCATTTCCTGCGTGCTTAGAGAGGCATAGTCAAGGCCTAGATTGAGAATGTCCTTCAAGATATTGACATGGGTCAACTAGAAACCCTTTCACATAAGGGTCAACTAGAAACCCTTTTTCATAAGGAAAATTAAAGGGGTTTTATGACACGATCGAGGTTATGTATGCTAGTAAAGAGAAGCGCTCCACTACCTGCAGAGTAGATTACCTATTTTAAGGAATGAACATACTAGAAGAGATTTACTTGAGGAGTGCTAGAGTTAGGAGATTGAGATGTAGAAGCCAAGACATAGTTAACGCTTTCTTTATGCAATTTCATCATGTTTGAGGAGAGCCCAGTTTTGAGGAGTCTTATAGATGAAGCTTTATCATATTTAATTGTGAAGAAGGGCCATGATTTCACCCAAAGAGGCATCCAAAGAACTTTTTATTAAGGATAGATGCATGTATTTGACTTTTTGGAGTAGAATTCGACCTACTTAGGAGGAATTCGACTTGTTTTCATTATATATGAATGCAATGCAATGTATTAGAGGTGGGTGTCTGATATTTTGAGAGCCAAGGAGTAGCATATTCATGTACTTTTCCTAAATTGAACACAGAGATAGTTTGTAGACTTGTGAATATATTCTTGTGATTTGATCATTGGTATGAGTCTTTTTCTTCAATTGTGTAATGTTTCTCTACTGTATATGATAAATTTTATGATCTCCATACTGTATTTGTCTTCATAGAATGCACACAAGGTATTTGATAGGATTTCACAAAAGAATGTAGTTTCATGGACTAAAATAATTGCAGGCTATGTTGAGGATAGGCATAGCGATATGCCCTTGAAACTCTTTTGACATATGAAAGTAACATGAATGGGACTGGACTCTATCACTATCTCTATCATTCTACTAACGTATACCTACCTGGCAGTTCTACAACATGCTAAGGAGATCCATGGTTTACAACATTAGAAGTGCATTAGGGTTTAATTATTTTGTTGAGACTTCACTCATTTATATGTTTGCAGAATGTGGGTGTATAGAAAATGCATGTCATGGGTTTGACAGAATATCTCAAGGAGATATAGCCACATGGAATGCAATGATCACAGGGTATGATATGCATGGACATGGTGGTGATTCCATTGCACTCATTGATAAGATGAAAGAGTTAGGATTTATACCAAACCATATCACCTTCACAACTCTTTTGTTTTCTTGGAACCATGCAGGTATTATAGATGAAGGTTGGAAATCCTTTGATTGCATTATTTGAGATCATCATAAAATTAGGCCTACCCCGAAGAATTTTTCATGTATGGTTTTTCTTTTGGCCATGTTGGGTGCTTGTATGAATCCCATGGGTTCATAAAAATAATGTTGATTGAACCTAATGCTAGTGTATGGGGGGTCTTATTTGGTGCTTGCGGAGTTCATTGCAAATTAAACCTTGTGTGGGCGCAACAAAGTTGAAATTTTTTCAACTATGGGTGCAGTGGTGTGACAATTATCCTTTGTGAAGGAGGCCCTTAAGACATGGGTGTGGTGAGTGTAAGTGCGAATGGAGGGGGGATTGAAGAGGTTTAAATTATGAACGCCTTAGCACTATCGATTATGTCACAAAGTATTTCCACAATGAGTGGAAACTTATATACCCAACATGACATGATTGAGGGAGAGAAAAGTATATTGGCATATATGAGTGCTATTACTAGAATAGAGACTTCAATATTTAATGGCCTCTAAGAAAAAACAAGTATTTAATGGTTCCTCCGAGAGTGGGGTGTCTTCCCATATCTAAAGTTTAACCCATTCTATATCTTCCCACAAGCTGGAATCATTCTTTATGAATACAATAACCCAATCCTCAAACAAAAGAGAACACCTCTAAAATGTGTTCTATGGGTGTTCTAAGAGGTGGAGCTCCTTATATACCTTGTTTTGAATACATCATTCATCAAATCCTCTTGGCCTGGGAGCTGTCATAAATGTTGATTCAATGCTCATGATATTCCTAGAAATGTTTGCTACCAGGAGAAGGCCAAAAATCACTTCAATTTTGAACTCCAATGAGTTAATGACATGATTTCATGTATATATAACCATAATTATACTTGCTTATGCTCCTACATATTTAGAATGGTATATAATACCTCATCTCCATCTCAACCATTACATATGATGCTACAAGTCTCATAAATCCGTTGAGGTTAACTGCGCTTCTAAAGCCTTGTCTTGAGGTTCTACCATGCTCTCAGAAATTGTGTCCAAACTCTAGAAGGATTAGTAGGAAAATTTGGCACAATATATTCCTCACATTCCATATTGACTTGGCACAATATATTCCTAAAACAACGATGTATTTATTCTGGACTCTGATCTTATAGTAGACAGGAATGCAAATGCTCCAATATTGGTATAACAAAACCAACTAAATTGGCAGTTATTTTGAACCTGTGTACTGTGGAATTCAACTTTGACTGAAGTGGGTGAGTGCATACATCGAGTTAAATATTAACATGCATGATATATGGAGGCTCAAGTGTATGCAATCTCTAGCTTCTAGTTTGCTCGGTATTATGGAGGAAGTCATGTAAACATTGGTTTGGTGACTTTTGGAGATATTGATACTTACATACTATAATCCTAATTTAAGTAGGGAACGGATAGACTTAGATGAAGGAAATATAAAACCTTGTACAAAATATTGAATGCCTTATGCAATGAGCAATAGCATCATAACATTCTTTCAATATATGTCTAGTTAACCTCACCTAAGCAAGGTCCCCAAAACCTTTACCCATATGGTATTATGGGTTCAACAAGCAATTCAATGCTTGCCTTAATCTAAATCTACACGGGGCACTGATTATCTAATAGAGTACTGCAAAATTTCCCATTGTCATGATCTTGTACACATTTGAAATGAAAGCTCTATATTAACTTGATTGAATGAGAATCTTAATTGCAAATAATTATAGAAGAAACCTCATTTTTTGATAATCTATGATATATAACAAGGCCTACTTCCTATAATGGCTACATTATCTTGTTAGAGTGGAGACTAATACATGGACTTCAATGTTTGATTCTATGAAAATATAATGCATGTAATGGTTACATTATCTTGCTAGAATGGATATTAATATGTAGACATCAATGTTTGATTCTATGAAAAGATAATAAATAATAATAAACTCCAAGGGCACAACCAATTGTCTTAACCTTTAGGCCAACCCCTTATAGTATGATAAGTTTCCCATATAGTTGACAATATACAGAAAATTCCCACTAGCTAGAAGGTTACTTTCCTAAATTATGATTAATTCTTTAAGTGATTTATGAGTTTTTATCATTTAACATTAAAAGAAATTATGCTTCAAACATTCTAGCAGATAAATAAAGTAAAACCTTCATTAATATCAACATGATTGATGAATATGGTTAAATTTGGTATTTACCTTAACATTTATTGCACTCTCAATTGAGAGTGACTTCAATTACATCTATATTACAAGTATGGTCACTAATAGATGTCGTTGAACTACCTACCTACCCTCATTCTAACCATCCACACATTTTTCTGGGATGGACCTATAGAAATCTTGCTCAACTTGTTTTCATGACAAAAAACCAAAGAAAATACATTCAATTTATCATATGCGAATAAAAGTTAGTACAAAGTCTTTATCATAGGTATTTGTTACTATGTTTTTTGAATTGCAAAACAAAAGCTCCAACTCTTTTCTAGAAACTTCTTTCACAAATGATCTTGTATATGTATGTGTTTTATTTTCCTAGGAAATCTCTCATTATTTGTGGGAGAAATGAAACTCTAAATGTCACTTCATAACATCATAGGATATGTTGGTTTTTCTCCAACATTTGATAGCAGCCTATTCAATCTAATTGATTTTTCCTTTCTTTTGCAATTGAGATTAGTATCTTAAATGCTTCACAAAGCTGCAATAAAATTTTTCTTGTGGCACAATGATAGAAATTTATTGTCAAAAGTAAACAACTATGCTTCTTTGGTAAAAAATCAACATTAAAAGTTCTCTTGTTACACCATGACACAACTTTATTTCCAAAAGTAAAGCAATAACATCTAGCGGACTTCCTTTTTGGTCAACATTACCTCCTTTTTGGTCAACATTACCTTCACAATCAAACATTGTAAAATTGTAGAAGTTGTTGAAGCTCTTCACTACAAGTGAACACACTAAATATAATGCCAAAATTAAGTGTTCTATTTAGATATTGCAAAATTAGTTTAGTTGCTTTCCATACATGCATGGGTTATTTATTAGCTGCAACTTTGATTAATAAAACATTTGTTTGTAATTAATAAGTTAATAATGTAATGTGATCTTAATCAATGGATTTTAGCTTGTTGATATGTATAAAATAGAGATTAGGATTGGCATGAGACACCACATTAAGAAAAGACAAGACAATCAATGTAGGCATGTGCCCATGTTACCCAAATATTCAATATATTATAAATGAATGAAACAAGTGCACAAGAGAATAGAATGCAGTTGAGAGATATTCATCTAGTGAATATCCCCACTAGAAACTATCAGCAAGTGAAAGCACAATAAAAATGGTGTTCATCTTGGCAATATGAGAAAAATTATCTCGAGTGACCAATCAAGATTTATTCTTATCAATACTACCATTCACATAGAATTTCATTTTATAGACCCATTTATATCCAACAATATTCTTCTCTAATGGAAGAGATACCAACTCCCATATCTCATTTTTCATCAAGGACATATATTCTTATGTTATAACATTATCCCATGCTTTCCATGAGCTTATTCATAGTTATAAGGATCATAAATCATCACGAGTATCAACAAAGTGAAAAGTTTGATTTTTGCTTATGACCATGAGTGTTTTAGAGTGTTCAAGACATCATTGACATTAGATCTTGTTTCCTCAATGATTTTTGTAGCCCACTTAGGAAAACAAGTTTCTCCAACAAAAAGTAAGCCTTGTAGTTTGACATTTAGTTTGTTGACTATATGAAGCCTTGTAGTTTGACATTTTTCCATCTCTAACATTTTTATTCATTCAGGGATTGGAAAGATCTTATCGGGGATGCTTCATGTAGGATATAAGGATCATAAATCGTCACGGGTATCAACACAGTGAAAAGTTTTATTTTTTCTTATTACCATGAGTCTTTTAGAGTGTTTAAGACATCATCGACATCGGATCTTGTTTCCTCAATGATTTTTGTAGCCCACTTAGGACAACAAGTTTTTCCAACAAAAAGTAAGCCTTGCAGTTTGACATTTAGTCTGTTGACTATATGAACTTGCAGTTTCACATTTTGCCAGCTCTAACATTTTTATTCATTCAGGGATCAGAAAGATCTTATAGGGGAGACTTGATGCAGGATATGCCAGGATAGTTTCAACACCTCAATAAATGGTCCGTGAAGTTTTTTGTGTTTTCCTAAGGTTATTTTTATGTAGTATTATTTTTCACAAGTGACTTTTCTACTTTTGAGCCCTTACTAAACATAATATCTTCTCTTGGATTAATTGGAATTGACATTATTGAGCGAGCCCATTGACGTGTAATATTTCTGAACCATATATTTTAGTGTTTGGGTTTTCGCACATGCCTTTTTTTAGTAGTGTAGTTAGATCAGCTGAATAGTTGATATTTATAGAGGTTTGAATTATTGAACAAAGGTCGTCCTTATTGAATTGGAGGAGAGGGATTTAATATGCAATGGAGTAATAAATAGCTCTATGGATGACTTAGCCATTTGTATTTCTGAAAATGTTTGCAGGTATTTTGAATGGATTGATGAATGTGAACAGGTAAATAATTCTGGCTAAATGGACACATCTGCAGACTTAGATAACATATTGCGTATATCTTGAATATATTAATTCGATATATGGATGTTTCTTTTCCTGAGATTATATCTGAAATCTGTGAGAGCATCTGCAGTTTGGATGTGCACCTTCCTCATAATGTGCAATAGAGGAAGCCATTTGAACAAATTCACAATATTTTGCTTTGGCCTATCATGTTCTTGGATCATGTTTGAAAAATGACTGATGTTTGGTCACTTAATATATCTACTACATGGATTAACTATGTATATGACAGTTAACATTGGTTGTTATTTGAAACTAGATGGATTAGTTGTGTATATAATAGTAACATTGGTTGTTATTTGAAACTAAACTTGGAATATATATGTGTTGTATATTTGTAGGCTAAATCTGCTATAGTTGTTGAAGTATTTAAATTTGTCTTTTTTCGCTCCTTGTTCTGACCGAGTATTGGGATATTGAATTTTACATGGTTTGGAATTTTCAAATGTCTTAGCATGAGACATTATGAGCTTTATATCTGGAGTCCAAATCTATTATGGTTGTTTTGAATTGCTACAATTTGCATTCTATGAATTTTCTCTTCTACTCAATGTATATATATAGAACACTTGCATGCTATGTGTGAAGTTGTTGTGCTAGCTAAAGGATATAAAGAAATACCTGCAATGAATTCAAGTTGTATTATTGATGATATAATTTTCTGCTAAATGTCAAACAAATTGTCAGAGGTTTTAGTGAAGGCTATGGAATTTCCGTTGCTCAACTATCTCATTGGTATATAGGATATTATATTAGATGGCACTTGTTTCAACGCACCTAAGAAATTACATTATTATTTTGATCCTATCTAAAAACAGGGACTTACTCTCTAGTATATTTTTGCAGTCTTATTACGCATGATTGCACTTGATCTTTTGGACTTTAGCTCAACAATTGCTAGTTTGTGTGATAGCACACCTAAGACATATCCTAGTGATCCTAAAACTCATTAGAAAAGACCCCTTTTACCATTGGAAGTTAGTCCTCCTCCTCAACCAACCTTGCCTAAGACCGATGATATAGATTTAAATATTGATATGGCTAGTATATT
>JASDQU010101782.1:153526-168977 GCA_032191745.1 Picea mariana | reverse complement strand
GACTGATTTTGGTGAACCAAAATGTTATGAAGTGGCAATGCATGTAGACGCCAAAAAGAAGTGAGAGAAAGGCATGAAAGAGGAAATGGATTCATTTGTAAATAAATAGACTTGGGACTTGGTTCAGTTGCCTAGAGGAAAAAGAGCATTGAAAAATAAATGGGTTTACAAGTTGAAGGAATTAGATGGAGGAAAGTGGTACAAGGATAGACTTGTTGTAAAGGGGTTTGTACAAAAGAAAGGTATAGATTTAGATGAAATATTTTCTCATGTTGTTAAAATGACTTCAATTAGGACTATTTTAAGTCTTGTGCCTGTAGAAGATTTGCATCTTGAATAGTTAGATGCAAAAATAGATTTTCTCCATGGGGATTTGGAGGAAGAGATTTATATATAGGAACCACAGGGGTATGAGGTAAAAGGAAAGGAGAATTTGGTATGCAGGTTGAAGAAGAGCTTCTATGGCCTAAAGCAAGCTTCAAGGCAGTGGTATTTGAGGTTTGACAGGTTCATGATAGAACAAAGTTATAGTAGATGTCATTATGATCATTGTGTTTATTTTAAAAGGATAGAAAATGGAAGCTATATTATGTTTCTATTATATGTAGATGACATGCTTTTTGTAGGATCTAATATGCAGGATATAAATGTGCTCAAGAAGAAATTAGCTAATTCATTTGTAATGAATGATTTGGGTGATGCAAAGGAAATCCTTGGTATGAGAATAACAAGAGATAGGAAAAATCACAAATTGACATTGTCTTAGGGTGAGTACATAGAGAAGGCATTGGAGAGGTTTAGAATGTAGAATGAAAAACCAGTTAGTACACCTTTGGCCAGCCATTTCAAATTAACTAAGTAAATGTGTCCCAAGACACAAGAGGAGATAGAATACATGTCCAAGGTCCCTTATTCATCATAATTTGGCATCTTGTTGTATGTTATGGTTTACACAAGACCAGATATTGCACATGCAGTGGGAGTTGTGAGAAAGTATATGAACAACCTAGGTAAAGAACATATGAATGTAGTAAAGTGGATTCTCAAGTATTTGAGAAGTATTGCTACTCATGCATTATGTTTTGGAGGTTCAGAAATTGTTCTACAGAGATATGCTGATTCGGATATGGCATGTGATAACGATAGCGAGAGGATCACCACAGGGTATGTTTTTTCTATAGGTGGACCAACAATAAGTTGGATTTTGAAACTACAAAAGGTTGTTGCACTTTCAACAACAGAGGCAGAGTATGTTGTTGCTACAAAGGCTAGTAAAGAAATGATTTGGTTACAGAGGTTTATGGAGGAATTGGGAAATAAGAGGGAGAATAGCAAGTTGTACTATGATAGGGATAATGTTATTCATATTGAAAAGAAATTAGCCTTCCATTTGAAGACTAAGCATATACAACTCAGGTACCATTTCATACAATTCGTGTTGGAAGATGGACATTTGAAGTTGGAAAATATACACACTAGCCATAATCTTCCAGACATGTTAACTAAGGGTGTAACCAAGGAGAAACTAAGTTCCTACTTAGTTTCAGTTGGTTTTCAAGCATGAAGGTGAATATGAGAAATTTTCCAAGTTCAAGAAGGATCATAGTCCAGCATATACAACAACGGTGGAGTTGTTGGGATGAGTCTACAAGTGGGAGATTGTTGGTTGTGGAGCCTAATTATCTTTTTGATTCAGAGGTCTTTGTTTTCAGCCGTGTTTATACCCCATGAATAATTTACACCCTGGAATAATTTACACTTCTCCATGCAGAGGAATGTAGAGGGGGGTTACCCCCTCTATAGGGCTCGGGGGCAAGCGGGTTCTCGACGAGGGTTCGAGAGAGAAGCCCTGGAAGGAAAATTTTCCTTGTAAATGTATATTGTAATTTCATTGTAAATATGGACCATTCATTATAAGGTCGTATATATGATGGTATAAGTTATGTTAGGTTTTTTTTCCCTAGAAGGCAACCCTCTTTTATGAGGGAAATGTATTGCGGCTATGTATCATTGTGAATATTATATTCTGAGTGAGGAGGGTGTGAGAGATAGAAGAGGAAGTTACAATGGGTTTGTTGTCGGTTGTATCGCTTCATTTGTTGGATAATTATAAAGGAGGGACCTGACATATTCTCTGGTGGATGTAGCCCACATTGGGTGAACCACGCATATCTGTGTGTCTATTGTATTATGTATCTTCTATGTTTTATTTCCACATTTGTTTTATTTTATTGCTTTATGATCCTGTTTTTATAACAAGATATAGATGCACTTAGCTAAGGGATATGTATGAGGATGTATGCATAGGGAACAACTACAGTTTGGACATAGTTTCAGGTTGCAGGTTGTTGTCACAGAGGCACAAAGGGTCAGATGTTTTCAAGAAGGTGAAAACCCTAGTTTTCAGAAGGCATACACAGGCTGCAATATAGACAGACCATGTACATATGCAGGATGTAGTACAGAAAATTTGCGTACATATGCGAGCTGCATCATAGATAGGTCGCGTACTTATTGGTTGTTGTTGGTAAATAAAGGTTATAGGTACAAGTTTATCATAGGCTATTGGTACAAGTTGGTTACAGGTTGTCGGCATAGATTGGTATAGGTTTACAGTGGTATATCTCACATTGATAGTGTGGCAGTGTCTTCATAATTTCACTTATATTTCAGGGGGGAAAGACAAGGCAAGGATAGGAGTTTGTATCCACCTTCCGGTTGTAGTCGGAGAACATAGGGGGTTGTAGCCTCCTTCTAGTTGTAGCTACATAATTGGGGAGTTGGATCTTCTCTCAAGTTGTATCTTGAAAATATAGGGGGTTGTAGACTCCTTCCAGTTGTAGTTGGAGAACAAAGGAATTTGGTGCTTCCAATGAATGTAATACTTAAACACATATAAGAAAAATCATTATGTGATTTTCTCCCTCATTGAGATTCCATGTAAAAATACTGGTGTACTATGTATGTGTGTGATTTCTCATTGTTCATGGTTTATTTACTCTGCACTTGTTGAATGATGATGGTATATTTATAATATATATATAAACAAAACTTATATACTGTGGTTAAAAAGGGATTAAAAATATCTATTATTGATTCACCCCCCCTCTCAGTAATCCAACACTGTGTGTTGAGTTATGTTGTGATAACATGGATTTCACTTAGACCTATGGGGAGATATCCTTTGCATACAAAATTTGTTTGATAAAAATGAACCATTTTTGGAAATATAAAATCAATAAGGTACTGAGGACCTCCAGGATTCATTTCCTTGAGGTATGAGACCCAAAAGTTCCACTTATTTGAGCCCAAACTAGAGGATTTTCAATTTTGGTTTTATAGTGCAGTTTAACGATTTCACCCAAATTGGTCCTTATAGGTTCCAAATTATTTATAATTATACAAAATCCATAAGTTCATATAATAACTATGGCATCAATTTTGGATCACCTAGGGTCCCCAAGTATTACATTTTGAAGGCCTCAAATTGAAATCTTTCTTCAAACACAATTCTATATGTTTATTGTTTCACACATTTAGATGTTTAATTTTCATTAGTATGGATGTTTCTAAGGTGAAAATAGAGACATCATGGATGTTACTTATATTATGGATGCAAATTTGGTTTTTATTAATGGAAATCGCTTCTTGATGATAATTAAAAAGTACCCTAATTTTGGACTTGCAACAACTCAACTCTTATTCTAGGCTTGCGACAAACAAACTTTGATTCAACAATCACATATTCAACTCTAATTGAACACACAAGTTTGTTGGCCCTTGACCAAGTTTTGGAGAACCTTGGTCGTGTTTGACCATTTTTGGGACTTCAACAGGCTGGTCGAAGACAAAGTGCCAGGCGAAGCAGAGATCGCGAGATCTCACCCCCTTTTGTCTGATTTTTGGGATTAAGGTTTATGTAAACATGTATGGGATGTCGGCCCATGGGTTTACCCATGTTTAGGCCCCATTTGTAATGTATAAATAGATATATAGGAGATGTAAGAAGACACAGTGAAGTGGAGAGACCTAGTATAATTGAGTTAGTGCAAAGCTAGAGGCTTTTTGCATACTATGTGTTAAGACTTGCAGAGCTAAGTGCAAGTGATTGTAAGAAGCTAGTGTGTAGACAGTGTAAGAAGGCTTTGTATTGTGACCTAACTCGGGAAGGATTATCTGGCAAGGTGTGCGTGGATCTCCTGTCCTATGCGGAGTTGGATTTGTGGCTCTTTGCATGTAGGAGTATTGAAAGAAGATAATAAAGAAGACGAAGAGTTGGTGGACGTAGCCCCATGCTGGGGGTGAACCGCGTATATCCTATGTTGTGATTGATTTTGTGTGATTGATGTGATTTATGCTTAGTGTTGTCATCTTTATGTATGTTAGCTGCATCTCATATAGTATCCTAGTGTTTAGTAATGTGAATGAATGTTATATATGCTCTATTTCTATGTGCTAAGTGCTTGGGTGTGTTAGATCTTGTTGAATATTGTGTTGTTATATAATTAGGGTTTTAACTGAGATGTGAATAAGGGTTAAATGATAATGAATGTTAAATTCTAAGTGCTCTGTTAAGTATTGTAATCACATATCTGTGTCCCATCTAGGTTGCAGACACTTAAGTCCTGCAACCCCCATGCCTCTACCTCAGGTGAGACTTCATCTGCTTCGTAGGTGTCGCTAAAAGGGCTGGTAGTTAGGGTTTTGTTGGTGTGTTGTTGAAGTGTTGAACCCTGGGTCTACCCCTGTGCCAACAAATGGTTTTGTTGTTGGGACCTGAAACTATGATTGCTGGGAACTGAAGAAAAGAGAAAGCCTTTTGCGTAGATCTGTTGCTGTAGTGCATAGTATTCTACTTGACATGTGAAGCTATGTGCTAAGAATAGAAGTCTGATCTGAAGAAAAGAGGTAAGATCTTAAAACTTTGTGCTCTGATAAAGGTAATATAAGTGGGAATTTTTGCTTCAAAATAATGGATCTAGGTATGTTTGATAGATTTGGTCCTAGTCTAAAAACTAGGGCACAACTCGAAGAAAGAAGATATGATATGAATAGATCTAATAGAAATAGTGAAAGATATGATATTCCTATGCATAGAAAGAATTTTTGCACTGACAAGTGGATGCAGGATCCTAGAAATAAGGTTTTGCAGGTCTATCACTATGATCCTAGTGCCCAGTACAAGAAAGGTTGGGGATCATTTAAGAGAAAGAGAGGATTGAATCTTTGTTATAGTTGTAGAAGACTGCGACATCTTGCTAAGGAATGCCCTGGTAGAGGTCCTATTTGACTTTGTTGTAAAGATAATGGACATGAAGTTTTGGATTGCCCTAGAATGATTGCTAAAGTTGAGAATATAAACATGAGACAAAAAGACCATGAGGAAGGTCAAGAAACTAAGAATATGCTAAAAAACTAGAAAGAATCAGAGGCTATATTATTGCAGATGAAAGAAACATTGAATGATCACAGAGATATTAAAAGAGAAAGAGTGCATAGAATAAAGAATAGGAGACTTCGACATAGGCTGTGTATTGGATGCAGAAACACAGGTGAACATTATGAAAGAAAGTACTTGGGAAATCTTAGGAAACCCTGCTATGGTTCCTTCACTGGGAGGAATAGGATTGTTTAAAGGAAAGTTGATAACTCTATGTGGAAGACTTACCCATGCACCTATGATTTCTCATGGAGCATCGACAAAAGAATAATTTGAGGTCATTAAGTTTGTTGAGAACAACGACCCCCTTGCACTTTTGTTAGGAAGGACTTGGATTGAGAAAGATCAGATCCAAAGGAAAGAAGAAGAGGAAGCTCTAGAATAGAAAAAAACAAGAATTAAGGGATTTCATGGCTAGGAGAATAGCGTTCTTACTAGAATAACATGAGTACAAGTTGAAGCAACTGAGAGCCAAAGACCTAGTTGTCGAAGTTGAAAGAACGCAAGAAGACTTAGAGAACTTATCCATGTAGGAGAGTAGAGAACCTAATACAAAAGCAGTAAGAGAAGAAGTATTATCCTCAAACCTTGTGAAATATCCTCAATAGTGAGAAGTTACTATGACAAGAGGAGATAAGAACAAGAATGGAAAGAGGAATCCAGAGATGCAGATCACAGGAAATAAAGATAGAAATCTCAGTAAGAAGAAAGCAAAGCTAGAAAAATTGTAGGAGGTTCTAGAGAGGACTTCCCGGAAGGAAAGCTTGCAGAAATTGAACCTCGCCGGAATAGCAGAACAATGCATATTGACACTTCGCCATGGCAGAGTGATATGATCGTTGGAGGTGTCCCAACCGTTAGACCGATGCTCCAAAATGGCTAGAAACACAATTATTTCCAGAACGTTCGCCATTGGACCGTTGGGACCACACCATAACGGATGGAATTGCATTGATTGAGGCATTCCTACCCATTGGAAGAGTCTTTTATGATGTTATATATTTAACCCGTTGAATGTCTTACCATGGACACTTTTGCCAATTATTCGAGCCCATAGAGAGTTGAATATTATTGTGTTGTTCTTATTGAGACCTCACTATTCATTTTGCTAACTTGACTATTTGTTCACCGACCTAAGATATCAGATCTCGAGCGTGTATGTCAAGTGAATTTAGCACAGTAGAGAAATATGTCAAAGAGATTCTCATAGACCTCATGGTTGAGAAGGTGATGTCCGTATGAGCACAAGCTTCGTCGACAAGAGGAGTGCAAGCATCCCCATCGACTGCACATCGATCTGGGCCCTTCCGAACTACGACAAAGAAATGAACCAAGCATCGTGATGACTTGGCAAATGCGAAGATCATCCCATCAATCTTGCCCGAGTACATCCTGCCTCTGGCTGGCGTGGTTAGTCATGATAGTGTCCCGAGGGAATTTGACTATACATTGATTACTGCATACCTTCCGAAGGGGATAGGCGCAGTTGGACTGTAGCTAGGACAGATTCTGACACTTAAGATCAATGACTTCAACTTGGGAGATAGCAAAAACTATGGAATTCTCACACCACAAAAGTACTTGACCAAGACAACGGTGAAGAAGTCGAAGATAATCCCCCAGCCGTGGACTATGGACATCATGAGGTCCACCATTCTTAATGTAATGAAGTTACCACACTTCGACAGACATCAGGAGGTTAACGTGTGTGTTAAACTCCTACTTTTGTGATTCCATGGTGGTTACCTATGGTTAGACAGGTGCATCATAGTAGAACTGATGTTGATCCACCGGATCACTGGATTGAGCATGTAAGGAACAAACCCACAAGATTTTTACCCAGGGAAGGCTACAGATCGCACCCTAGCGCAGCGCATAAAAGAAACCTATGGCGATGTGGAGAAAGGGATGCAGGGATACAAGGTATCCTCCATCCAAAATGGCAAAGTATGCCTAGCTTGCCAATTGTTCATTGGTAAGATCGTTAAGAAGAACAAGCAAATGCAGGTCATGGGGTTTGTCGTCGACCTCGCAAGAAAATGCGTTGAAGGGCTGCAAATGAACTGGGTGAGCTACCTCGTCAACCAGTTAGAGAAAGACTATCACAAAGCTCAGGATCAGGGCTACAAATTCCATTTCAATTGGATATTGATCCTCATTGCCTTCATTGCTTGGAAGATACCAAAAGGAGAGACCTTCCCTGAAATTGAGCCATCTGAACCACTAGCTGCAAAGTTCACTACGCTCTAGTATTCGAGTGACATGGAAAAATAATGGTAGTCAAATGCGTTGTTATACACATATTATCTACAACTGAAGAGGGACATTGAATCCTTCCCTCGCATGACGTTGAATACCCTGAATAGGTTCAATCCCCTTGCAAAGTTCCGTACAGATAGGAATTTCATTTATATCACTACGCGTAGAGACAAACACAAAGAAGAGATCCACTCCTATTACAAACTCACAGAGGAGGACATGGAATAAATAACCAAGGAATGGCCTGCAGAGTTCCTTGTACTATTTGACCAGGAAGAAATCTCTGACCCCGACCTCATCGAAAGCCCTATGGTCACTTGCGAAGAATATAATGCACCCAGAAGCAGCAGGAAGAAAAAAAAGGAAGAGGTACAGGAATTGAGCAGCGCATCAAAGGAAACTACACCAGATTCAAGGGGGAGGAGGTGATGAAGTAGAAAAAAAAGAGGATGAAGGGGAAGAAGACAAGTAGAAGCAGGGTAAAGTAACACTACCTAAAGATCCCCTGACAGAGACATAAACATCCAAGAAAAGAAAGGGTTCCCCGATGAAACCTTCATCACGAAATAAGTCAAAAGCCAATAAACCTCCATTCCACACTGTGCTCACGGTGGATGACATTGACCTTATCATTGTCGTTGTATTAGATACCTCAGAGGACATTTTACAACGAAGTGAATCTAAACAAGAGACAATGTTTGACAGGATCGAATCAGAGCTCAAAGGGGTACAACAATCTCTTTATTCGAGCTACACAGTGTCTGCTGCATCGTTGTCAGTAGGGGACATAGAAGTAGGAGATAAGCCTACCCAGCTATGCAAATTAGTAGACTCGATCGAGGCTCACCCTCATTGGGTCCAAGAGGAAAAGGAGTAGGCCACAAAGGCATTAAAGAAAGGAAAATAAGAAGCTCTAGAGCAATGCCGGATTGCACAGCAAGAGAAAGATGACCTCCAGGCGAATTTTGCAGAGGACAAAGAACAAATACAGAAGGAGAAAGAACAACTGCTCACGGAGCATATTGGAGTTAAAGAATCATTCACCAGAGAAATTCTCTATGTGACGGTCCTAGCACATATAGAAGAAGAAACCATTGAGAGCCAGGTGGGGAAGCTCGCTGAAGCCATTCAACAGCTCCAAGCATGAATAGAAGAGCTGAAACTACAACCTGTGTCAAGCACTCCGCAAGAAGTGAGAGATCAAAGAGAGGAAACTGCTAGGAGCACAATCAAAAGAATCAAGGCATTGACCTTGGAATGCAAGAAACTCAATAGTCGAAGTGAGCAGACCTACAAGATCCTTGCAGAGGACCCTAAACTAAGGACATTGGAGTCACAGCCCCAGGAGGCAAAGCAATAGGCAGCAACAGTGCAAGCACAATTGAAGCCACTATCAGCAATAGAGAGGATGAAAATGTCCTAGGAACAGTGCACCATTCAGCAATAGGTCCATGCCATTCAGAGTAAAGTCATGGAAGTGACCCAGAGGCTACAACCAGTACAGGATGAATTATGCACACTTTTTGAGGAGATTGAGGGACAAGGTGCAAAACTAGAATAAGTAGTCACCATGGTGGAACAATGATTGGAAGGACCAATGACTGAGAAAGTTATTCAGGAGTTCCTCGAGAAGGAGGCTCTGGCAAAACAGCAGGTCGAAGAAGCTTGAGCCAAGCTTGAGGCCTTCGAAGCAGATTTTCCCAGATCAAAGTGACTCGAGATGAGTCACAGGTGAGTTTTGGGGGCATGTTGGCCCTCGACCAAGTTTTGGAGAATCTTGGTTGAGTTTGACCATTTTTGGGACTTCTACAGGTTGGTCGAAGATGAAGTGCCAAGCGGAGCGGAGATTGCGGGATCTCGCCCCCTTTTGTGGGATTTTTGGGATTAGGGTTTATGAAAATGGGTATAGGATGTCAACCCATGGGTTTACCCATGTTTAGGCCCCATTTGTAATGTATAATAGATATCTAGGTGATGTAAGAAGACATAGTGAAGTGGAGAGACCTAGTAGAATTGGCTTAGTACGAAGCTAGAGGCTTTGTGCATACTATGTGTTAATACTTGTAGAGATAATTGCAAGTGGTTGTAAGAAGATGGTGTACAGACTGTGTAAGAAGGCTTTATGCTATGACCTAACTTGGGAAGGAGGATTTGGTGAGGTGCGCGTGGATCTTTTGTCCTATGTGGAGTTGGCTTTGTGGCTCTATGCATGTAAGAGGATTGAAAGAAGATAATAAAGAAGACGGAGAGTTGGTGAACGTAGCCCCATGCTGGGGGTGAACCACATCAGGGATGATTTTAAGGATGGAAATTTATTTTAAAATGTAGAAACTTTGGCGAATCTTACTAATCCTTCATATGTCAACTATAAATGTTTGGCAATATTTTTTTAAAAATATTCAAATTTCTAAGTATTTTATATAGTTTTTATAAAATTTTGGCGATTTTTAAGGTAAAATAATTTTATCCTATAGAATTTGGGCTAATCATTTTTAAAATAACGAATCTCGTTTTTGGAAAAACCATGGAAAATTAGCCCATGAGTGAAATTTAGCCCCTAAAATCATCCATGAACCATGTATATCCTATGTTGCGATTGATTTTGTGTGATTGATGTGATTTATGATTAGTGTTGTCATCTTTAAGTGTGTTAGATGCATCTGATATAGTAGCTTAGTGTTTAGTAATGTGGATGAATGCTAGATCTGCTCTATTTCTATGTGTAAGTGTTTGGGTGTGTTAGATCTTGTTGAATACTGCGTTGTTCTCTAATTAGGGTTTTACCTGAGATGTGAATAAGGGTTAAATGTTAATGAATGTTAACTACTAAGTGCTCTGTTAAGTATTTTAATAATAGATCTATGTCCCAGCTAGGTTGTAGACACTTGAGTCCTGCAACCCCCCCTGCCTCTACCTCAGGTGAGACTTCATCTACTTCACAAGTGTCATCAAAAGGGCCCGTAGTTAGGGGTTTGTGGGTGCTATGTTGAAGCGTTGAACCTTGGGTCTTCCCCTATACCAACAAAGTCCTTGGGATTCAAGAAACTGGCCTTAAAATGCTTCTCAATTAATTCTCACTATAAATATACATTCAACTCTCCAGTAAACTTACAAATTCTAGAACACTCTAAATTCACCCCTTGATTCATCACAAATGAGTCTCATATCTTGGAGCTCAACTTTGGAACCAAAATTTCCAAATCTAATAAATTAAAAAAAAGTAATATAATCAAGGTCTTGCTTAATTTTCCAATATCTTATGAGTCTATGGCATTCCTGAATTCCTTCCTTAGTCATTAGGCACTGCCGACAAGTTTTTATTTTCTCAATTAACCCTCTCGTAAGGTTTAATTCAATGCATAGTAGCAATATATTATGTAATTAACATGAAAAGATAAAATAATAATGGATTTACCATTTCAATATATATGGTATTCATTCATTACCCATTAAAACCACAGAATCACACCATTGATTATAGAAAAAAAATATTCCAAGCATAGATGAATATGTACACTTATCTTTAAACAAATGAAGTCCACTAAACTAGTTGTTGCAACGTGATTCACTTCCCAAACCTATTAATTGTCCATGGATTCCACCCCCAATCTAGAAAATTATACAACCAAGGTGGATGCAAATATTATGATGTTGTAATCCCACTCGGGGAAACTTGTCACTCTCATGGCATAACCAAACTGCTCACTACAAAGAACTACAATAACTCATCCCATAATCAATTAGCCATGGCACTCTCTTCCACTACCCTACAAAACAAAAGGAATATATTCCCTATCTCTACTCAACAATTCCTCATGGATCTTCTTCCCATCCAATTCTCTTTAATGCAAGCAAAAAGAGTCCAAACTATTGATTTCATTCTAGGAATAATCTAGGAGAGAAACTCTTGGCTCCAAAAATAATCAATGAGCAACAATAAACAAGTTTATATGTCCAATTATGTTTTATTCAACTATTATGTAAATTCTAGCCATGGTTTTCCCTCAAAACCATCCCATTTCCTCTTTCATTTCTAGTATCAAATCCCCCAACTTCTATATGCTCTTACTAGCCACAAGTCCATGGGATTCTCTTACCATTGTAGGAATAACAACTAAGGTTTCACATCAGTTCCTTCACTAACAAAATGAGTGGGAAATACCCATAACTTGGGAGAGGAATTTTTAATGGAGAGACTGGAAGCATGATCCCTAATAATAATAATAATATTAATAATCTCCTCTCGAATAGAAAGAAGAATGTTTTTCTTTCATGAAATATATTATCCTTCAAAGGATGAGACAACTATACTTGGACACACATAGAAGTAAAAGTTAAATGTTAGATCTTTTAATGAAGCATGGGTTGAAAGGTAGTACTCCCTAAAGGACAAGTGTCAAGATCAAGACACACATTCACCCACCTTCCTCTTCCCCACTTATGGTATCACAGTCCCCTTGTTGCTTCCTCGAGTAACCATTTTGATGGATATATATTCCTATGCATTTCCTTTTATATGTGTTGGGTATGTGTTATATTCTTTGCATGTGTGTGTGTGGGCGCGTTAGATTCGACAACTGCATCTGATGATCCCTCGTAGTAGTGCTCTGTTTGTGTCATGTGCACTAGGCGCTTTCCTAGGGGGGTCCCAGGGGGGGGCAGGTATGCCCCCCCTGGTTATGTGTAGCATTCGGGGCAGCGCCCCCAATTTTTTTTTTGGGTGGTTTTTGCTATTTTTAGCAGTTTACTAAAAATAATCCCGGTTTTAGGGATTAGGGTTTTGGTATCTACGGAATACCTAAAAACATTGTATATATTGTATAGTGAATGGTGAAATTCGATATAATGAATATAAGAAAGGTTTTCCCGGTTCAGGGTTTCCGGTATAAATCTCTGTGTACTATGTGAATGAGCCATTGATTAAATTATGTTTTGCTTAAGAATCTATATGCATTGCTTTACTTCACAGGTTTAAAACTTACATGTGGTATCAGAGCCCGTTATTGGCTTCAAAGGGATGCCTTTGTTGTTGAGGTTTTGGATAGGTTTTGATAGATCAAGTTTATCTTGGGCCTGTGATAAACCTGGGTTTAGTGGAAGCTTTTGCAGTGGTGATTTGAGTGCAGAAAGAAGAATGGCGATTTCTTCTAGAATCGAGATAGAGAAGTTCAACGGTAAAAACTTTGAGCTATGGAAGTTGAATATGGAGGACCTTATTGTAGACAAAGAATAATGGATCACTATGGATCCTGGTAGAAAACCAACTGGTACGTTGTCTATTAGCACACAGACGCCTGGTACACAACCTATTAGTGCACAAACTACTAGTACACCACCTACTGGTATGTCGAAGGAAGATTGGGAGAAGTTGGACAGGAGAGCAAGGAGTATTATTCAACTCTGCCTGGCAGATTTAGTGTTTTTGAATGTCTCAAGAGAATCTATAGCCAAGGAACTATGGGATAAGTTGGGGAATTTGTATCAATCAAAGTCCCCAGTAAACAAGTTGTTTCTTTGAAAGAAGTTGTATCATCTTAGGATGGAAGATGGAGATTCTATGACATAAAATCTAAATGCCTTTAATACTCTGGTAAGTCAACTTGGCTCTGTTAATATTACGATTGCATAGGAAGATAAGTGCATTACTTTGTTATGTTCTTTGCCAAACTCTTGGGAGAATCTGGTTGTAGCAATAGGTAGTACCACTCAATCTACATTAAAGTATGAGGATGTAGTTGCATCCTTGTTATCTGAAGAGATGGGGTGAAAAAGCATGGATGGTCACAACATAGATGATTTAATTGTAAGAGGGCATACCCAAGACAGGAACCCTAGTAAGACTTCGGGGTGTAGATATAAATCTATAGGTATATCTAAGTCTCCAGGAAAATCTTTGAGGAAATGTTGGAAGTGTGGTAAAACGGGGCATTATAAGAAAGATTGCAAGTCTAAGAAGGTTGAAAAACCAAAGGGATCTGATAGTACCTCTTTCATAAAGGCGAAAACCTCCACTGAAGAAGGAGGTGATGTTTACCTGGCATCTACAAGTACACATGCAGACTGTGATGTATAATTGATTGACTCAGGTGCATCACACCATATGACTCCTCACAGGGAGTGGTTCTCTGAATATGAAAAATATGATGGTGGTGATGTATTCCTAGGAGATAACTCGACAACAAAAATCTTGGGACATGGAAGATTTAAGTTGCTTCTAAAATATGGAAGGATTAGAACTCTCCTTGGGGTTTTGGACATTCCAAAACTAGCCAGGAGCTTAATATCTGTAAGCAATATGGAAGATGCAGGAGTGGATATTGTATTTGGAAAGGGAACTTGCAAGATGGTACGAGGAGCAATGGTGTTGATGAGCGGAGTTTGGTGTGGAATTCTATACAAGTTGTTGGGAAGCACTTATACTAATGGGTGTAATAGTTTTGTTGTCCCTAAGTAGAGAAATGAAGAAGACAAGACAAATACTGTCCCAGAAAAAAAGACCATGTTGTGGCATCAAAGACTGAGGCATATTGGAGAAAAGGGCCTATGAACACTACACAGTAAAGGTATGGTTGAAGGTATGTCTAATTGCACTCTGGATTTTGATTTCTGTGAACATTGCATATATGGTAAAAAAAATCGAGTAAGATTCCCATCTAGTGCTACAAGAGCAAAGGGGATCTTAGAGTTGATACACAATGATGTGTTTGGACCTGTTCCTGTTCCATCCCTATGTAAATCCATGTATTATGTTTCATTCGTAGATGATTTTTCAAGGAACACATGGATTTATTTTCTTAGAAAGAAATATGAGGTATTTGATAAATTTATAGAGTTTAAGGCTCTGGTAGAAAATCAGACAGAGAAGAAAATAAAGGTATTGAGAACAGATAATGGTGGAGAATTCTGCGAAAATGAATTCGAAGAATTCTGTAAGAAGTGTGGTATAGCAAGGCAGAAGACTACTCCATACACTCCTCAGCAGAATGGAGTTTCAGAAAGGATGAACATGACACTGATGGAAAAATCAAGAAGCATGTTCAGCGGTGCCAGGTTAGGACAAGAATTCTGGGCAGAGGCAGTGAGTACAACATGTTACCTGGTCAATCGATCACCTTCATCAGCGTTGGATGATAAAACTCCACATGAGGTATGGTCTGGAAATAAACCCTCTCTTCAACATCTTAGAGTGTTTGGTTATGATGCTTATGTACATGTTCCAAAGGAAAATAAAAGTAAGCTGGATAAAAAGGTTGAAAAGTGTATCTTTATTGGTTATAAATATGGTGTGAAAGGTTATAAGCTTTGGAACCTAGAAACCAAGAAAACTATTTACAGTCGAGATGTTGTTTTCAGAGAGATAAGAGATGTGTCCAAACAGGAATTTCTACCAACGCAAGATGAACCTGAGAAAATAGAGCTTGAGTTGGATGATGCAGAATCCTAATCATCTGAAGAAGAGGAAGAAGAAGAAGAAGAACCTCACACCCCAATATTGAGGAGATCAGTGAGAGATAGAAAGAAAATAGAAAGGTATAGTCCACCTAATTTTCATTCCAATTTTTCTTTATCTATTACTGATGATGATCCCAAAACTGTCAGGGAAACAGTGAATTTAGAGGATAGTAAACTCTGGAAGAAGGCCATGGTTGAAGAAATGGATGCCTTGGATAAGATTGAGGCATGGGATATAGTTGAGTTGCTAGCTGGAAGAAAATCGGTTGGTAGCAAATGGTTGTTCAATAAGAAGTTTAA
>JASDQU010101782.1:106677-118272 GCA_032191745.1 Picea mariana | reverse complement strand
ATGCATGCTCACATACAGTTTGCATGTATCTTAACCATACATCGCTCTACACTTGGTTTGGATTGTGGCTCATGACCCAGGTTCAATCCCAGGTGATGTTTAATGCAGCAGGGCAGAGCAAAGGATTACTCTCAAGCAAAATAATAGTCATCTTGTTTACATATGAACTATTGTTGCAATGCCTTATGGGCGCTAAAAGATGCCCATGTGGATTGACAGATCAATTGTGCAAAGACGACCACCCTTTCCTGCAGCTCATAGGCATTGGCTCCCACTATGTTGTCGACCTGCACCCTAATGTGTTCACCAAGATATTGCAGAGAACAATGCATAGGGATGATCCAAGAAAAACTAAGGGATACAAATGAGGTAAAGCAATCCATGTAAACTACAAATGCAATCTTAAGAAAGAAGAGGAAAAATAAAAAAACTCCCATCGAGCTTGATCATTGGATCAAGCCTTCTAGTGCAATGCATAACATGATAGATGACGAACTCCTGTGGAGGCCCTCCATGGTGCCCCTAAGGATATATTATCCATTATGTGTTCCTAAGGTTGCTTTCATGTTCCTCACAAAGGGTCCTATTCCCCTCATTCCTTTGTGGGATAAATTATTTCATGGGTACCAAGGATTCTATTCAGCTTACGTTCATTCCCTTCCAGATTATAAGCTCCAGACTAGTCTGATTTCGTTGTTCTATTGTCACCAGATAACCAGCAAGGTAAGCTTTCATTTCATGCATTTGCCAATTTTAGTATATGTTGTTCTATGTATGAGGTCTCGATCAACCCTTCTAATGGAGAGGTTAGGCCTGCGCTGATCAACCCAAGAAGGTCTGGATCAACCCTTTTAACTGATTTTGTAATACCAATATGCATTTGCAATATACAGAACAAGTTCTTCTGTTTTAAGGTCTTGATCAACACTTTTAACAAATGGTTGGCCCTGTGCCGATCAACCTAGTAAGGTCTCGATCAATCCTTCTAACTGTTTTTGCAGTACCAATATGCCTTTGCAGTGAGTGTGCTCATGCCTGTACCATGTATCTGCAAACCTTGATGACTAAGGGGACTTTAAATTCTAGTTGTAGAAGGCTTCATTTTCCCCAAAAGGAAAACCATTGTTGTACAAGGACCACCATAGGAACCAGTAATCTGAATTTCGTCCTCCATGGTTTGTTCCATGTTTTAAAGGAAAGGAAGCAGTCAACTTCATCCTCTGTAGTCAGTAATCAAGGTTCAAACAAAATGACAAGATAAAAGATGTATTATGTAGTATGTATCCTATGGGTGAAAACTACAAACAAGAAAACCAAGGCATATTATATAAGACACTCCAGTCAAAATGTCATCCCTTATCCAGCCATAGCATCAGACAAAGAACAGAACAAACATTACCACACTTCATAGCAAGGAATGGACCTAGAGATAGATCCAAGCGCTTACCTCACCTTACCTTTCCGAGGATAGCTTAGTCGAGGCCGAGTATCAGAGCACGGAAGGGAGCGAGTGGTATGACCTATTTAGTTATGCAGTTTATAGTGGTTTTTTTCCCTTACTTCGTTCAGCGTTGATGTACTTTCATCTAGATGCAGAAGTCGGTGAAGCAGTCAATTAAGCAGGTGATCTTGTTGATTAACCAGATCCAGTCCCTATAGTCTCCCCTGCACCTGGGAACCTTAACCTCACAATAGGGGATGTATTAGCTTAGTGAATCCATGCCAGAACTCATGCGGAAGAGGATATGCAAATGCTCTTTCTTTGGTTGGAAATCTCTAACTATAATCCTAAGAGATATTAAGAATCTTCCAGGAAAAAATTCAAAGAAGTAAAAAATTCAGAGAAGTTCGAGCGAGAACCATTAAACCAATTATCAAGGGAAAAAATACCTAGTTTCTGGGCTGTAATGGAGAGAAAAATAGTTTTAGGGATGTAACCTAGTTTTAGTGTTGTAACTTGATTTTAGTGCTGCAATGGAGAGAAATTGTAGAAACAACCCTTTAATTAGAGAAGAAGAGGAATGGGTGATGCCCAATAGAACTTACAACACCAACAACAGGACACCCAACAAAACTTACAACACCAACAACAAGCAGAACTTATGGACTAACAACCAACGCCAGAAAGCCGCCAATGCTGGTATTAAAGTATATGAACGGAGTTGCAATAACTGTCCGGCCAGAACAAATAGAATCAATAAGAGTTTTGCACGCCAAGATTTCATGGCCTGAAGGGAATCAAATGTCCAGAAAGAAAATGGCAGAGAACTGAAGAACACACTCCTTAGCTGGTAAGTTCGTTACACTTTAAGAGAGTATATCATCGTATTTTTTGCATGGTTGTGTAGGTGGAAGCTCAACAGCGTCTAGCTTAGGGAGTTGACAGTGAGAAGCTAATGGAAACTTGACATCCATATCATAAAAAAACCAAAAAACATTTATGGC
The DNA here is from genome assembly GCA_032191745.1 of Picea mariana. Taxonomy (NCBI): domain Eukaryota; kingdom Viridiplantae; phylum Streptophyta; class Pinopsida; order Pinales; family Pinaceae; genus Picea; species Picea mariana. Next base: position 115,827 of record JASDQU010101782.1, on the reverse strand, counting down.
GCCTTGATATGTGGCCAAATTGTTAACTCTTACGTTAAACTATATGGAAAATTGAAAAACCCAGCAAACATTTAATGCTAGGAAGTAATGTTAGATTCATTGCTAGCATTACTTGATATCACAAAAAACTACAATTGAACTTATGTTTTAAACTAAGGTTTTGATGGAAAATATGGGCCTCTTCCTCGGGAAGAGACCAAATAAGACATCAAATATCAAAACTTAGGATAAATGAGCGAGAAAATTGTATGGATGCATAAAAACTTTGGATAAAATGTTTTTTTGCATCGATTTGTGTGCAGAGATTGGAAAACTGATTACTATGGACTAATAATGAAAAGTACTATTGGTTAATCTTCTTAGTCCTCGAACAAAAACATATAAATAGGGATAACTTGGGCAGTGTAGGGGGATTTGAGAGAGGAAAAACAAAATTTCAGGGAGTCTCCCTTATGATTGTGAGGAAAACAAAATTTCAGGAATACTTACGATTGTAAGGGAGGAAGTCATATCACATACTTTATGACAAGACATTTAGGTGGTGAGTCTTTTTGGGAAAAATTTAATATTCAAAACACGAAGATCAAGTAGCAGAAGTTGGATCTAGATCAATTTTTTACCGATGTAAGGAATACATCTACCATGATTGTTCATCATATAAATTATTTTCTATATCTCATCCATTGGTTTAATGTTGATGTTGTATATGCCTGTAATTCCAATTACAAAAGTATGTGATTTCATATTTCAATAAGAATGCATAAGTTATGAGCCTACAATGGAACAGAATGATATATAGATCTTCATTCTAAGCACTAGCAACTAGATGCTTATTGTGTGGGCTGCATAAAGAAATAACTTGGAAAAACTTATTTCAGTTCAGTAAACCCAGCGCAACCGTTGTTATGCTTGGAGAAACATGAATGTTTGAATGTTGATTGAAGAAAATCTCACTTACAGTAGATTATTTCTTAGGAGGCAGCCCAACTTTATTTATGGGAAAGAAAGTAACCATTGTAGCAATGCTGGGAGTAGACTCCCCTTGTATTAAATTAAGGGTAGCCATGGTAGCTTCAGCCATTTGGAGGCCCAGGATAGTTGATGTTCTTATAGGTAGAAACCTTAAGAAGGTAGAAGAGATTGACATACGATTAGAATGAAAAAGGAGAATCAAAGAAGAAGATGTGAGACTTCTGAATTGAGAAAGTAATATCAAAGAAGAAGATGTGAGACTTCTGAATAGTTTTGTGATGTTTATAATTGAGTCAGCTCTAGCCCTTCTTCCCGCATTCATTTTTTCATTTTTTTCCAAGCTAAGTTGAACTTAGGCCGAGGCCAACATGGATGAAAAAACCACCTGTAAGAATCCAATTAGCATCCTCAACCCTATAGATATTGAAAAAAAAATCACGATAGATCCCGAATGCAATAACAACTTGTAGGTGAGAAAAATATAAATAGTTACCCACCAATCTCTAATGGGAATGAATTTACCCTCCCTAAGAAAACTTGAGATAATCTCGAGTCATGATGGAAGGATAGCCAAAACTCATAGCATCGCTTCTTTCCCTAAAAATAAGTAACCAAATCTTAAAAAAAAAAAAAACACTGGACTCTCGACTTTCAAAAAGAAAACTAGTACTTGGTTCAATCAATCTCCCTCAAAATTCTGATTTAGAGTATGAAATCTGCAAAAGTATTAAACACAGGGTATGAAGAAGGAACACTTAGGAATAATGGAGATTAGTTGAGGTTGGCTCCAACTGTTTCCTATTATTCTTCATCATATATCTATTTTGTAATTCTCATTAATCAATTGAACGAAGCTTGGATTTGCTTCCCTGGTCTCCAATTGTTGGGAGTTGGTTTTCATTCTTAATTCTTAAGTTGGTATCAGAATCGTGTATTAAAGAGAAAGGTTGTTGAAGTCTTTGTTCCATCCCGCCCCTCACATATTATAAAGCGTGTCTTTCTGGGAATCTCATTCTTGCGAGCTTTGAGCGCCACAGTGAGGAGCCTAGGCAAACGATCGAACTCGACGGCCTCTACCTGAGGCATTGTCCAACTCTCGGGATTCTTGTAGCAGTGAAAGATGTTCATCTCATAGAACTGGATGGATCCCGAAAGCGGCTTCGAGTACATCTATGGCCGAGCGAAGTCGTGCTCAGCATCGATGTTGTGGCCACTTGTGTCAATGAGCAGCAAGACATCGTTCAACAAGTTGTTCGAGGGGATCTTGATCATCTGTGTAGTTTCCAGTAATTCTCCATCCGATTCGACACCCAAGGGACTCGAACCGTTGTTGCTATTGACAAAAGAAGTCGAATCATCCTGTTCTTCAAACCGTTGTTTCTTTTTGTTGTTGACGAAAGCAGTCGATTCTTTCCACCCCGTTAAGATGAGCGAGAAGGCTAAAATCTACATGGTGAGCGAGGTGTAGCCTATGCTTCTCATAATTTCCACCACTTCTTTGATTAATATTGACACAATTTCTTTGACTAATATTGTTCATGCCCAATTTTGGATTAGAAGAAAGCGAAGAGCTCTGATTTTTTATCATTGATATCAGTGATTTGGTGACTTTAGTTTGTGTAATTTGGTGATTAAAGTGATAAGAAATAAAAAGGAGATTGCTTTCTCAACGAAGTTTGCAAGGATGGAGAATCTGCTGGAAGAAACGTACCTCAACGAAGCCAACAACTTAGATGGCTCGAATTTCATCAATTGGAATTTCAAAATGCAAACCTTGATGGAAGGTTATGGCGTATGGACGATCGCAAAAGGAGATGAAGCATGACCCGATGTGACTATAGGTGCCACAGCGGCATCAATCCTAGATTTGGATAAGCGGGAGAATAAATCCAAGGTATTGTTGAGAATGTATGTTAAAGATAGCATAATTCTGCATATTAGAGATGCTAAGACTTCTAGTGAAACCTGGAAAGTACTTAAAGATCTGTATCAGACTAATAATACAAATTGCATTATTTTCCTAAAGAGTAAATTGTTAAGTATTAAAATGGATATAAATGAGTCTGTTAGTACTTTTCTTGGGTGAATTAAAGACATGAAAGATAAATTGGGAGATATAGGAGAAAAAATGTCCAACATTGATCTTGTCACAATTGACCTAAATGGAATGCTAAAGGACAAGCCTTACAACGAGGGAGAAAGATCCTACTTTTGAGGAACTGACAGGTATATTGTTGCAAGAGGAAGAGAGGCACATGAATTTGAAGCCTTAGAATTCAGACTTAGCACTATGGACAAAGAAGAGATTCCCTAAAGGGAAACCAGGAGAAGGAGGTAGAGGAGGAAATTCATTTCAGAGGAAGTCAAATCAAGGTATGTCATTGAATATAAATGAACCTAAGTGCTTCTATTGTGGTAGGACTGGGAATATTGCCAAAGAATGTTATAAGAAGAAAAATGATGAGTCTAGGCATAAAAATAGAACACATTCAGGGCATTTTGCAAAAGAAAACCCTAATATTGATCCAAAAGATCTCAAATTGTTTGTGTCTAATGATGCACTGTCTACTGAAACTGATGATGTTGATGCATGGTTTGTTGATTCTGGAGCTTCAATTCACATGACAAATAACAAGAATTGGTATATAAACTTTAAAGAAACACATAATTGTGCCCATATTTATCTTGGAGATGATCCTTCTTACCAGATCAATGGATATGGAGATATTCCAGTAACACTTCTGAATGGTACTGTCAGACACATTCGCAATGTTGTGTATGTCCCTGGGATATAGAAAAATTTGATTTCTGTGTCCACAATTACAGATCAAAATTTGAAGGTTGAATTCTTCAAGTCACATTGTATAGTTAAGGACTTGCAGGATCATTATAGAATTGTTGCCTCAGGAGTCAGAGTTGGAGGTCTGTACAAACTTGATGTCACCAACAAGAATCAACAAGCATTGACTTCTACAACTATGCCTACAAAAAATCTTTGGTACCAAAGGTATGGCCACATTAATTATCATGATTTGTTGTATGGTTGAAGTACTCCCTATGTTGAATAATGTGTATGCTTCTTGTGAAGGTTGTGCATTAGGAAAGATGCACAGAGATGAATTACCCTCTAATTATGATAGGAAAAAAAGAGATCTATTAAAACTTGTGTACACTGATGTTTGTGGACCAATGCAGACAAGGTTTCTAGGAGGTGCTTATCATTTCTTATTGTTTATTGATGGATGCACAAGATACACATGGTTTTATTTCCTTGGGAAAAAGAGTGATGTTTTTTAATACTTCAAGGAATTTAAAAACATGATGGAGAAGCAAAAACGAAAATCCATCAAAATCATCCACTCAGATCAAGGGGGAGAATACAAATTGGGGAACTTCATCAAGTATTGCAAAGATCATGAAATAGTACAGCAATTTACAATACCCACACTCCATAGCAGAACGGAGTTGCAGAAAGGAAAAATAGAACTATGGTGGAGTGTGCACAAACTATGATGAAAGGTAAGAATCTCTCAAATCCTTTTTGGGTTGAGGCCATTAGCAATGTTGTTTATTTAAAGAATAGAAGTCCAACAAGGTGTCTTGATGATAAAAATCCTTTCGAATCCTTGTATGATTCTAAACCAGCAATTAATAATTTGAGGATATTTGGGTGTAAGGATTTTGCACATATTCCAAAGGAGAATAGGAAGAAGCTTGATGATAAAGCTATCAAATGTATTTTTATAGGGTATTGTTCAGAATTTAAAGCATATAAATTGTTTGATCCATCTACTCACAAAGTGTTTGCAAGTAGAGATGTAATTTTCCATGAACATGAAGAAGGAAACAATGAAGACAACAATCATGAAGGATGGAAAGTACTTCTTGAAGATGAGGAGGTCAAATAAGAGAATCAGCAGCAGGAAAAGGCACACAGTGACATGGATACATCCAGAAGTGAAGAAGAATCTTCACAAAATGGAGAAGAAGTCACCATCCAATGAGAAGATCTTCACGACAGGTTCGTCCACCTGAAAAGTATAAAGATTATGCCTTGATAAGTAATATTTCAAATGCCATAGAATCCATGAGTTTTAATGAAGCTAATGAACATGAAGAGTGGAGAAAAGCAATGAAGGAAGAATATGACTCTATAATGAAAAACAAAACTTGGGAATTGACTCAATTTCCTAAAGATAAAAATCTCATAGGATGTAAATGGATATACAAACCTAAATTAAAAGAAGATGGTGGTATAGATAAATATAAATCTAGATTGGTGGCAAAAGGGTATTCACAAAAAGAAGGCATTGGTTATGCAGAAACATTTGCACCAATAGCTAAATTAAACATTATAAGAATGTTAATTGCACTAGCTACAAAATACCATTGGAAGCTTCACCAATTAGATGTAAAGTCTGTTTGTCTGAATGGTGAGTTAAAGGAGGAGGTTTACCTTACTCAACCAGAGGGGTTTGTGAAAAGTGGTCAGGAACATTTAGTGTGTAAATTAAAGAAAGCATTGTATGGACTGAAATAGACACCTAGGTCATGGTATGAGAAGATAGATTCCTTCTTTCTTCAGCATGGATTTATGAGGAACAAAAGTGATCCAAATCTGTATACCAAGTTTGATGAAAAAGGGCATGTTGTATTTATTTCCTTATATATTGATGATTTAATTATTACAGGAAATTTAGAAAAATTGATTAGTGGAATGAAGACGTAGATGCCACAGGTATTTGAAATGAAAGATCTTGGTGACTTACATTGCTACCTTGGTGTTGAAGTTTGGAGAAATGTTGGTCAAATCTTTGTGTCTCAAGGTAAATATGTCAGAGAAGTACTTAAGAAGTTTAAAATGGATCAGTGAAAATTTTCTTATGTTCCAATGCAGCAGAACACAAAACTTTACTATGATGATGGTTCAAAGGAGGTAAATGATACAGTGTATAGACAGATGGTGGGAATCATGAACTATCTCACTACAACCAGACCTGACATAGCATATTTTGTTAGTGTGTTAAGTCAGTTTATGGCTAAACCTCTAGAAATCCATTGGAATGCAGGGAAAGGGGTACTCAGGTATCTCAAAGGCACAATCAATTATGGTATTAAATATACGGATTCATTCGATGTTGAGATGACAGGTTACTCAGATTCATACTAGGTTGGAAATTCGAATGATCGGACATCTACTATAGGTTATGCCTTTGGCATTGGATCCAGGATTGTTTCATGGAGCACTAAGAAGCAACCTATTGTATCTTTGTCATCCACTGAGGCAGAATATAAATCATTTTGTGGAGAAACTTGTGAAGTTGTTTGGTTGAAAAGACTAATTCAAGATGTTGGAGAAGAACAAAGGAAAGCTATGATAATCAAATGTGATAACCAGATCTCAATCAAGTTGGAAAATAATCCAGTTTATCATTCAAGGACAAAGCATGTTGATACTCAATTCCATTTTGTTCGAGAAAAGATGCAGTCTAATGACATTTCTTTAATGTATTGTAATACTAGTGAAAATGTTGTTGATATTTTCACTAAGCCTCTTGGGAAGATCAAATTTGAACTATTTAGAGAGATGTTAAGTGTGGATGCCAATCCTTTCTCCATTAAATTGGAGACTTGGGAATAATGGAGATTAGTTGTGGTGATTAGTTGAGGTTGGTTCCAATCGTTTCCAACCATTCTTCATCATATATATATTTTTTAATTCTCATTAATAAATTGAACGAAGCTTGGCTTTGCTTCCCCGGTCTCTAGGTGCTAGGATTCAATTTTCATTCTTAATTCTTAAGTGGAATCTGTACAATAATAAAATCAATCTCCATGAGATCACTAGAAAAGGCACCTCCATCTCCATGAGATTGCTAAGAAGGAACATGTACAACAAGAAAATCAATCTCCATGATATTCTTAAGAAAAGGAATTAGAAAAAAATGTAGAGGATAGATATGGACTAAACGTTTCTCTTATATTTCTAGGTTCGAAAGGCTCCCCCAATCTTCAAACGATACATCTCTTAACCTCTATATTGGGTAAGAAATCCACACATGAAATCCAAGAGGCAGTGTTGGCCCTTGACTAGGTTTTGTGGAAACGTTGGTCATGTTTGACCAATTTTGGGACTTCAACAGGCTAGTCGAAGACGAAGCATTAGGCAAAGCAGAGACTGCGGTATCTCGCCCCCTTTTGTGGAATTTTTGGGTTTAGGGTTTATGTAACGGGTATGGGATGTTGGCCCATGGTTTTACACATGTTTAGGCCCCATTTTTAATGTATAAATAGATATCTAGGCGATGTAAGAAAGCATGGAATTAGTGAAGAAACCTAATAGAATCGACCTGGTGTGGAGCTAGAGGCATTGTGCATACTATGTGTTAAGACTTGCAGAGCTAAGTGCAAGTGATTGTAAGAAGTTGGTGTGAATACTGTGTAAGAAGGCTTTGTGTTGCGACCTAACTTGGGAAGGGAGGATATGGCGAGGTGCGCACGGATCTCCTATCCTATGCGGAGTGGGTCTTGTGGCTCTATGCATTGAACGAAGATAATAAAGAGAAGAAGAGTTGTTGGACATAGCCCCACGCTAGGGGTGAACCACGTATATCATGTGTTATGGTTTCTTTGTGTGATTGATGTGATTTATTCTTAGTGTTGTCATATTTATTATGTTAGATACATCTGATATAGTAGCTTAGTGTTTAGTAATGTAAATGAATGTTAGATCTGCTCGATTTCTATGTGCTAAGTGCTTGGGTGTGTTAGATCTTGTTGAATACGGCGATGTTCTGTAATTAGGGTTTTACCTGCGATGTGAATAATGGTTAAATGCTAATGAATGTTAACTTATAAGTGCTTTGTTAAGTATTGTAATCACAGATCTGTGTCCCAGCTAGGTTGCAGACACTTGAGTCCTGCAACCCCCCCTGCCTCTACCTCGGGTGAGACTTCATCTGCTTCGCAGGTGTTTCTGAAGCCCTAATATTGGCTCATTACCCCTTAATTGGGGCATATTAGTTTAGTAATGTTATTTTATTTATGTCGGCTTTAGGCCATTAGTTGTAATTATACCTTCTAGTCTCCTATATATACCAAGGAGACATTTTCATTTTGAATCATCTTGTACTTGAACATTTAAGTGGGGTAAAAGGAGGTTGCCCCCTCGAAGAGGATTATTATCTGAAATTCTCTCTTTTTCAAGGTGTTGAGTACTTTTTCTGAGGATTTTCTATGCTATATTGATATTTGGTTCTTAACATATGGTATCAGAGCTCAAGGTCTTGGGGTTTCACTGCTACATCTAAGACACCTTGGCATTTTCGCTATAACTTTTTTTCTGCAATGTCTCAAAAGGAATGGCTTGGAGGATATTTAGTAGACGGATCAAGGTACATTGGGTTCAAAATTCATCTCTTGATTCCTTACACTTTCATAGATACATCCTATACAAGATAGGGTTCTGGAATCATCCTAAACTGAGTCATTGCGGAATTTTCGCTATAAACATTTTTCTGTAATGTTTCAGACCCTAATCTCTAGAGGATATTTACATAAATTAGTAAGGTATCTTTGGTAAAAATTTCAGATTTTGGGTCATCTTAAATTTGTAGATACACCCTGTGTAAGATAGGGTATCTGACTAGTCCTATTGACTAGTCTCAAGAAGGTGTTCCAGGTAAAACAATCATAACTTCTTCCTAGAGTATCCAAATTGTGTGGGACTGGTTGCATTGGATCGTGAACAGTCTATAGTATTTCGGGTGTGAGTTTCAGAATTTTATGTCAATTAGTTTGTGCGGGGAACACCATACAAGTGAGATCTCCTGGAGAGGCCAAAAATCAGCAAGTTGTGGGAAAGTTACTGTAAATTCCACTTGGCACATCCAATTTTGATTAGACCTATGGAATTGTAGAGAAGAAATATCAGATAAATACATAAGAGAAAGTTTCATACCCAGAAGGGCTGAAACTTGGGAGATACAACAGAAGAAATATTGTCTGCAAAACCACCCAAAATCAAGGTTCAAAAGTGATACTTGGCCAACATGCCACCCAAAAAGGGAACTTCTACACCAAATAAGCCTCCAGAAAATCCTACTTGGACTCTTGATGAAGGTGAAGAAATGCATAGGGACATAAATGAACTACAAAATAAGATGGATTCAATGGAAG
>JASDQU010101782.1:84663-100868 GCA_032191745.1 Picea mariana | reverse complement strand
GAAATCACAGTTGAAGCTACTGTCACCAATCGAGAGGATGAAAAGGTCACAGGAACAGCGCATAGTTCAGCAACAGGTCCATGCCATCCATAGTAAAGTCATGGAAGTGACCCAGAGGCTCCAGCCAGTGCAGGATAAAGCTTGCACACTTTTTGAAGATATTGAAGGACAAGGTGCACAACTAGAACAAGTAGTCACCACGGTGGAAAAACGCTTGGAAGGACTGGTGATTGAGAAAGTTATTTAGGAGTTCACCGAGCATGAGGCTCTGGCGAAGCAGCAAGTTGAAGAAGCTCGATCCAAGCTTGAGGCCTTCAAAGCAGAGTTACCCAGATCAGAGTGACTCAGGACAAGTCACATGTGAGTGTTGGGGGCCTATTGGCCCTTGACCAGGTTTTGTAGAAATGCTGGTCATGTTTGACCAATTTTGGGACTTTAACAAGCTGGTTGAAGATGAAGCGCCAGGCGAAGCGAAGACCGTGGGATCTCACCCCCTTTTGTGGACTTTTTGGGTTTAGGGTTTATGTAACAGGTATGGGATGTCGGCCCATGGGTTTACGCATGTTTAGGCCCCATTTGTAATATATAAATAGATATCTAGATGATGTAAGAAAGCATGGGATTAGTGAAGAGACCTAGNTTGTGCATACTATGTGTTAAGACTTGCAGAGCTAAGTGCAAGTGATTGTAAGAAGTTGGTGTGCAGACTATGTAAGAAGGCTTTGTGTTACGACCTAACTCAAGGAAGGAGTATCTGGCGAGGTGCGTGAAGATCTCCTGTCCTATGCGGAGTGGGTCTTATGGCTTTATGTATTGAACAAAGATAATAAAGAGAAGAAGAGTTGGTGGACGTAGCCCCACACTGGGGGTGAACCACGTATATCCTGTGTTATGGTTTCTTTGTGTGATTGATGTGATTTATTCTTAGTGTTGTCATATTTATGTATGTTAGATGCATCTGATATAGTAGCTTAGTGTTTATTAATGTAAATGAATGCTAGATCTTCTCGATTTCTATGTGCTAAGTGCTTGGGTGTGTTAGATCTTGTTGAATACTGCGTTGTTCTGTAATTAGGGTTTTACCTGTGATGTGAATAAGCGTTAAAAGCTAATGAATTTTAACTACTAAGTGCTTTGTTAAGTATTGTAATCACATATTTGTGTCCCAGCTAGGTTGCAAACACTTGAGTCCTGCAACCCCCCTGCCTCTACCTCGGGTGAGACTTCATCTACTTCACAGGTGTTGTCGAAAGGGCCGGTAGTTAAGGTTTTGTTGGTGTTCTTATGTAAAGTTGAACCCTAGGTCTGCCCCTGTGCCAATAAGCAGCAATAAAATACCCCATCAAAGGTGATCCAAACTAGCAAGATTTGTACTATAAATAATGGTTTTTCCAATAAAAAAATCCAATAAAAATATGTAATGAAATCTGTTTAAACATATATTAATTTTTTTATCTTCAAAACTAAAACCTTCCTTTTTCGGATTTTGGCTTTTCACAAAGCATAACCCTCACTGTCATTTCCAAAAGGCTGGTACCGAAATCCCGTCAAACTTTATTCTTTAAATAATAAAAGGCAAAAAACCTAAAATGTTATAAGAGTCCGGACGCAATTTCTATAAAGTTATTTTTTAATCATGATAAGCTTAAAACCTAAAGGAGTTAAGATTAACTTTAAAAAAATTTCAGGATTCGAGGTTTGCTGAGAACATATGTTTCAATACATATTGAATCACAAAATCCCGATCCCCAGGTTCCCGAAAGAATGAGAGTTAGTTCAAATTCTGATTAATTAATTCACTAACATGAAAAGTTAAGGCTTAAGTTAATCATATCGCGATTTTGGGATTCAGGGTTCAGCGATAACATATCTCTTGTCAACACGATCCCCGAAATCTCGAAGCGCGAAATCCCGACCCATAATTTGTGTTAAACTGAATTAATCCAGTCTTGTCCTTAATCCTGATTAATTAATTCGCTAATATTGAAATTTAAGGCTTAAGTTAATCATTTCGCAATTTCAAAAATCGGGATACATCGATGACATACTTCCTGTCAACACGATCCCCGAAATCCCGAAACGCTTAATACCGATCAATTATTTTGCTAAAACGAATTTAAGTCCTAATTTAATCTTGTTGTGATTTCGCGATTTCGGAAATCGGGATTCAGTGATAACATACCTCTTGTCAACTCGATCCCCTAAATCTCGAAACACGAAATCTTGACTCTTAATCTGTGATTAGTCTAAATTAACTCTGTTTTGAAAGCATGATTAATGACAATCAATCTTTTTAGGTTTTGTCCACGTTTCGGTTTCTGATTGAATGAAATGTTCCGATTTTTTAATTCAAAAGCGCCAAAATACTGCCACTTAAATAAAGAATAACTGGTGATATGTGACACTAATGCGTATCTTAGTAAATATCTACTGCATTAAATGTCTTGAATTCTTTTCAGCTGCGTCAGTCCTTTCATCGTTAAATGAATTAAAAGAGAGTTTGAAGGTCTGTGTTTCGCAACATTTTCTGTTTCATACTATCAAGTGCAAGACGCATTCAGCTGAGCTCATACACTCCTTTTCTGTGACAAGTTTTCCATCTAACTTAAAGTCATGGCACCAAAAAAAGCACCGAAGAAGAGTGAAGATACACAGGAAGGAGATATCATATCCGACACTACGCCACATGCTATCGACTCAATTAAATCTTGGACACAAATCTCTGAATTCCTGGAATACGAATTCAAGAATTCTCATACTGATTCCGAGAATCACTTTTGGGATATAGCAGAATCAGAGCTTCATAAGATCGCGGTGCGCCCTCGGCTTATGGCATACAACGACATGATCAATTGGGCCCTGGAAAAGGTTGATATTTTGACGAGGAGCATCTTAAATGATCAAGGGGTCGTTGTCGGCTCATTCAGGCCATAGCATATACAAGTAATGTATAAACTCTCGCCAAATCCTAAGAATATTTATAATGTTGAGTTTTTAGCTGAATTTCAAAGGAAGGAGTGTACTGAGGCCGACTGAACCTATCCGGATTTAATTAGAGAATGGTGGAGATGTCCATCAAAGTTTAGGGCTGATAACCATAGAGTTTATTACATAGCATCTTTGAACGAATACATGGTCTATGTATCCATTATGTTGTGTAGACTTTTCGGGAAAAAGGATCCTTGCTATTTTCCTGCAGAATGGGTGCCCTTTTTAGAAGAAGCTTCGGAAGAATTCACTTTCAACTGGAGTAAGATTATGTCTGATAACCTAGCTCAAGAAGTTTCAAATTACAGAGTTTCAAAATCTAAAGGTCAGCGAATGGCCTTTTACATGTCAGCGTACATTATGGACGCAATCTGCTTTGCAACTCCTTTTCCCCTGATGATTTGGAGTTGGAGCATAGCTTGTCCTGAACCCATTCACGAGTATCATTCTGTGCTATGGGAAGAAAATGCTAAGAATGAATTTTACAAAATTTGTCATTTTACAATAATTCCAATGCATAAAATGTTTTATGGCTGTGAACCCCCTCGCATTTCTGAGTCAGTCTCAGAAAATCTCAAGACAATAGCCGACTGGTTTGTTGATGAAAACTTCTCTTATGTTAGGGTTTATGGGTGCTCAATCCCCCCTCATGCACTTCCGAAATTCCTCCCGGGCAGACTGGTATTAAGGGAGGTAGCACATCAAATAGTGAAAGGTGGTATTAGAATAGAGCTAAAGGCAGCTCAGAAGAAATCCTGGCCAATCTTCCCTGTGTATGTCAGGAAATTTTCATTACTAAACCTCGGCCATTCTAAAGTGGAGGCTAAAGCGCTAGAAGAAATAAAACTGGTAGATATTGATCACAGAAATCATGACCCTTATCAATTAGTAAGCAGACATTTGATGCACTATAATTTGAAAGCTTATGAGCACGAAACATATGTTTATGATGATATATTCAAGGAGGTTAAAACCTATGAAGAAGTATTGAACAGGGTATGGGCCATGTCACCTAACTCATAGGTTGGTTTCATGTCATTCCAAAGTCATAGGCAAAGTTTTTACCGAAGAGTTTGCAAGGTGAACCCACGACCCCAACTCCAGAGCAGGAAGGGCCTCCCCCAGGCTTTGAAACAAATGTACGGGATAAAGAAAATACAAAAGGAAAAATGAAGGAGGGTGAAATGCCTTCACAGGAAACAGGAGTCCCTCAGACAGAAAAATCAGAGACAGGGAAAGGAAAGGAGTTAGAAACACCTTCAGAAACCCCGGAGAGTTTTCCGAAAAAGGTAGGAGGAACAGCATCGACAGAACTTGGAAGTCCCATTACTTCCTTAACTCCATTGCAGTCTACTTATGGAAATCCTCACAAGGGAGCTCTATACGTTAGTGATCTTGAGCCTAATTCTAGGGATGAGATTCCTTCATCCGATTATTTTTTCAGTAAAAAGAGGAAGGCTATCCTGAAACAGGAAATGCATCCAAGAGGAGATATGATGATTAAAAAGCACAAAATCATTATAGATGGACAAAAACTTAAAGAGGGAGAATTTGATACAGAAATAGTGGGCACAATGGGAGCTTTAGCATCGGTGAATTTATACTTTGTGGGAAATTTGACAACTATGTTGGAACAGAAAGACCAAATGATAGCTCAGCTACAGGGTCAATTGAAAGAGACCGAAAGAAATATCAGTTGGGGGATAAAAAAGGGTTTAGAACAAGCTAGATTAAATGATATTCAAGAGATTCAAAAAATGAAAGCAAGCTTAGAGGAAGCAAATCAGAAAATACAGGTCACTCAAACACAGGTCATAAAGCAAGAGGAAATAAATAAACAATTACAAGGTAAGATTAATTCCATTTCAAATCAAGTGGTCGAGCTCGAAATATTCCAGGCTCGGGTATTGGAAATACATATGAAGATAGAAAAATAACAACAGGGAGTGTTTTTTAATTTGGAATTTGTCCAGAATTACTTTCAGGAAACAAATAAATCCTTGGAAGATATTCTCCAGAAAGAAAGAGAAGTAAAAGCGGCTAGAGCAACTTTCCAAAAAGCAGTGGCTTTTTCAACAAAAGAGGATTTCGGGGAGGCTCAAAAACTATCTGTTTCAGAACAGATTAAAGGTGATGTAATACTCAAGGTATGGGAGGCAGACATCACAAAAAATAAAAGAATAACCAGAGAAGTTAATGACAATTGTCAAAGAATTTTTGATCTTTTAGAGAAAAATTCATTGAACATTGGAAAAAACGATTGTCCTGGGTTGTTAGGAGAAATTAATATTGTCAAGCATCAGTTATGATTTAAAGAAGAGCTAGAATAAATTCAGGCAGAGATTCCACAAATAAAAGTAATCAATGTTACTCAAATTGACAAATGGATAGTAAGGCCTAACTTAAAGCTACAAACTATTAAGTTTACGAGAAAGATAATCGAAGATCGTCTGCCAGAATTGCAGAGAAAGTTTTTCTTATTTGAAGCAAAGGATATTCCAGAATCTCCCAGAGTTTTATTACAGTTTCTGGGAAAATGTATTCATTGTCTTAAAGTAGAAGAAGGAGGTTCATCAACGCAAACATGAAATATTGTTTTGAAGATTTTCATCGTTGGAATAATAAACCAGTTAGAATAGAAATGTAAACGGTTTGACATTGTTCATTCATGTAATCGTAAGTCTTAGGAAGTTAATTAATCACCAACGGGAAAAATGTTTGGTGATCATGTATAAATATATTTTCACAAGACTGAGAATGGGCTTTTTGTTTTTGAGAGAGTCGATTGTATTAAAAAGTTTTCCAATCCACGGTGATATAAATAATACAGACGAGATTATGAATTCTGTCAACTTGAAGCTATGTGTTCTTTACCCTGTTTCCAATATTTTTCAATATTTTTCTTCTTACGTCTTTCTAATGAATGATTAACTATAAGTTTATTTCACACGTCTATTGTAGTTTGAATTGATTTTGTTATTGAATTATTTACAGTTTTTCCTCTGTGATTGCTATCAACAATTTCAAGACCTGTAGGTCATTTGAATGATTATATTTTACATTTCATTAGAAATCTCGTTTTCCGCTTTGTCTCCTGTTACAATATGAGATTCTTTCTTGATTAAAGCCTCATATTTTCACAGCAGTACTACTTTGTTATTTTACTATTCTTAAACTTGTTTCAAGTACAGGAAACAGCCTCAACTGTTATTATGCTATTATTTTGAGTTCCAAAACTCTTTTTCTCTTTTCATCCCTTAAAAACTAAAGCAACAAATCTTCAAACTTTTCATATTTAATTAAAACTTTATTTTCCATGACTGTCCCAAATAATAGACAGCCCAACGTAGAACCTGGCCTCCAAGATCAAACTAGCATTGCTTTAAACCTGTTTAATACTTTCTACAAACAGCAACTAACCGGGTTGAATTAGAACGTTCATGGGCAGCTATTGATGGAGATATCAACATCCAAGAACAATGGGAAGCTAGACAGAGGTAGTTGAGAAACCAACTCTGATTTACCCTTCTTTTTTATTCTTACCTTTTAATTACCTTTACTTTTACGGATGCCTTGACGATATACTTTAGAGCCTTAAAGTATAAACTCAGGAACAACAAAATCAATAAAATAATTGTACAACCGAGAAAATCAATTTACATTAAAATCGTTGGCTTAGTACATCATTGACACATAACAAATGAAGAGAGAGAAAACTGGTTGGCTCATCCAAAAGAGAATTACCTAAAAATGGGATAAACCTAAAAGGCAAATAATAAATTTTAATTGATATGTGCCTTATAGGAAAGAAGAGAGGAAGAAATTACTTATTTGAAGGCTTGCTTCTCTGTAGAAATGGTTAAGTTACATGTGTAAAAGTAGGAACTTAAATATAATTTTTCCTCTATTTTTTTTTAATTTTTAAACTTAAGTTTTGTTTACAATCAATTTTTTCAATTATTAGTTTTATTAAGAAGTTTAAATATCTCTATGTGTTTATAACCGCATAGATTTATTTTTGAAATCCTCATTCGTCAAATATATAGAGATCAAATATTTGAAATACATTTTTTTAATCATTTAGGATAAATTTAGGTTAAGATGAAGAGAAGGATAACATTATTTTTATATCAATATCATATTTATAGTATTTCTATTTTATGTAAATTTTTATTTATATCAATATTTGACTAACAATTATTATTATTATTATTATTATTTATAATTGTTATATTTTTTTAAGTCCTAGAGTTACTCGTGTACGTGACAGTATCTCTAGCATATTGGGTTGTAGAGTGCCTCACTACTCTGGTTGCAATAAGTATTTAGACTTATGATGAAAATTTGAAATTAGAGTTCAAGATAAGTTATGAATAGCAAGATTGGAATTCATTTAAAATAATGATAGTTGGTAGCAATAAGTAGGTATATCTTGCTTTTTGCATTGATGGTATTCAACTTGTTAAACTAGATTAGTTATTCTCCTCTTTTATTTTAAACCCATTAGTCGCCATTAAAGAATTCATAGGATTGCATTTGAGTTCATACTTAGTATTCATGTAGTATAGACCTAGTTACTTGTTGTCTAGAACCATGATAAACCTGATTCAACCCATCATCATTATTAAAGGCGAACCATGTTATTTCACTGAGCAGATGCCAGATACTGTACCTTGTGATTGTGACAACTATAGTTGGCATTGTTGAGAGATTGTCTTGTGGGGAGGTTGATTGCAGAAGTGTTTGGAGATAGATGTGAAAGTGTAAACAAATGATGGAGTCCCATGTCTCATGACAATAATATATCACTAGAGAGAAATCTAGTCAATGTGTTTATCATCAGCTATCTAAACGAAGTGCCACTGAAAGTTTGGATAAATTGGTGTAGTGCAATAAGGAAGTGTTATTGTTGCGTTGTTATATTGTTTGTAGTGAAAGTTTAGTCAAGGTGGATCGACTGGCAGTGAAATTCGAAGGATGAGGTGGTTCGATCGGGTAAATTCGAAGTCGGAGAAATCGACAACAAGTGGAAGAGGTCAACTGACAAGAGGTCGACAAGCCGGTGCATGGAAATCGACTGAAGACCAAATGGAGGTTGACTGGTAAACCGATTTAGAGTCAATTGTAACAGAATCCCAAGATTCACGAGATTTGTAGCCAATCATATGCATGGATCTGTAACCATTTTTGGGGCACCTTTCTTTAGGGTTTTTCCTACTGTAAATCCTATAAACAAGGCATGTTGTAATTTTGTAAAAGCGAATCTTCTAGAGAAATTGTTTTAGAGATTGTTGGTCATGTAGATGTAAGCCGAATTGACTAAAGGGTTGTTCTTGTGTAAAGAAAGAAGGTATGATGTCGATTGTGTCTTAGGTGTATACCAAGGTTAGGCATGTAACCTTTTATTCTGAAGGAATAAGACAACAAGAGAGAAAAACACTCAAGGAATGTTGGTTTTCTCGTTTGGGTTTCCAAGATAAAATCTTTGTGTACTCAATGTTTGCTTTGTCATTTAATTTCTTGAATAAATCTCTTTTCCTCTCTTATGGTAGGTTTAGTGTGGAAGTGTTTCTCAATTCCTAACATGTGGTATTAGAGCTTGGTTTAACAACCTTGGATCTGAGATAAACCTTAGGTTCAGTAAGAGTCATAAGTAAAAAAGATTTAAATATTGTTCTTAAATAATGGAGAGTATCTCAAGAATAGAGATTGAAAAATTCAATGGGCAGAGCTTTGGAACATTAAAATTGAATATCTACTTGTAGATCTAGAACAATGGGAAACAATTTTTTCAGGTACCATTCCGACAAGTATGCCGAGGGAAGAATGGGAGAAATCTGAGAGAAGGGAAAGGAGTAAGATACAATTGTCTTGCAAATTCAATACTAATGAATGTCAATAATTTAATTCACCTGATCTACTGATACTACTGAATGCCAATGATGTTGTTGTTGCCTCCCTACCTATACATGGCCTTGCTACAACTAGGGAAGTTCTATTTGTTGTAGGAGGAGTTCAAACTGGTGTTCTATAAGAACAACCTACTGTTGATTATGCCAAATATATTGATGAGTTTTGTATTCCGCATGTGTCCAAATTTGAGCATACAGTTACAGATGACATTGTTGTCGATATGCCAGATTTCTTTACTCTTATAAGAAATATTGACATTGAGCCCACTTATGTTGGTCATCTAACACTAAAATATGTTTCCTATCATCATCCTCACCATAAAATTCTAAGGAATGGAAATCATGCTTTCAAATCTTTGTAGAAGAGACGTGAAAGACCAAATTGTGGACTAGTGCCGACTACCAAGATAGATTGTAGTTGGATTGATGGATGGTCATGGAATCATATGACCAGATGTTTGAGGACATTAGTTGTATATTCATGTAATGTTTCTCCTACTTACTAATGATTTCCCTGGAAGTGGTCGACTGAGGATCGACTCGACGTGACAATCGATTGGAGTTTTAACTAAGTATCTGTCGATTGGAATTTTTGACAAGAATAGTGTAAAAATGAATCCAATATATTAGATAGGTTTTGGAGTGAAGCAATCAACACCATAGTCTGCATTCTAAATAGAGGGAAAATCAAAGTGAACAACAATAAAACACCATATGAATTATGGAAGGGTAGACCAACAACAGTTGATTGCATCAAAATTTTTGAAAGCAAGTGCTACATAATGAGAGATTATGAGGATTTAGGTAAATTTGACTCCAAATTCGATGAATGTATCTTTCTTGGTTATTCGTCAAGAATAAAATCTTACAAATGTTACAATACAACATTGTGCAAAATTGTAGAGAGTGTAAATGTAAAAGTGAATGAAGCATGGCATCAGAAGGTAAGAGCACAAGTAAATGTTCAAACAGATGAGCCAAACTGTAAAGAATAAAAAGAAGAATAAAATGAAGAATAAGAAATAGAATGAAAGATAACATCTAGATTTGTTCAAAAGAATCATTTGAAAAATTTGATTCATGGTGATAAAGATATGGGAGTTCAGACTAGAAGAAGACTAGCAAGTGCACCAAACATACAAACTTCTCCTTGCTATCTAAATTAAAACTTAAGAATTTTACAAAAGCTAGAAAATACAAGCACTGGATTGATTATATGGAATACGAGCTTAATCAAATTGAGAAGAATGAAACATGGGAATTTTTTCCAAGGCCAACAGATAAAAATGTGATTGGAACCAAATGGGTTTTTAGGAACAAGTTAAATGAATATGGACAATTAATAAGAAATAAAGAAATATTGGCTTGTAAAGGTTATGCTCAAGTTGAAGGTATTGATTTTCAAGAAACTTTTTCCCTAGTTGCAAGACTAGAAGCTATCAGGGTATTTTTGCCATTTGTGTGTTTCAAGAAATTAAAAGTCTATCAAATGGATGTTGAGTCTTCCTTTCTCAATGGAAACTTAGAGGAAGAAGTATAAATTGAACAACCATAATGATTCTCATTATCATTAAAAAAGGATCATGTGTGCAAATTGAAGAAATCACTTTATGGGATAAAACAAGCTCTTAGATCCTGATATTCAAAACTTGATAAATATCTACAATAACAAGGATTCAAAAGAGTAATTGTTGATAGTAATCTTTACATCAACACAACAGGAGAAAATCAATTGATTGTTGTTTTTTATGTATATGACATCATTTTTGGAGGCAATATGAATAAAATGTGACAAGAGTTTGCAATAGAAATGAAAAAGGAATTTGAGATGTCTAATATGCTTGGTGAATTGTGAGATGTCTAAGAAGTATACTAGTGGGGTTCAATAGTAGTACTCGACCCAATATCTTAGTGCTTTAACTAAGGAGGCTCAATTGTACCCTTATTCATACTACCCAATTACACAGGTACGTGAGAGTAGTCTTCTCGAGTGTTGTTGTCAGTGCCACTATAGTAGTGAGGCAGTCGATTGGCTAATCTACAACTAGTTTCAAGATACCTATGGGACTCTCAATATACCTGAGGGTGTGTGGGAGTGAATAGTGTTGTACATGTGTTGTCTAATCAAATACTAATTCAAGGGTTATCAACAAGGGTTATAGAGTTTTCCAACCAGGTGAAACAATGTGTTTCTAACCACGTGAAACCATGTGTATTTCCTCTGTGTATTATTCCCAAACTGTGGTTTTACCTGTTCAATGACCTATCAATGTTGGCACACGTTTCTAGCCTTACAAAAAAATTCTTCTAAAAATATGCAGAGGAAAGGGATCTGACACCATTTGTAAGGTACTAGAAGGAAAGATGCAAAGCATAAATACAACTTTTATCACAATGTTTAGTAGAAAGAATGAAACAGTAAGAACAATGACACAATTGATCCAGAATATGATACCTTTATTATATTGAGAGAAAATTTCACTTGCCTCTTCAAGGGGGAAACCTCTAACATAACAGAGCTCAAGTACAAATGAATTCACAAGACAACCTTTTCCATTGATTTATACGCTATTTATATTGTTTCTATCTTCTAGAGAACATTCTAGAGGAAGTACTTTCTAGAGGCATAACCTTCTAGTAATTCTTCTTATATTAGACATGTTCACATTATCACATAGGCATTAATTACTAATGGTTGCCTTTATTACATAACAAGACATATTTTTCTATCTACTTGAGGGGTTAGGGAGGTTAATACCCTAACATAAAACCTATGATTAAGTAGCTAGAAGAGATATAGAGTTTAACATAATAGTCTACCTTCTAATAATTTGTTGTCTACTAACTAATCATAAAAACGTGATTAACAAAAACATTTGAAAGTCGTTTTATATTACATGAATCCACCCACAATTAAAAGAGTTATTGTGGTTTAGGATGAAGTTGAATTACATAACACCTTAAGTTAGGGTGTAACTTCTATCGTAGGAGGGTGCATAATGACACCATGATGACTTCATCATCTGAGGGTTATATTCCATCCACTAGGTAGAGAACACATTAAGTTAGGGTGTAACTTCTATCGTAGGAGGGTGCATAATGACACCATGGAGACTTCATCATATGAGGGTTATGTTCCATCCACTAGGTAGAGAACATAAGACCCTTTGGATGCATCACACATCATTGAAAATTTATAAATTAGACTCAATAATAATAATAAATATTGATAAATGACCACTATCTCAAACTCTTTAACACTTTACAAAGAAGGACTAAAGTTTAATGTCAACAACAAATTAATATTTAGGACAAAGATAACTTACATAACACATTAAGTTAGGATGGAAATTATATCTTCAAAGAGGAAAAATGACGAAATAATGATTTGAAAATCATCATAATGTTATGGTCCATCCATTTGGTAGCGAACTTAAGACCTAGTGGATGGACCATAACTTGTCAATGAAAAATTATGAATTAGGATCAACAAAAATAATTGATAGTGATAAAGATGATGACGACTAGCATCCAATGTCAACAATGATGATGATATCTAACAATAATGTTGATAAAAAATAAATGTTTAGGTCAAAGTTTTCTTACATAGCACCTTAAGTTAGGGTGTAGATTATATTTTCAAAGGGTGCATAATGGCATTATAAGGAATTTTTCATGTTTCATCCACTAGGTAGTAAACTTGAGACCTAGTGGATGGACCATAATGCATAAATGACAATTTATGAATTAGGATCAATAATAATAATGAATATTGATAAACATGATCATGAGTAGAT
Organism: Picea mariana; assembly: GCA_032191745.1. NCBI lineage: Eukaryota > Viridiplantae > Streptophyta > Pinopsida > Pinales > Pinaceae > Picea > Picea mariana. The sequence goes on along the minus strand of JASDQU010101782.1, from coordinate 88,171 downwards.
GAATAATGTTTAATGTTGAAAAAGAGGATGTCTAACATTTAATGTCAAAGACAATTTAATATTTAAGACAAATTTGACTTACATAACACCTTAAGTTAGGTGTCACTTAAATATATTTAGAGAGTGCATAATGACACCATAATAACTTTGTCATCATAGGGTTATAGTCCATCCACTCGGTAGAAAACTTGCGTTATACATATTTGTTGTCATCTTTGACATAAAACATTGTTTTGCATGGTAAACTCAAAACGAACTCTTACATCTATAATATTTAGTCTTTTTGGGAATCATTTGGATAGTCCTTTATTTTCCTTACTTTGAAGTAACCCAAGGGCACCCACTCAATGTTAGATAGCAACATGCAAGCACCTTCAATGCCTTGTATTTATCTCACTCAAAGCCCATACTTATGTGTGTGGGGGGGAGGGGTATTTGAGTGAGATGAATAGAAGGCACATACTTGTACATCATTGATCTTGATCCTAAACCACTTAAACTAGTTTCTTTGGCTATAAATAAGAGGCTCATGGATGGGTGGGATTAGCTTTGCTAGCCCATGAAATGCTAGGATAAATCCCTGGTCCTCAATTCCCTTTCTTTCAGAAACCCTAGTTTCTACAAGTTTGATATAACCCCCTTTAAGGTGTCTTCAAAGGAATCTTTGACTCCTCTTAAGGTTAGTATCCTTGAATAGTGGAGAGAGTTTAAATGATGACTAAGGATGGAAGAACACATACTTAGGTGAGTAGGATACCAACAACAAAAGATAGTTTAGACATTTGTTGTAATGCTTCTCATTTCAATGAATTTAGGTCTATTGCAACTCCCACACCCACCCCTACCCACCATAAATCTAGCATAATTCATGTGAAGTATTATGCTTCACATTATAGAACTAGATAGGTAGACTTGTTATCCCATTGTCAATTTGATAATGCAATTTGCATTCATTTTCATTATATGGAATCTCACCAAAGGAATGAGTAAGGTATCCATCTTCTAATTATGTGCAGGTGCATTTAGGATCTTAGTGTTGGACTACAAACCAACCATAAAAATGAAAGAAGACATTGATAGGTATAATTCCCTTCTATTTTACCTTGCATTATATTATTAAAATAATTAATTGGTAAAGGAAAATTGGATACCTACCCTACTCAATCAACGAGATTCCAACGCTCTTACTCAGGATTATAAATAGTATCCCTCACCATTTTCCCTATAACAGAAATGGTGACTCAACTAGGGAACAATTTGTAGAATTATTCCAATTTTAGGTTGGATTATTTCTTAGTTAAACTAAATTGGTCATTTTACCTACTTGTGGGATCTACTAGTATTTTTGAGTCAACAATAGGGACAAAAAGGAAAATTCCAAGTTACAGGTTTGTATGTCATTTTGGGAATAGTCACAGGCTATTGCACCTTTCCAGCATTAAGAGTGTGAGCACATTCTTGCACTCATATATTTCTCTTCAATAAGAAACATGTAACTGATGTGTTGTTGGTTTATCCCCCAAAGGCATTACTTGTAAGGGGGAAAATTACTATAGTCAGTGAAGGAAGACAAGTGTCTTAGGTCTAATATTAATCTTTGTAGGCTCAAGAATTGCATAGGAGTCTTCAAACGACCATATAGGATCTCTATAGAAGATATTTATCCTTCGAATGGGAATATGGACAGCATTAGTAGGTTTTACACACCAAAAATGGGCCTCAAGGCCTTTACCAAGGAGGAAAATAAAGGCCTTTGTTGGGCCCGAGATATGATCATTTTCATGACGTTATTATACACTTTTTTCCATATGTACATATGCATTTTTCATCTTTCAAAGGAGCTTTTTGAAGAATTTTATGATAAAATGGTATAATCGGCATAAGGTACGTGTAATTCGTGTTTTATGATTAAATCAAGTTCAATTTATCATGTTTTTATGCTTCCAAGAGTTAATTCATGTTTTTTTGTTGTTACAGGGCAAAACGCACCATGTTTCTTGATCTGGCACTTGATCCGGCACTTGATTCAGCACTCGTTCCGGTACTCGATCCGGTACTCGTTCCAGCACCCAATATTGCACAAAAACGCAAGGTGAGTTGGCGGTTATGGTATTGGTGGCCAGTAATGGACAAATCGAGCACGTGGGTTTTGTTTATCACTGCCCCCTCCAGCTACTAATATCAAGACAGCTCGATTTCAGTTGTCCAAAGAGGGCGATTATTGGCTTCCTTCGTTTTGTTAGTTATGGTCGTATTTATTGTATTTTGCAGAATTTAGAGGTGGTTCGACCCTGCTGTGGTCGACCACTTGGTTTGTAAACCTATAAATACTACTAGGATGGTCATTAGATTGTTAAGCAAGTAGAAGAGCCATCAGATTGGAGATAAACTCGTTGTACTCTGTTTTGTATTTTTCACATTGTCAGAATAGTGCCAGAACTGCGTTTTTAACTTTTATGGTGAATTCGGTATGTTGAAGTTCGTGGTGTGCTTGTAGAAGGTAGCCACGACTTGATGGGGGGGCCACCAGCAATCTGGTGATTGTTCTTATGTTTATTTACGAATTTTGTAATATAAATTGCTCTTTCTTATTTCCTGTATGTACATGTTTTTATTTAATTAATTAGTTTGTTGTAGCTCACTCTTTTACTTCTCTTTTGCAGGTTAGATGATGATATGTGATATTATGTGTTGATTTGATAGACTAGGAACAAGCTTGCAAGTCTCTTTACTAATTCTGTGTGCAATTAAAAAGTCTCTCTCTCTTTACTAACCCTCATATGCAGTTAAATGTTTTTTTTTGTTTGTTAATTTGTGCAGGACCTGCGATTAACCTATGGCTTGAGAAACCGCGACTCAGGGGCATCTAAGCCGTCAAAATCACCCGGGGATCGCACCCGGCCTGAGCCACACCAACCCTTAACATGGTTGGATTTTTTGTCCCCGCAGGTTTCGAACCGGTGACTTTAACATCACGGAGTGGCTTAACAACACACTCCGTCACCGACTGTCCTACACCTCGGGGACCATATGCAGTTAAATGTTAAATCTTGCTTTCTTTTACAATTTTACAGTCAAGTTTAGAATAGATTTTTAATTAAAGCAGAACATAGTTTTAATTTGGGTTTTCTTTGACAGGGATGTTGATGGATTGATAGATTTAATTCCCGTTCTTAGTTATAGTTTGCTTACTTCAATTTTAGATAGATTTCATTTGCCTTGTTATTAGTTAATGTAATTGTCAATTTACTTCTTGATATCATAGTTTAATTTATGTTTTTAATTCATCATAGCTCGAATGATTAGAATAGACATAGCATAGTTTTCCTTTACGCAATTTCCTTTCATAGATTAAAATGCAATTAAATTTCTTAGTTAAATAATGATAATCTCATTATGTTGTTGATGGTTTATACATGAATATGTAGGGTATTTAACATTACTTTTATCATGGCTAAGTTTTCATTGGACTGTTTACTTCACACCTTTCATTTTGCCATTGAAATTA